>CM065053.1:166548796-167148796 GCA_032883995.1 Coronaproctus castanopsis
GTATCATTTGATGAACAGTCTTCTTCAGATATTCAAAAAGAAAGCCATAACAGCATTCTCGATTGTTTAAAAGTCCCGATGAAGAAAATGTATAAGATTGATTTGCATGTCAGTCTAACTTTCAGTATTAGACGGATGAAGACATCGTTGTTAATTGTGTTCTTACATTTAATAGCGATGATGGAGTCCTAACATGTACTAAATGAGAAAAATGTAATTTCTCATTCCGCTGCTGTACAGTCTGCAGAAACGTTGTTAGTTTACCTGAGACAAAGATGATTTAATTACGATGACATCACTACGGTTCGTAAAATATGTTATCAACATACAGATTGAAATAAACAATCAGAAGTGAAGACGCACTACGGAATTTTTTAAGCTATTAATGTTAAAATGTTAATTTCTAGTTTTGATGTTATATATAAACAGCATTAAGTGAATTTTATAGTTTCGTGCTGCTGTTTAATTTTTTCTTCAATAAAAATCAGTTTTCGGTTTATCCGTGTTTTTTCTATTATCCGTGCCACCCATATCGGTGATTAATCCGGATAATCGGGAGTTCATTGTAATTGAAAATGCCTGTATCATGTCGAAGCTATATAATGTGTACAATGATATCGATGATGACTTAATTTGTGTTTATTACAAAAATAATATTACGTTTTTTTTATTATTATTATTTTAAATAAGGTTTGTTAATTATATACAGTTACTTACCTTAATTAATTAATCTCGGTGGTAAGACGAGTAGCGACAAATTATGTTTAGTGACTGTATTTTAATTATTTAATAAAAGATTTATTTATTTATTTATTCATATACACATATACATATTTTATGTATAAAATTTTGTAGATTTGTAATTAATTCACATATACCGAGGTACTTAGTCGACTTACAATCTCAACTCATCTTTTACATTCTAGCATTATAAAAAAAAATGTGGATGGAGAAGCACATGAATACATGTATGTACGTTCATGCTATACATAAAGTATATAATGTTTACAAAGTATTGTGTTACATATATGTATACGTGTAAGAATGTACATATATATTTTATAACCTTTTCATGTTTAAATTTTCATTTAGCTCGGCTACAAGTCAGCAAACTATCACACGACCGTATCGAAGATGTGAACTAAAGTTGCAGTTGCTACTCGGGAAACATTCTTACTACGGAAAAACAGTTTCAACATAAACGTAGTTCAGGTAAATAATGTTTTCATTTTTATTTTTTATAAAAAATGTCATTTATTTTATCTCCAAATTTTTATGTATGTTTGGAGGAGTATTATATTCGCCAACGCGTTAGCTGGAGAGATAATAACAATAATAGTAATAGTAAATAATCAAATCAAATCAAATATATTTTAGATATTTGAAACATTTTTACAATGTAAATGCTATAATGAATAATTAAACAAAAAAATTCATTCTGTAATCTGACAAATGTAAAAAGACCTTGCCTGATCAATATTACAACATTATCAAATCATATTTGGATGAACGATATTTTCGAGTTGCAATAAACGATAAACAATCATTGATACGCAAAATTCAGGCAGGTGTTCCGCAGGGGAGCGTGCTTGGTCCTCTTCTTTACTCGTTGTTCACCAATGATATACCCTTAAGTGAAACCGTATTTGTAGCTACATTTGCGGATGATACGGTAGTGATGTCATCTCATCGATGTCCTAAAATATGCACTCAGCACGTTCGAAAGTCTATTAACAACTTAATTGAATGGTCGGATAAATGGAAAATCGTTATCAATGAGAAAAAATGCAATCACATCATATTCACCAAACGACGTATTGCTCGTGATAAATATAAGGTTACGATAAATTCAAAGTTATTAATTCGAAGCGAGTCTACTAAATATCTCGGTGTTCATTTGGATTAAACATTAACCTGGGCGAAACATATAAAAGCCAAAAAAATCGAGCTAGAACTTAAGATGAAACAATTGTATTGGCTATTAGGACCTCGTTCGCAATTGAATATAAATAATAAGTTAATATTATGGTTGTATGCAGCAGAACTATGGGATGTGCTTTGGCCACTAACGTGGAACGAATTCAGCGCAGGCAGAATAAAATACTACGGTTGATAGTTGCTGCTCCATGGTACGTCTCCAACAGGTCATTACACACCGACCTACGTGTAAAATATGTGGCTGAAGAGATTAAATCGGCAAACCATAGATACTTATCAAGAATACAAGATCATCCAAATCCATTGGCAGCTAATCTATTTAATGATGAAATACTTAAAAGACTAAAACGGAAAAGAATGATAGATCTGGATTAAAATGTAATATTACTCTGAGGTGGTTGGGTTTGCTAATGGGCAAAACCACCATCTCCTGATACTTACCAGCATAAAATCCAGTAGATAATTATTTAAATTAGTTCTGGATTAGAGGGGGAAAAAGCTGTAATCTACTACTACTAATAATAATAATAATATATTATTACATTTACATAATATTTATAGTCAAACAACCCGTTATGCCCACAGGTGCGCTAATACCGAGTGATTATTAATAAATTAATCAATAAATTGTCGGAGAATGTAGGGAAAACAAAATATGTATAAACTCTGTATGTGGATACCGTAAATGTAAACATTAAGACGACATACTAGTATAAAATGTAACACAAAATAAAATATTCAAAATTATAAACATAATATACATATACACACATACATAAGCATAAAAATATATGAACATACATAAATATACGTTAACTTTGTATAACATTTTTCTAAAGAACGTTTGTAAATTTTTAACATATTAAGAAATATACAGGATTAATAACTATATTTATATATATATATATATATATATATATATATATATATATATATATATATATATATATCGCAATAAATGTCCACATGTAATAAAAATAAAAGAAATGCTAAAATCCCACATAAATTACCGCTATGAATAAGGAAATTAATTTTATATTAAACAATGTTAGTCACTGCTTCACAGCGCAAAATATGTTACACCAGTATGCATTAAGAGGAAATTATAAACTTGTTCTAATCTCTGAACCTTACATCATTAATAATAAGTTAAACGGATTTTCTGGGTACAACATCATAAACAATAGTCTAGCTGCCATCTGTATTTCATCAGACATAAATTATCAAAAAATTCTCATTGATAAAAATCATAACCTTATAGCAATCCTCTTATCTAATCTCTTAGTCATAAATGTATATTTCTCCCCAAATAAACCATTAGAACCATATATACAAGCTTTAAATGACATCCTCACAAAATTTCCCTATAAACGAGTACTTCTTACAGGGGATATGAACATTAGATCTACTATGTGGGATCTTAAAAACTTTGGGAAGAAAACAAAACTTTTTCATAGTTTCTTGGTATCCCATAATCTAATTGTTCTAAACCAAAAAAATGTCTTTACCTTTACTAATGCAAATGGAAAAAGTGTAATAGACCTTGTAATTACCTCAAAAATTGCTCAACCACTTGTAAAAGAACTAAAAGTCCAAACTGGGGAGGCATATTCAGTTCATGAATATGTAACATTCAAGTGCTGTATGGAAATATCAAGAAGAAGTCTTATTCGAAAAGTAAATTACAACAATATTCTTAACAATTTCGAACAGAAAAGAAATAACTTGGTACAAAGCTGCAACTTCATAAGTAACCATGAGTCCTGTGAAGAATGGACAAATTATCTTTCAAAGTATATACAACAACAAATTGAATCAAATAGTACTTACATACCTGTATCTAAAACAAACTACTGGTGGAATGATGAAATTGAATATCATAGCCGACTCACAAAAAAATATCGTTGTATCTTCCAAAGAACAAAGGATCCAAATATGAGAAAAATTCGGGAACTAGTTTACAAAAGTTAAAAAAAAAAACAATGATTATTAAAAATCTCAAAAATAATAAAGCTGCCGGTCCTGATAAAATTAATAATAAAATAATAAAACTGATTCACAAACACCATCCAATAATTTTTGAAAACATGTACAAAAAAATTTTTTCAATAGCTTATTACCCAAAAGCTTGGCATGAAGCTAGTGTGATTCTTATACAAAAACCGGGGAAAGATTCTAACAATATTCATTCATACCGCCCAATATGTCTTCTAAACACATTTGGGAAAATTTTTGAAAAGCTATTAAAAATTGAAATTGTGGGTCAAATTAAGCGAACAAATTTATTTGGGTTTACGCAAGGCCTGTCAACTGAACATGCAGTAAACTATGTAATACACAATATCCAAAAAAATCTCAAATGTAAAAATAAGGTAATCACTATAACAGTGGACATAAAAGGAGCCTTTGACAATTGCTGGTACCCCGCTCTGTTTAATTCTCTAGAGATATTACTAGTTGGAATAAAAGATTATTGAATATCATCTACCATTACATAAGTAACAGGAAGATCTTTTTACAAGTAGGTAATGCGTCCGCAGGAAAAGAAACCAATATGGGCTGTCCACAGGGTAGTGTTCTGGGTCCACTATTCTGGAACATACTTTTTAAAATGTAAAACTCTGTGCATATGCAGATGATCTCATTTTTATAATTTCTGGAAGCTCAAAAGTGGAACTAGAAAATATAGCGAATGATACCTTAATAAAATTAGGAAATTGGTTAGATAGTGTCAAACTAAATTTGTCAATTGAAAAAAGTTTTGTCACACTTTTCACAAATTCATTTAAATTGAAGAGAAACAACATTAAAGTAAGATTCAAGAACTCTATTCTTAAGGTAGTTGAATACTTTAAATACTTAGGTATTATCATAGATAACAAATTAACTTTCAAATACCATCTTGATAACATAATATTGAAAATGGATACCAAATACTGCAAAATGTTACGAGCCTGTCAAAATACATGGGGCTTCAGTTACAAGTACAGAATTGTATTATACAAATCACTGATTGATAACACTGTAGCATACTGCTCCACCGTCCTACTAAACCGGCTAAAAGTTAAAACAGTAAAGAAAAAACTTTTTGGTATGCAAAGAAAATATCTAATAAACGTTTGCAGGGGATATAAAACAATTTCACACAGCTCATCTGTAGTTATTGCTAATGTACTTCCTGTCGATCTTCTTATGCTCAGAAGGGCAGTCATGTTTGCCATAAAAAACGTGGACTTCTTTCCATATCTTAATGAGCAGTTAATAGAAGAAACAAACGCCATAATCTCAAAATTCAACCTAAATTCTCGCAGCGAAACCAGAACTCAATATATCTATACCCTGAAAGCTATAAAACGACACTACTTAGAAATTTGGCAAAAAAGATGGGAACAAGATAATACTGGCCGACACACCCACAGCCTAATCCCCAATATATTAAATAGACACAATATTAAAATTACTCCTGATTTCTACACTACCCAATTATTAACGGGGCATGGAAAATTTGGGTCTTATTTATTTCTTCTTAAGCTAAGTAATGATGACAAGTGTGAATGCGGCGCAGTAGAAACTGCGAACCATGTACTATTTGTATGCCCCGCTATGGACCATTTAAGATTTTGCAATAAAAATAATTTTAACCTACAAGACAAATACACTGCTCGACAATTCCAATTATTCGCATTTAATGTAATGCATAAGAAATTCCATGGTCACTGAAGTTTTTGCGTTGTGAATCCGTGATAAAACGTTTACAGTAATATGTATAACGAGTGTATTTCTGCACGCGTACATGTATGTACGGGGGTGTTTGTGTGGAATTTATGCATATAATGTTTAAGTTCTGTATATGTATGTGTCATTATGGATAGTTCATACATTTATGCATCTAGTATACCTAATTTATAATTTTAATTATTAACTAGTATACCTAAGTTATAATTTTAATTATTAACTAGTATAAGAAGTTATAAGGGAATACATGTATACTATAACTGCGAGTGAAACTGACGCACAGCCCGCGCAAATGCGAGTGTAAAAGTGGTTACTATATTATTGTCAACTATAGAGTATTGTAAAGGGGAGCAATACACTGATTAAGCCTAAGCGGTGGTGCAGTGTATTGCTCCTCTCTGAATGCAACAAGTTGTACATTATTAATTTGCATAATAAAGTATTAATCAAAAAAAAAAAAAAAATATCGCAACATCAATACACAATTCGTTTTATTCCGGACGTAAAGAGTTAAACGTTTCGCTGGTTTTATGATTTTTAAATTTAACACACCTTCTGGGTAAAATGTTGTACGCGACAGCTATACAACAATTTGATTAGGTTTTTTTTTATATATAAAATTACAATCTAGCTTACATAGCCAATAAACAATTTGTCTATATGGGTCGTGATAGGATTGGAGATATCATCTGTTACTCGGAGTTACCTCGCCAATCAATCAAACCGATGTGGAAGGTCTAAGGAGTGCAACGGTTCAGTCTATCGTTACCACTATCTAGCAAGTCAACTGACAGTCGGTTCGGGTGGTATTCTAATCTGTGCAGGTAACGTTCACTATTCGTTTGGATTACCTCACGCACATACGGTACATTTAGGTAGCGATGCAGGTTGTCGTTGCGCATGTACCATGGCGCATTTGTTATAATTCTTAATATTTTTGACTGGATCGTTGCATCATGTTAATATTAGACACTGATGGTACCCCAAAGGGATATACCGTAGGTCCACACCGGTTTAATATCCGCGTTATACAGCAATAATTTCGATTTTAGAGGTAACTCGGAATGTCTATTCAGAAACTAGTACATCTTTCTCAATTTCATGTATATTTCTGTCTGAGGGCCAGTATGTAGGATGACCAATAGAGAGCACTGTCAATTGTGATTTTGATACACACTGAAATAATTCCCGTCCTTTTGTCGTTGTTAGTCTAGAGCCAAATAATATGTGCTTAGCACTATAATCTCCACCCACGATGAATTTATTGCTTAATGAGTTGAAAAAAAAAACAGATTTACTTGATTTCTTCATTTGTAAGGGTATTAGTACTTTATACTATAATGTTGAAACATCATTTGACTCTTCATCGGATCACTCTCCTATAATACTAGAAATAAGTCAGTTAGTAATAATTAAGAAAACAAACTTTAAATTTTACAATAATAAAACTGACTGGTACTCCTACACACGCTGGATTGAAGAGAATCTTGATCTCAAAATATCATTAAAAACAGGTGACGATGTTGATGAAGCGATTGAATATTTTAATCACACATTGCAAAAAGCGAAATGATTAAGTACCCCAAAAGGAGACTGCAACTCGCCATATTAATTACCCACGCATTATTATAGAAAAATCAATGCCAAAGAAAAAGTAGAGAACTGTGACAGATATCAAGGCACCCGGTGATCTTAATAAAATGACCAAAGGATTAAGCACATTACTGAAAATCCATAAAAATGGCACTTTAAGATCAATTCTTTCCCTAAAAATGACTATCATTCATTGTAGAAGGCCACTAAAGCTCTTAAGAGACCACAGAAAGTGATTCCACCCCTGTGGAAACTTAATGGTGAATGGGTACATAGCGAACTTGAAAAAGCGGAAGTTTTTGGGTTACACCTAAAGGATGTGTTTAAACCGCGTCCACCCGATAACAGGCCGGAGTTTTTCTATAATCAAGTTTGAGTTCGACATAACTGCCCCCTTAAAAATGTCTCTTCCAATAAAATCGTTTTCTTCGTCCCAGATTAAGAGAGTGATTGTGGGTAATTTATCAATACACAAAGCTCCAGGGTATGATCTAATCACTGGAAAAATGCTTAAATTCCTACCGCGAAAGGGCATATATTAACCACAATATTCAACGCTATCATACTGTTGGCTTACTATCCATCAGAATGGAAAATCGCTCAAGTAACCATGATACCAAAATCAGGTAAACTTACTAGTCATCCTTCGTCATATCGACCTATTAGTCTTCTACCGATAGTGTCAAAAGTATTCGAAAAATCATTGCTACCTGAATTAACAAAACAGCTACAGGGTACGATTCCAAACTACCCGTTTGGGTTTCGTCCTAGCCATTCTACAATAGAACAAGTTCATAGGGTGCAGAAATATATCGGTAATTGTTTTGAAAAACAGCAGTATTGTTCAGCAGCCTTTATGGATGTCAGTCAGGCCTTCGATAATAAAACGCACTCTGCCACATCCTTACTACACATTACTGTTCTCATACCTGTCGCATAGATTTTTTCAAGTTAAATTCGGTAGTGATGTCAAATGTGGAGATTGCGGCATTTGCCGATGATACAGCATTATTCGGGGGAGATAATGATCCGGTAGCGGCGTCAGGAAAATTACAACGCGGTTTGAACGACTTGGACATCTAGGCACAATAATGGAGGGTTAAAATTAACCCATCCAAGTCAGTACATGTTACATTTACAAGTAGGCGGAACACATGCCCATCTCTTGATCTTAATGGTACGATTCCACAGGAAAATAAAGTCCGATTGGGTATGTGGTTTGATCGCCACTTGACCTAGAAGGAACACATCAGGATCAAAATTAAAGAGATAAAAACTTAAACTGCGGAACATGTACTGGTTCCTGGGAAAACTTCCGAATTACCTCTAAAATCAAAATTGTTGCTTTACAGGGCAGTTATTAAGCCGGTGTGGACATACGGCATATCACTCTGGGGGGACAGAATCAATATCGAATATCAAAATGATGCAGCGATCTCAATCAAAAATACTAAGGACAATAGCCGATGCACCCTGGTATATACGAAACGAAAATTTGCATAAAGACCTAAAATGTGCACGAAGTAGTTCTGGATTGCAGTAGAGATTACTTGCACAGGTTAGAGGGTCACTCTTGAAACCTACCATGCCCAGAGAGCACCTGCGAGTTGTAAAAGTTAATTCGCATATTTTTGATTTTTAATCGTTGATAGTCATCCGGCAGGAAAACATTAAGTTTTCCTAGTAGAATCTGTATCTTACCTTCTCTGCCAAGCATCAATAATCAAGGTATTGACATATTTCTTAAAAATTTTATTAGGAATATGTGTTGTGATGGTGTTGGCAAAATTGTTATCTAACAACCTTAATGACCCCATATGTGTAACTACACCGATAAGCCTGTGCTCACTGACCATCGCTCTGCCAACTAAATATAAATCCAATGGCAGAACGCCACTAATGACACAAGCTGCCGATGTAGGTGCTGTTTTGTAAAGAGAAGAAATTCTAAGGAGAAATTTCCTTTGTTGTTTGTTAACTTTCTTGAATAATCTGGGACTGACATAGACAGCAGACGCATAATCATACAGGGCCTGAATGAGACCCTTATACAGTATGAGCAGCTCCCTATAAGCCAATCCCAATGCATTGGGCTGGATTCTAGCAAGTATAGAGAAGATATTGTCACATTTTTGTGTTATCATATTGCAGTATGGAATAAATGTCAGGTTTTCATCAATGATAACTCCTAGATACTTAAGAGTAGTTGTGTGTGATATTTTACACCCGTTTAACAGAGGTAGGTCAGCAACATGACCAGCAATGCTTCGATCACCGAACACTGAATAGCAGCACTTGGCGACTGAAAACACTAGACCAAGGTCACCAACAGTACCCTCTAGAAACCTGGAAACAATTTCTATCTGTTTGAAAGGGTAGTTTTTGTAAGTATTGAAAACTAGACACAAATCACCGGCATATGAGATTAACTCACATTTGTTATTTATCTTAAGGCAGAACTCTTCGACCCTGTGGTGAACTACTGAATAAAGCAGATTCCACAGGGTAGGGCCTAAGACTGACCCTGAGGAACACCACAGGTAGCCACCCTTTGAGAGAGTGAAGTACCAAGCTCAAGAATTGTCACCTATTTTTAAAGTAATTAATTATTATATTTATTAAATAAGGGTTGATGTTCCTATACTTCATAATATTAATGATGGCAGACCATCTACAATTGTCAAAGGCTCCTCTGACATCATAGGAGACAACAACTGCAGAGGCACCAGCCTTGATGGAAGTTTTAATTTTTTTAACAAGTTTGTAAACTGCACCCTTTGAAGAGAGTCCAGTCCGAAAACCAAATTGATTTGTGTGAAGCAGGTTTTTACTGGATACCTCACTTAATAGTAACTTTAAGACAACCTTTTCGAACACTTTGCCAATCGAATTTAGAAGTGAAATTGGACGGTAGCTGCTAGCCAAAGAAGGATCTTTGCCAGGTTTTGGAAGCAGCTTAACATTAGCTAGCTTCCAGCACTGGGGAAAGATTTGAAATTCAATACACTTTGTAAAAAGTGTACCAAATAACTGTGGGAATTTCTGATTTAAGTGTTTAACAATTTTATTATTAATTCGGTCTGACGCAGCAGCCTTCCTATTACTGAGGGATTTAATGATGTTATCCACCACATCTGATGTGACACCTGGTGGTGTAATACCGCCAGTATGCATAATCTGCAGTGGGACATCAGATTTATTGAGGAAGAAGTGCTCCAGGAGAAACCCACATCTGTCAGTGTCGGAAGAGAGCAGTTGCTGACCATCCCATAAGTCTGGAATAATCAACCCTGCCCTATCCTTCACTAACATCTTGTAGGGTTTACCTCACGCACCACTTTCGTCAACAAAGGTTTTCCAATGCACAAGCTTGGCCCTAGCAATTTCTTTTTTGTATATACTATTTAATTCCAATAATATATTGTACAAAATAAAAGATGTGAAAGAATTCTTACTTTTTGATTTATTTTTCTAACAATATTAATTTTATCCCTAAGGCTTTATAATTTAGAATTCCACCAGTCATTAGCAGGAGCTTTGACGATATTCTGACTCCTGCCAACAACATCAGAGATGTATTTATTAAACTTATTAATACGCGTTTCTAGCATTACTCGGCGAGGTAGCGAATTAAATAGCGTAGTACCTTAGCCTGTATTCTGGAATAGAATTTATTGAATTTTGAAAGCTTTGCTCTCATAATAATAATAATTATATATATATATATATATATATATATGTGTGTGTATGTGTGTGTGTGTGTGTGTGTGTGTGTATACACATATGTGAAGTGCTTTTCGCGTACGAGTAATGTGTATGAAAAATTAATTAATTGTACATTACGTTGTACGTGTTTATTTAATTATTTAATTCCTGTTAAACAACAGGAAATAGTTTTGCTTAGTTTCTTTCATTAAGTGTGTCCTTCGTTAAAAT
Source organism: Coronaproctus castanopsis (assembly GCA_032883995.1). NCBI lineage: Eukaryota > Metazoa > Arthropoda > Insecta > Hemiptera > Monophlebidae > Coronaproctus > Coronaproctus castanopsis. The sequence goes on from CM065053.1 coordinate 166,559,999, forward strand.
CGACCCTTTCTGAAATTTTGATAGAAAATTAGAAATTTTATATTGATTAATTATACAATGCAGCTTTTCGATGATTCTAGATAACTTTCACGGTGTTTAAATAAATATTTTCAAAAAATTGAGACATTTCATGTCAAGCCAGAAAATAAACAATTTTGTTTGCATTAAAATTTCATGTACCATAGAATGGACGTAGTGACTGAAAGGGTTAAACAAATTCGACACGAATTTTTTGAAATTATTTCATCGACTTACGAATCTTAATTTTTTCATTCATCTCCTCTTAATTTCCGATTGCAGCCGGATCCCGCGTAATATTTTTGGTAAATGTATCTTTAGTTGTATATATGTATCACTGGTTTTAGTAAAGCATTTGACACAGTTAGTCATTCACATCTACTGAAAAAACTAAAGTTGCTTGGACTGTCAAAAGATTTTATAATATTATTAGAATCCTATTTATATAACCGTAAGAGCTATGTTGTGTATAATGGCTACCATTCTAATACATATTCACCTACTTCAGGGGTTCCACAAGGTTCGAATTTGGGTCTCCTTCTATTCCTAATTTTTATCAATGATATTAGAAAGAACCTTTGTTCAAATTTTCTTTTATTTGCTGATGATCTCAAAATTTATGCTCCTATATCTTCACTAGCTGACTGTGAATCTTTACAAACAGATCTAGAAAAGCTGGTTTTGTGGAGCAAAGAAAATCATTTACCTTTCAATTATGATAAATGCGTCCACATGAGTTTCCGTAGAAATAGAAATAGGTACTCGTTCACTTACACGATGAATGGTAAGCAGATAATTAAAAAATCTGTGGTGCGGGATCTCGGAGTTAATATTGATGACAATTTAAAATTTTCAATACATGTAAGCGATGTTAATCGCTCTTATAAAATGCTAGGTTTTATTATAAGAAATTCATATGTGTTTAGAGATCCATGGACGCTATTGTCGCTTTATAATGCATTAGTGCAGTCCTTTAGAATACTGTTCAATTATTTGGGATCCGTATTATAATAAATACATTAGGTTAATTGACAAAGTTCAGTGTAAATTTTTAAAATATCTATATTACCGTATATCAGGTATTTACCCTAAATATATGAATTACGATATATTAAGAAATATAATGGATGTGAGTTCTCTACACTACAGAAGGAAAATAGCCAAATTAAGGTTTCTTCATGATGTATGCAACGGTAGAGTTAATAGTGAATATTTAACATCAACCGTCTCCTACGTTGTACCAAGATCAAATAGGCGATCGAATTGTTTTTTTAGTGAGCCGCGTGCACGAACAAACCTAGGTTTAAGTTCTCCGTTGCCGTCAGCTTTCCGCTTTTATAATTCTCTTTTGAACATATTTCCCTGTATGGATATGCATACTTTGATAACAGATATTTCTTTAATAAGTTGCTTCCCGAACATATTTTGCGATGAGAACGGGAGTTTCGCTGTTGTCTATTCCAATGGTTCTAGATTGATATTATGTGATGTGTGTTTGGTATATGTGTTCCTTTACTAATATACATGTGGTATATACGTTAAGGTTTATATTGTATTTATTAATTTGTTGAAGATTATTCGTCCGTTTATTTCGAGTAAGATTGTGTGAATGGGGTGTGAATGATGTATGTTTTAATGAGTGTGAGACTTGTGAATGCGTGTAGTTTTTCTGGTGTGTTTAATGGGTGTGAGGCTGGTGAATGTGTTCAATGTATTTTTTTTTGTATTTTATTTTTTTTACTTTTAATTTTATAATTCAGAAAAAATTATTAATTGTATTATTTTATTTATTATAAGCCTACACTATAATTGGCTGTTAGCTGTTGTATGGCTTCATTAAATAAATAAATAAATAAATATATATATTATATATATATATATATATATTATATATATATATATATATATATTATATATATTATATATATATATATATATATATATATATATATATATATATATATATATTCGGCCAAGAAAAAATTATTTAAGGGGAGATTTGATTAATTCAGAGAGAGAAATTTTGCAGTAAATAAATTTTATCAAAAATTTTAAAAATACTTTGTTATATAGACGCGTTAAAAACTGAATTATCGTACGGGAAATACCAGTTCTTTGTAACTAATTTCTTGGACTTTAAAGAATTTTTTCGTTTTTTCTTTCAGTTGTATCTGATCGATATTTAATATGAATTTTGTCTAATTTAATTATTTTTTTAAATGTATTTCAAGTTTTCGTCCTTCCCTAAACAGTATTTAAATATTATATATATATATATGAATAATGCGACCATGATGACACAAATATGCATTGCGTTTTCTTTATAATTGCTGGTCACGAATTAATACATTAGTGACGATTAATTGCCTAGGTCATCCGTTATAATGAAATTCTACAGAGGACATAGTTCGTCATCGCGTTACTATCTGAATCAACCGGTCGTAAATATCGCATCATTATTACACGCAAATTTCCTTCAAAAGTTACGAAAAATTTATTATAATTTTCAAATTTGTTTATCAGCGATAGTACGATTATTTTATACTTAAATTTCGCACGAAATTAAATCTTAATTTTCCAAATACCCACCCACACACGCAATATACATGTATATACGTATATTTCATAGACTGACATGCCTATCCGAATTAATCGTTTGTATCTATAATTTCGGAATTATCGATGTATCCTCACGCGTAAGACGAGTGATAGTCCAGCTTTGCGGATAAATTCACAAAATAGATACGTCGCTGGAGTTAGCTATTGGATCGTATTATTCGCATCTTCAGTTTAACAGTCAGTACGCAACGTATAATGCTCAATATTAAATGTCTTCCGTGATAATTTCATTTAGGTTGCGGTAAGTCATATTCGCACTTATCATTTCCTGTTCTTGCTTTCCTATCTTTTGTCCTATTTGACCTTGTACAACTGTTACGAAGAACTCGCCTTCTCTTACGGACGATGATTTAATATTTATTTTCGTATTTTTTAAATTCTTTTCATTAATTACGTTTATGATATTTTTAGTTTTGCGACAGCGCAACATTTCGAATGCGTTGATTCTTTACGTTTGTTATTTGTGTAAATTATTTTATAAGCATATTCAAATATTGAAACGGTCTTTTTTTGGCTTATTTTTGTATTCTTTAGATATCTAGTTCAATTTATTGAAGTTTTGTTTAAAGGACGTTATAAGAAGCCTGCTTTTTGTGCGATAGAGTTACATGATGATGATGAAGAACTTGATATGACTATTTTTGAACGAAACTTCGATCTTCGGATTGCGAGTCGAACGTTAATAATCTATTCGCCTGCGCAGACTTATTTGGAAATTCCGAGAACAGATAAAACGAAATATGTAAGAAATAAAGAAAATTATTTTGAAGATCAGATTTGATTGTCTAAACGGGACAAAATTTCATTATACCAACATTTACTCTAAATGGATTAGGACCATGCTAGTGTGCCTGTTCAGATTGAAGTTATCGGTAATAAAGTTAGATATTCTGGCTGTTTGGTGCGTTATAGAATGACCGATTTTGAATCTGAATAATTCATCTCCTACATATATATATATATATATATATATATATATATATATATATATATATATATATATATATATATACTTATACGTTATTTGATTTTTTAATTACACTTTTTTATTTTATTTTTTTTATATTTAAGTACGTACGTATAGGGACGATGATAATTCGGGCAATGTTGAGGATGGTGATTACGAATATAATTACTTTAATTAAATTTGAATTTATTATATAAGAAAAAAAACAACGGCCTTGGGAAATGTATTATTTTTCGTTGCGAACCAAGTTTTATATTTTGATTAATGGCCGTTACAGAATGAAGAAAGTGGTTTTTATCGGTCGATTTTTACGTAAGATGATTATATTGTTCAAATATGATATACCGCCGAATATTTATTTACACAGATTTGTGACGACAGTAAAACTGACGCGTTGCAAGGGTTAATCTTTTTATTCAGTTACAACGAGATATTTACGTGACGTAATTATACTGAATTTACGTCGTTCATAAAATGACTGATTTGAGGTTTAGTTTACACATCATATATATACGTTCTCAAATAAGAGGGTGGTGTTTGTGATATGAAATATATATATATATATATATTATTCACCGTCGGGAAGTCGGAGCTCCAACCGGTACGAAGCGCGTCCACATGTGGTGGATAGTGGAATTACCAGTAGATATACCGGTTAATCGCGAATAACCAATAAGCAGTCACGAACCAAGAGCGCTTACTGGCGGAAAGTTAGTAGTAGATGATTTCAGAAGCAGGGTAACGAGACAAGAGGATGCGGATGAGCAGCCTACGACTGTCTCTCGATCCTCAGCGAGGTTTGGTCTCTGTCAAAACCATACACTCCTATTCCTCAATAGCAAATCGTTATCTTGCAGTCAGGATTTTCATCCAAAGGATAGGATGTCACTCCGAATAAAGTGGCAAATTCCTCCTTCTCTTTGCATATCCATCTTTTTGCCTACAATGCACCTATAGTACGACCGATTGTCTTGAATTAACCATTTCATAGGATCGCGCACTGTAGTTATGTAAGCAGCATAACAGTTGCAGCGCAACAGCTCCTATGTTCCAACATATGCAGTTGTACCACCTTTTCCCTATGTCATATCCTGAACATACTCTCCTTGAAAGAAATCGTACGACGATAAATTTGTGGCGGTGGTAGGAGGTTGTCGGCTGGAAGCTACTAGCATCAACTTGCACGGCAGGTGGCATTCGTTTTCAACTGGAATGGAGTAGAAGTTAAATTCTGCAGCCGCATATGCGATTGGTCAGGCCTGTTCAGGATCCCTGGTGTCCACCACGAATTCAGAGAGGGATAGAAAAGATGCCTTAAACATTGGGTACTCCAATTACCCTGAGCAGCGTGACGCGGCTGACGAAACTGCGGGGTAAAAAGAGCAAGAATGAACTAATACTCAAATTTGGAACCTGGAACATACGAACTTAAAGGTATAGTAACAATGCACCATAAAGGAGAACGAATGTTTTAGCGAAGGAGTTACGTAGATATGACATTGATATTGCAGCTATAAGCGAAACCAAATTACTTAAAGGTGGAAATATTTATGAGCCTGCAGGTGACTACATGTTATTTTGGCACGACAATGCTCCTGGTAGCAAGCGTTTGCATGGAGTTGGCATAACGTTTAAGCGTTATTATGCGCATTTTGTTATGTCCTCACCGAAAAATTACGGATCATGTAATTAGAATGAAAGGCGATAGACTTCCGAAGAAATTGCTTTACGGTCAGATTTTTGTTGTCAAACGTTGTATATTAGGCGTCTTTGTTGGCGATACAAGAACTGAAATTGCTTTACGGTTAGATTTTTGTTGTCAAACGTTGTATTTAAGCAAGTTCAACGCGTTAAATATCTGAGAAGTACACTCGAAGAGAATTGTACTTCCAGACCTAAGATACATAGCAGGATTGAACAAGCTAGAAGAGTATTAATAAAAATGAAAAATCTGTTTACGCGTCAAGATTTAAAATTAGAAATGAGAATCAGGATCCTTAGATGTTACATTTTCTCTACATTACTATGCTGGACAAGAGACGAAACATTAGAAAAAAAGATCAACGCGTTTGAGATATACTTTTATCGACGAATCCTGAGAATATCATGAATTCAAAAAGTTAAGAATACTGAAGTGCTAAACAAACTTGGAAAGAATCTTGAAGTCTTGCGACCATTACAAAATGAAAGTTGCAATATTTAGATCACGTCATGAAAGGATCGAAATATGGCATATTAAAAATGTTACTATAAGGTAAAATTGTGGCCAAAAGATCGAGGGGAAGACCACAACTTTCATGGTTGGACAATGTTCGTAGCTGGTTCAATTGTTCCTCGGAAAAACTTTTCTGGTCAGCCGTTGATCGAAATGCTTTCAAATTGTGGATCGCTAACCTTCTTGATGGAGACGGCGAATAAAGAAGAAGTTCGAAAAACGTGGCGGTAAGCAGTAGTCTGCAGAAAGCGGATCAAAACGCTCGAGTTGCGGAGGAAAAGAAAAGGAAATACTCGAAACGACTGGAGTAGATTACATAAATACTGGCACCTTTACTCGTGATACATGCGGAAAGGAATGTGCCACGAGAATCGGTTTAATTAGCCACCTTAGCAGCCACAAATAGTGGATGGTACTCCATATCCGGATAACGAGTGGATAAATGATGATGATGATATCATATAGCATTATTACAGTGTGGTATCCGTTGTCGAACTTGAGGCTACTCGTAGTCCTACGTGGGTCTAAATGTGCTCGGAACGAACTTATCACTGGTAGTAAATTGTACCAATCTAGTTGATTCTGTAACTAGGTTGTCTTTTTACTTCCTCGTGGTATTATTCTGTAATTTTTCCTTAACATTAATACACAGAGCATATTGTATCGTTCTGGGTGTCGCATTACACGTCCAAAATACTTCAGTTTACGATACTTGACTTATTTTACAACTTCCTCCCATTTATTCGTACTTTGCAGTACGTTGCATACTTTAAGGATCATATGGGCCTGTACGTCCATTTACTTTAACACTTCCGTTATATTTGTTAAAATATTCTTTCCGAGTATGTATTAATCACTTCAATAAAATTTTGACATTAAATTATAAATTTTATACAGGTGTTCATACAATATCGCTTGTTAGAGGCGAACTGTGCTTGATAATTAACAATGTATTTATATCAAAGTACTCTTAAAATTGACACATTTCACGTCAACCGGAAAATAAAAAATCTTGTTAGCTGCAAAATTTCATGTATCGTATAGTGTACAACGTGACTGAAAGGGTTAAAGAATATTGGGGACAAGATACAATCTTGTTTGACGCCTATACATACATATATTCAAGAATGGCTTATATTGCGTAGACCGTAACAATCATAATCATACAACGAAGTCCTAAAATATTCAAATCTAATCATCGTATAAGATTTACTGAATTTAGTAAGTATATTAAAAACTTACTGGCTAAATTAGCTAAGCGTGCCGGTTACAAATACGTATTTTTTCATAATAGTCGACAGTTTATTATTACTATTATTATTATTATTTAAAAAAAAAAATGATGTAAGAACAAAATTATATTTAAAAAAATATTAAATTTATAATTTTCGTTTGTTCAAATGTGTACGAATTAAATATACACGTACATATACGAGAGAATTAGAGCGAGAAGATTAGTAACACTGTCATTATCTCTGTCAGCTACCGGATATAGGAATTTTCTCCCGAACGTTGAGACCAGTCGTTAATTTGGTCACATCTGAAAAAATTTATTAAATGGAGTCGAACTGAAGAACTCGTTGAAAATTTTAAGCCCTGTGTTACGCTATGCTTTTCAAGAATCGGCGTCAGGTTATCTGTTTACGAAAAAAATCGTTTATTTAAAATACGTAAATGCACACACACACATACATATATATATATATATACATTGTGTAATGCAAGAATTGCGTGATATTATCTAAAAATTAATCAAATGCTAATTATTGTAAAGTGACAAAAGTTATATAAAGTGGAAAGTTGTTGTGATCCTTTACCGAAGATTTAAATAGGAGTGACCGAACGACTCACGTAATGAGCAAGTCAATAGCGGACGGTTGTGCAATCGTTTTTCCTGACTCTTTTATTTTTATAATTAGCTGGCTTTAACGATCAATTTGATAGACAGAGTTAGTCTCTTCTTACGCTGAAAAATTCTCGTCCTCCGATTTAGTTTGAGATCAGATTTGTGTGAGAAGAATTCTAAAATATTAACGTTTTTGTATGTACAGACGGTCCTTCGAAATTATGAAGTTACATAAATAATATTTTGTCTTAGGACGGCTGATATTTTCGTTGATGAAGTTAAAAATCTTCATTATTAAATACGACGCAGGTGTGAGAATTTGAACTATTTTTAATTACTCGACTAATCGATTAATCGATTATAATACGGTCATACTAATGAATATTTCGTTAAAGCTATCCTTTGTCGCGATTAGGACGTTGTACACTGATAAACGAAACGTTCACGATGATAAAGTGTCGAACGTTATAATTCTTTACGTGAACCACGTACGAGAGTCGAGTGTGCAGAGGCGTGCTCACGAATTTAACTGGAATTGCCGAATAAACTGTTGTAAATACGATGTTCATACGACGCGTATTCATCAAGCGCGGTGCGTCAGCGTAGAAGCCGTACGTGACGCAAATATTTGCCGTCTGCTACGAATGTTGCATATCGTCGGTAAGAATCCGCGTTAACGGACTTTTCATATAATAATTAACAAAGCTTCATAATTTCGGTATTTCAACGTGGATGTTTTTCCTTGGATTTTTTTTGCAAATCGAAATTCATACTCGCTCGAGATCGATTTATAATTCGACGAAAGATGATGGAGTTCAAATTTCGACGTAATTAAGGTAGTACGAACTTCCCGTTACTAATTAGGAGTGTATGAATTAAATCGTCATCAGTGTGAAAAAGAATATATCGGAGAAACAAATTTGAAAATATTTTAAGGAACTAAAAATCCTTTTTAGATTTCCACGGTTCTACTTTTTTGAAGCTGAGAGGAATTGTACTTAGAAGATTGCGATTCGGGCATTACTTTTTGCCGGACAGCCTGTTCCTTATGCAGCTTAGTATTTTGAAGGTTGTTGAAAACAAAGGGAAGGCGTCAGATTGATGTCATTCATCATTTTGTAATAATCTCTCTACACGCTGCACGTGCAATTTTCAATCCTGATCACGTGTTCTTCGAATAACATTTTTGAACTGTACCTTAAATTACTGCGCGCGTCTTGTAATGGCCCTCCTTGTAACGTATTGTCCCTTCTCAACTTGATAATTTACATCTATTTCCGGACATAGCGATATTTCTAGGGAAGTTGTCCGAGTTTATAGGAATATGAGTCAGGAATTACAGTATCACGTTGGGTAGGCTGTAAGGGCATCACCATTTAAAAAAAAATCGATACTACCGACTAAAGTTATAAAAGTTTACATACTAAAAAAAACCTTATAAAAAAAGAAAGAAAACTATTAAAGAAAAAGGAAATTAGAAAAAGAAAATAAAAATGATTTATTAAATTTTTTTGTAAAGAATTAGTTTTATTATTTATATTATTATTATTATTATTATTATAGCCTTATTAACATTATATATACTTAAATAAAACAAATAATTTAACTGGAAAAAAAACGACGAAAACAATTATTTATATTCTGACTATTGTACGAAATTTTATATTGCCAGTCGATTGTGTTACATTCGCCAACAGATTATTTTATAAATAATTGTTTTGTTTTTTTTCACATTGCTATTTTTTCCAATATTGTATATATTCTTCTCGATCGATTTCCCCAGATGGTGTCGTGATCCCGATTCCGCCGATAAGGATAATCAACCGAGACGCTACATCCAATTTTTTCCCGCATAAGATGTTCAAAAAATTTCATCTAACGAACACTGTCTTAGACAATCGTTTGCGCGTCCCGATTTTTAACGTTAGATTTGCATTTTATTTTAAGGACGCTTCTCCAGCATCATGTTTGAAACTTTTCTGTAGTGTTGTCTTTTTTAATATCCACGTCCCTGTTGCGTATAATAAAATCGAAAAAACAAGCGTATAGACTAACTGTATTTTGGTACATTTTTTTTTATAGAACCATCTTTCGGTATATTTTTTTTTTTAAATTTAGAAAACGATGCCGCAAGCGATTTGTATAAGGCGTTTCACTTCTCCTTCTGAACCACCCTTATAACAAGTCCTCTGCTAAATTTGTTCGTAGTCAAAGGCATATCGCCGAATCGTATGATTATTGAATCAGACGTTTTTTAATATATTTAGCGATCACACGCATCAATAATAGCTCATTTAAGTTCTGAAATACTAACAAAACAACAGTGCAGCTACTACACAAAGAAACACAGACTGGAGCTGGTATAGATCACACCTTCAACATACCATTAATATATCAATATCGCTGTACAATCAGGAATAGATTGAACATGCTGTACACAAATTTACAGAACAAATCCAAGTAGCGGTATGGAACTCAACCCTATTACAAATGTCTGTACCTAATATGTACTATCCATCATACATATGAGAATTAATTTCTAAGAAAAGGCAGACAGTGGCAAACTCTTAGATCTCCTAAGATTTCCTATCATTAAACGTCAATTAAATGCAGCAACCAAAAAAGTACACAATTCGATAGGAAACGTACGATTTAAAAATAAATAATAATAAACTGATTACTAAATCTAGTTAATATTTAATTATTTTTCTACTTCTCTTCAAATTTGCGCATCTATTGAAGACAACAAACTTTTTTCTTCATAGTTACGCTATGGCTTTTTCTTCACTGTCCGTTGTTGCCTGGTTCTATATTACTTTTGGAAATCTATCGAATTTTTTAATTTCATTTCGAACACCTTCTTCTTTTCTTGGGCCGAGAATTTTTCTTACAACCTTTCCATCATTTTTTCCAACGTCACTTAACTCCGGCTGCTTTGTCTTTATTCGACTAATGTTTTTGCCTTCGTTTTAGTTAACATTTTGGGTATAATGTTTAAAGGCGTTCTATATATAAAAACAACGCGAAATACTTAATTTTACATTAAAAAATCCGTCATTTACCAGAGTAAAAATCCAAAAATCAACTATCAACGGTGTAAATGGATTCCAGTTGTATAGTTGGAAATGTAATCTCAACATCGACATCCACAACTTCCGGTCCGGAACTGGGGGTAAATAGAAAATTTCAATATAATAGATTATATTTTACATGGTAGTATTATTATTATTACGGTCAAATACGGCATTTTAATTAATACGACTAAAATTAAAAAGAATAAAAAAATATGACATATTTTACAGATGGTCGTTGACAGGGATACTTTCTTTACTACGCGAAAACTAATAGAAACACTGTTTCTCGATTTTAGGTGGCTGTAAAATTTTAAACGATTTGACAGACAATTCGCCGTCTCCTACTTTTTAAAACTTTAAATTGTTTTAATTTCTGTCCTATTTGTGATATCAATGCGAGGCAAAGCTTAGGAACGAATCCGATAATATAGGCCATAAGTTATACGAATTTCATCATTATTGCTTTAATAATTTTTGAGTTAAATCGGAACAGACAGGCGGACAAAAATTAAAAAAAATAGATTTTCTGTTCATGTGTGATAAAAACAGCCCTATGCAGTGATTATAATGAAAATATTCGCAAATCGCAGACAGACAATACAGTTTTATATAGTAGTGTAGACGGAATAGACAGACAATTAAATATAAAAATTTACGAATACACGGCGACTTATTAATTTTCAATTCGAAATTGGACTAAAATTATTTTAATGTTCGATTCGCGTCAGAAATATCGCGTTTGCGAAGTCGATTTTCTATTTTGGACAAAAAAATAAAAAAAAAAGGGCGTGGTATGAGATCTCGACGTGTAAAATGGTTTGTACTACGTGTAGTATTAAAATCATGACGCAACCAGGTGGTGAACATGTATGATGATAATTGAAAAACTTGGTAATTATGACGTGAGAACTTAAGTGATGACCTAAAATTACGTATAGATACATACATACATACACACACTCACACACACACACATATATATATATATATAAAAGACCTTGATCCATCTATATCACCGAGTTTACGTACTTTACACATTTATCACAGTTTTTCATTTTTCATCATGATTCCCTGGTTAGTATAATGATGTAGTCAATTATTTGAAGTACTATATATATTATATATATATAAGTTCTTGGAACCGAAAATACTTCGTTAGCGTATATTAAATACGTGATTTTATAGTCTCATTTTAAATTTAAAACGACGCACGCTGGAATTCGTAATATTAAAATGCTCAGATTATTGTCATCAGGTTACCTAAAAGAATTGACGATATAAGTAGTTAATCCGAAAATCTGGAGGTTCCTGAAGACGGCTTCAGAATTAAATAAAAATTTCTTTATGCAAAAATATTTCCGGAATATGTAAAGGTTTCATGGGAGAAAAATTTAATTCTGAAACTCCTATTAAACGTAAGTCACGAAATTAACGAAACGAATTACTTTGAACAAGCAAATAAAGTATTAATGTTGATGGATCAGAGAGTAGTGATTGTATGAATTAATAAAACAAAATAAAAACGAACTGTTTTTTTTTTATATATGCTCGAAAACGACGTAATATTGTTTGCGTTAATAAAAAAATTGTTATAGTCATTAACTTTGTTTTTATTTATTTTTATTAAACGAAGTATCATTTTGAAAAAGGATATTTTAGAAATATCGACGCAACTATATATATATATATATATATATATATATATATATATATTGATAAATTTATAACATTTCGTCGTATCACAGATCTAGTATTTCATTTTCAATATAATAACACACACACATATATATATATATAATGATAAATCAAACGTCCTGGTTCGTTTCAATATACGAAGACTGTTATCTATTAAATTGATGGCTATTAGACTCTAAGCGCATTTTATACTGTTTGACTTCACCTTTAACATAAGGAATGAGAAGGGCACGATGTAGTGCATAATTCGAAACATACTAAGGAGGAGCATTGGGTAGTCTAATGACTTATTTTGAACCGCAGCCTGTATGCCCACATAGGCTTTAACATTATTTTATAAATTAAAAGCTTATTTTCAAGAGAAAAACTGGAGTATCTGCCAAGAAGCCAGTGCAGCTGCTTCAATTTTATGTCAAGATGTTTTCTTTTCTGTTCCATGTGTTTGCTCCATGTTAATTTACTGTCAAGATGCATTCCTAGATACTTAACGTAACTCTGTTGAGAGATTAATTCCCTATTTAATGTAGTGGGTGGACAGGTTAAGTTTCGCAAATTTTTATAACATAAAACAAAAGAGTATTGTACTAGAAAATCCAGAAAATTGAAAATTAATCTTTCCGGAACCGTGTTCTTAATTGTTATCTTCATATTTGCATGTGTATATTATTATATATATATATATATATATATATATATATATATATATATATATATATATATATGTGTGTGTATATATATATATATATCATACAAAAAATACCACTAATACACATATTCACACACGGATATTTATTACATACCCACATATATACATTTTGTGTTTCTTGATGTGCATGTCAGTGTGAAAATTAATATGTAATATTACTAATAGGCGACAAAGTTGCCTCTAATTACGCATGGTCCTAATATTTCTTTCATGGCACATTCGTCGAAGTATGGATCTGATTTTTTGCATGATGATAAATAATTACCTGCAAAGTGGTTCGAGATCATCAAGTTATTGGTTTGCTTAGCATAGATTTCTTCGGTCAAAAATTGTTTGCTTATAGGATTGCATTTGAAAGTAGAGATGAGGTTTTCACAGTACAGTACAAACTAGTCGATGTCATCCAGTTCATGACAGTTGCAATCAGAGGCGGTTGCCTAAGCGAGGGTTTCACTGAATGGCGATTGTCATTGATTACCAGTTCGGTTTCGAACCCAAAGCAACGGTAAGTGATTAGTTTGGATAGTTGGCGGCCCGCAACTCCTTAATTGCGCCATCAGTTTACTGATTGGAAAATTGTTTGGGTATTTAGAAACAACGGGTCGGTGGTATAAATATATGAGAGTTGAGTTGGAAGGTAGAGAGCCTTTCAAAAAGTGAATAATTCACTGATGATGTGGGTTGACAATAAGTTTTCCTACCAGAATAAGTAGAATATTTCAAGTTTGCGAGAGACTAGATATCAAATCATATCGATCACAGTATTTTGGATAAGGCCAAATCATATGTTCAATGTTATTCCCCGTTATGATAAATCGTAAAGATCGTTGTTTATTATTCTCAACTTCTTAAAAAGCTCAAGTGTTAATCAATCTAAAAAAAAAACTCTCATCTCTACTAGTTATTCTCACTCAAAACGATATTAACAATGCTGTACACTCAAATGAAATTATATGGACTTTAATTACATCGAAACTTACGACGACCATAATCTGTTTTGGGATGATAAATTACAACTAAATGTTATCGGATTTTTTTTCATCTTGTGTATATCAAATGTAGATCTATAACCAGTAAACATTTAGAAATTAAAATTGGTGGAATTGATGTCTACAGCAACTTAATAGCGGACCATACAGTAGGCGTCAGGTCAATAATTAAAGCATTCCTTGTTCTAAACAGAGAGCTGCATAATTTTTCTAAAATAGAACCAATCAAATCTTTCCTAGTTGTAGAAAATTGTTTATATTAAATACAGAGTTGCCAAAGAACTTTTATGTCCTTTGTTCATCTAGTGTCCAATACCAATTGTGAAGATATTTACAAAATGCAGGAGCATAAAAGTTATATATATATATATATATATATATATATATATATATATAAGTACTATTAGCTTGTGAAAAGTGGTCTCACATGATTGCATCAATGATCAAAGTATATTAGTCATATGTGTTATAATGTTCCACCTAAGAGAGCGAAGCACAAATACTCTGTTCTCGATGACAATTTACAACGTTCTCTTAAATCCTCTCTTAAGTAGAGATATATTTGAACTGTTCTCTCTCTGGTAATGTACCAGAGAGAGCAAAATAGTAAAGTCGCGGTCGCCAGCACAGAATACTGTGCAAATTTATTATTACTGAGTTCATTTTTAATATATTTTACGAGATTAGGCTCAATTTGTTTGATATTCACAGGAAACTAAATCTCTCGGCGTGGAGCCAACAATCAACAGTTTGAATAACTAGTATTAGTTTCAAGTTTTGTATTATTTTATTTTTTAATTTTTATCGCTATTCTAGTTTTATTTTACAATACGTAAAAACAATTCACAATTAAATATTTACGTTTAAATAGAACAAAATTCATTCACACACAATTTACAAAATATAAAATAGCGTAACCGGGTGGTATCACCGGTGAGATCGATTTCCTGATCGTGATGATGTATCCGATGTTCCGCTCTTTTATCGTGTAATTGTTTTGCTATCTCCGAATTATATTCGTTACTTTTATTTTAACAGCGCGGACGAATTTATCGTATGATAATTATTATTATTAAAAACAAGCAATTATTCACGTTATTAATCCCCGCTCGATCTCTTTCCGTACGAGCAGTTCGATCGATCTACAACCTTTCCGACGAAGGTACCATCTCTTCTTTTACAACAATACCGATTATCATATTAACCATATTCGCTTATCTTTATACAGCACGTGAATGTTATACATACATACATATACATAAAACGTGATTATCGGTTGCTGGCTCCACGTGCGACTTGTTTCCTGAAATTTCCCCGTTAATCTGGGATTGATCATTACTATTATGTTCTACTTGTAACTTAATAGACGGATAATACCGATATATATTCTATACTAATCTCGCACGAGCCTATAACCTTCGCTAACCTGTATTATTTTCCAAAACTTATTTTATTTATTTATTTATTTTTTTATTATTTATAATAAATTTCTACAGTACACACGCCATAGTGTAAACTTGGGTGAACGGTCCCCTACCAAATTACAAAGGGCCTGTGCGTTGTCTATAAACAATTGCATGAGAGTTCCGAAATTATGAAAAAGGTGATATATCGGTAAAAAAATTTCCATCTCCGTTGAACAGTTTTCCCACCTATATAATATTCTTCCTGAACGGTAATGCAGTGTCTACTAATGCGCAGAACAGAGTTTAATTATAGTTTATTCAAATGTCGTATTTATTATTCAGACAGATGATTGATTTGAAGAGCTAGGTAAATAAATCTCTTCGGGAAGATGAACGTACATTTTTTACGACAGCCTCTTCATATGTTGTTTTTGATCTTCTAAAATGCCGAAATTCTCTGGTAAGACTTAGAATATACATTTAGGAGATCAGATAACTTGTAATTAATCGGCGATGAACACTATCCAACTCGCTGCATTTCGGCTTCAGGTAGTCGAATTTTACTACATTAAATTACATACACACATACATATATATATATGTATCTCTATGTGTGTACAGTTATTTGATGCATAATAGCGAAAATCATTCGAGCGATGTTGAGGATTACGATCGTGAATACAATTACTTTCGTTATTCGTTCGCTTTTGAATTTATTATATCGGAAAAAACAGCCACCTTGAAAAATGTTATTTTTCGTTATTAATAAAATGTAAACTGGTTTTCATTTGTCGATTTTTACGAAAATATTATAACAATTATAGCCCGTCAAATATTATTTATAACTTATACAATGGCGACGATAAAATCAGCGCACGGAAAACGTCGATAAATTTTATTCAGTCACTACGAGATTTACACGGTGTAACAATTAAACTTGTAAAGCGACCAGTTTAAGGTTTACATCCTCTTATAGGTTCCAGGTTATGTTGACTTCTGGAAAGCGCCCGTTAACTTGTCCCGTCTATATTTCGCCTTGGATACGTATCACTATCTCATGACCATTTACTACTACGTGCCCATCCATCTGCTTTTTTCCCATTTCCTGTGATTTCTTATTCGCCATATTATACTATATTGCTGCACTACACTCATCTATCCGCATACACTATCTAGTTTTCTCCTTAATAATATTCCCTCAATTATAAAATTCCTTTCCTTCTTCAATTTCACTTACTACATTTAACAGTTAAGTCTTAGTACCGTAATAGTTTCGGCAGTTACACATGAAATACTCCTGTAATATGTATAACAACCGTGAGTGAATCGACGATAACAGATCGTATCATACAACGAACTGCTTGAATATTCAGGAGATCTTAGTAGTTAATTATCGAATTGATATATTTTTCATATTAATAATTATCGTACTAAGAATAACTTTTACGAAATTTAATCATCGGAATAATAGTTTGTATTAATAATTTTTTGACGGAACATTTGCAAAAACGTTTTTGAATAATCAATTTTCTTTTTTCAAAAAGTATAATGGTGTTTTTTTTTCTTTCAAAGAAAAAAAAAAGGAAACTGTGTGGAAACAAAATTTAGTTTAAACAAATGTTTATAATGTACATTAATTTATATAATTTTCATTCTATACAAGCATAAGGTATGGATAATTTGCATTGATTAAACGGTAAACGCGTATTAGAAATAAGATTTTATTATTAGCGTAGAATCTTTTTTGTTATTTTTTATATACGAATGAATTTGTTATACTTTTTTAATTTAAATTAATTTTTTTTCCAGACGGTTTTAATCGAAAATTGTTAGCAATTTTAATGTGTAAGAAGAGGACAATAAATTGATCTGTCGAAATGGTGTACTTGTGTTTACTTTGAGTGTTTTTCCTGTAAATGCCACACAAATGGTTTTTAAGAACAGGTAAGCGATCTTTCTGACTCTCTAGTCTTAGATGTTTATATGTGTGGGTACAAATAACAGCCACTATGAAAAATAATACTATTTTTCCACTTTATACACTACATATGTACATAAATATGCACACACACACATACACACACTCCAACTAGTATTATATACGTATACGCGTACATGTTACTATATATATATATATATATATATATATATATATATATATATATATATATATATATATTTATATCGTATCTTAAACGAGCAATTCTTGTATAATACGTATATATACTCGGCTATCTCGGAAACGACAACGATTAATTTTGTATATACCTGTAAAATGACCTGCATGAAAATTAAGAATTTTAAAATTTTTGGCTTTGATTTTGGAAAAATTTTCTTATTTAAATGTTTACTTTAAAAATTTCAGCAGACTAAAAGAAACGGTGGAGTTATAAGATGTGATACGTCCTTCCTACGTAATCCTGAATATAGGAAAGGAATAGCGCAGAACATACATTAACAACTAAACGACAATATGGTAAATAATTGCGTCAATGAAAAGTGGGAAGATCTGAAAAGCTCGATAACAAAAGTAGCGGAAAATAAGTTAAAGAAAGGGAAACAAATAAGGAAGAAGTGGATAACTGAAGAAATAATGCAGTTAATGGAAGAAAGAAGGAGGTACAAAAACTCAAAAACTGCAGAAGGCGAAGAAAAATACAAGAATTTGAGAAGTCTAGTTAATAGGGAAGCTAAAAAAGCAAAAGAAAAATGGCTGGAGTAGTGCTGTAAATCATCTCATGAACGGAGGAAATACTGCTATAGCTTACCAAGAAATAAGCAAGCTTTTTAGGAATAAATACCAATGTACAAAATTACTCTATAATGCAACGTCTGAATCAGAGAAGTTCCATATACCTGGATTTCTGACTAAATCACACCAACCCTTAATTATCATTTTATACGCTTTTCCCCAAGCCTCTTTCCAGAGGTTAAATCTTGCTCTTAATATTTCCAGCTTGTATTGTTAATTACGTTCTCTTAGTATATTCTTTAAAAGACGACCCTGACATAATTTCTATATTTTTAAAGTTTTTCCTAATCTTATTGACTAGATCTTTAATATGTTGTAGCTTATGGTTCCACTAGTCTACCCTTGGGATGATCAACGGTATTTGGCTATATTTAATAGTGGCAGTTAGATCATCATTAAAGTTATTAATAAGGCATTCAAGAGCAAGATGATCTTGACATTGAGCAATATTACTTTTAAATATTTTGACGCGTTTCCTATCTATATTTGCTAGGATGCGGTCAGTTTGCAATTTATATATCTGTAAGTTTGGCGAACATTTGAAATAAAAATTAATATCAAGTTCAATATTTTTATGAAAGTAGAGATCTAAATGATGCAGCTTATGGTTAATGATAAAGGACGAGGGAGACCACTGACACTATTTCCATTATAATTAATTATCGTTTAAAATAACAAAATTATTGGATGCGATTAAGTCAGCCAGAAGATAAGATGCTACAGTCAGTAATGGCAGATTTCGTAACAGGCATTCTGATATTTGGTCGCCAGTAACAATTGGAAAAGAACGAGGAAATAATCGAACGATACCATCTATTTTATTTAATAAGTCAGTTTTAGGTTTATTAAGAGGATAAGTATGTAAGAACTAATAATATATTATCAAACACAGATTAAGATAATACCTATGTCCAATGAAGAATAATTTGTGAGTTATTGAATTCTGAATAATACAAACAATTTGATTGCTTGCATAAAAATGTGTAAGACGGTAAGATAGTTATAGTATCGCTGGCCAAAATAAAGTTATGCTATTAGACAGACATCAAAATCAAATTTCCTCAGAAAGAGGGATTGACCCGCCTATAAGTTAGTTCAGTTTGGAAAGCAACACATACCGAGTTTTGATGTAAATTCTGGCGTTAGACAAAGATGTCTTTTGGCACCTACTCTGTTTACTTGCTTCACTACTGCGTTCATGATCCTTGTAGATCGACAACTAATGCAGCGTGGTATCGGTATACGGTTTCGTTTTGACGGCGGTCTCAGAAACTTAAAACGACTCAAGTCAATGTCAAAGTGCTCTACATGCTACATTACAGACCTGCATTATACTGACGACTGCGTTATTGCTGCGCACAATTTAAGAGACATACAAGACATTCTATTGTGTTTCAACTCGGTATATGAAGGACTAGAACTGAAGATTAATGTTGATAAAACAAAAATTTTATCGCAGTCTTCTACTACACGTAAACAAGATGTTACTCCGGTGGACTTAAATTCCATACCTATAGAACGAGTTCAGTGTTTCCGATATCTGGGAAGTTATATATAGGATTTAAAACTTTTGACTAATATATCCGTGTACAAGGCGGTTATTCTTCCAAATCTTCTGTATAGAAGCGAAGCATGGGTGCTATACAGGAGACAGATAAAATAATTGGAACGCTTTCATCAACGGTTTCTACGGCGCTTATTAAAAATGAAATGGGATGATTTTCTATCAAATCGTGATGTTCTTCGTCGTAGTGGAAGTAACTCCATAGAACAATTATTAGCTGCAACACAGCTCCGCTAGTTAAGGCCATGTAATACGGATGAAGGACAGCAGGCTTCCGAAAAGAATATTGTATGGAGAAATAATTCAAGGTAAACGGAAACAAGCAAGGCCACGCAGGAGATACAAAGATCAAATACTGGAATCAGTCAATTTAATGGAATGGGAGAGTAACTTGGTAACAAATAGACTGCAGTGGAGAACAAATTGCGCGTCAAGAACTGCGAGGCCATAGTTGAAAAGTGAAAGAAGCAGGCAAAATTAAAAGCATCAAAAGTATCGGTACCTTGCAGCTGTCCTGTTTGTGGTCGTATTTGCCAAGCGCGCATTAGACTAATCTCACACTTTCGTACCCATATTTAATTTCCTCCTCCTATCGTTCTTTTTCTTATGCAGACAACACGGATACGAGTCTCGGTATTATTATTATATTAAAAGAATGTATATATAATGGAACTGAGAAATATTTTATTAACGTATATAATATATTAAATGAGCGATTTTTAGTTTTATTTTTTTCGCTTAAGGGGGAAAAATTTAAAACGGTGCACGAAGGAACTCGTATTTGAAATACTTGAGTAGATTATCATCCGCGTAATTTAACGAATTGATGACGTAAAAACTTAATCTGTAAATCTGAGTGTCCGTCGTGGTTGTTTTCAAATCTTTTTCATCTGAAGACATTATTGGAATACATAAAAATTCCGTCGGAGGAATAATTTTAGAAATCCTATTGAAACAAAAATTACCAAATTAATAAACGATTTACATTTGACGTTAGAAACGAACAAATAATAAAGTAATATTTTAAAAATCACACTTTTAGAAATGCTACGCAGGACACAGATTGTTGTAACTAAAGTTACCTTCTCTAATCAACAACAAAAGCCTAATGCAACAGCTGACAGTTTAAGTCGTATGTTGCAATTTCTTCGTTTTTTCATTAATATCAATCTGCTACTTGACTTTTCTGCAGTCGCCTCCAACAAAGTATTTTAAGATTTTATTTTACCGATGCGTACGGTCGTTAATTTCTTGAATGCAATACGTATTACATGTAATGAAGTATATATGCATATATATATATATATATATATATATATATATATATATATATATATATGTCGTACACAATACGTTTATATACATATTAACACACACATTTATATATATATATATACATATCCTGTGTGTCCTCGTGTGCACGTGGGTGGAATTAACATGTAATATTATCAATTGACGACAAAATTACTTTCAACTAAATATGACCCAGCCGCTGATATTTCTCTCCTGACACATTCGCTGCAATATGAATTTTACTGTTTGGATGATGATAAATAATTTCCTGCAAAGTAATTATTTAAAATTATTGACAATAATATTAATAATATATATAATCATTCATTACGGTTGTGTACGAAAACATATTATTCATGATATATCATCCGTTATAACGTACAAGGAGCAATATTAAACGAATGAAAATTTTTAAAATTTTGAAACAATAACAGTTTGCCAATCTTTAACAAAGATTTCGGAAGCTTGAAATAATTTACGTTAAATAAAAAATGTACATATTCTTTGATATCTTTATCAATTTTTCAATATTAAGACCTTTATTACGTCCGGTGATATTATCCGTATAATGCTTACACATTCATATAAATACGTACACATATACCTTTTGATCGCTTTTTGGGAGTGTTTCTTCATTAATAATATTAAAAATTATATAGTGTTTATGGAGTTCCTTTAATACAATAATAATAAATGCAATAATTTGTAATTAATAAATATTACTTTTAATTAGTTAATCCTTCACACAAGCATATATATGTATATATATATATGTTTGTGTGCGCGTGTGTGTGTGTATATATATATAAATATTCATCATCATTATATTCGTTAGCTCGGTCCGAGCGCCTTGAAGTTACATATTCCAAGTCCTTTCAACCTTGTCCGCCATGCGTCTTTACTTTTCGCGAGTCGTATAGCGCGCTGGAACGATGTGGCCGTGGTTAATTGTTTTATTCTATCTGTATATGTGATTTATAGCCTTCCGTGCATCCTTTTGTCTTTTACCATCCCTTCAAGAATTAATGTTTCCATTCTGTTTCGACGTATCACGTGTCCGAATACCTAATTATGCGCTGCATTGCTATATCTCGCAGGCGTAGATCCGATCCTATATTGTTCAACACAGAGAAGTTCGTTCGTTTTTCTGTCCACGAGACTCGCAATATTCGTCGCCAGCAGAATATCTCAAAAGCATCAATGCGCCGGATATCAGCTGCTTTTAATGTCCAGCATTCCGCAACATACAGAAAAACGTCGAAGTATTCACTAGGCATTCCTAAGTATCACTCTATATGTTAAACAACATGCGTTTCAGATTACATCGTTGAAGAACGCATTTTTCGGCTTTAAATACATTATTATTGATTTTTAGTTTTTCATCGTTGTTGTCACACAACCTTTTGATTAATCTTATTAAATGTCGCGGAACGCTCAAATATCTGCCATAATTTCATCCATTGTATACAGTCGAAGGCTTTTGAATAGTCTATAAAGCCGATGTACGCTGAAATATTAAATTCGCAACATTTCTCTATTATTACGACGAATAACGGAATTTTTTCTCGCTTACATTTTTCTGAAATATAACCCCTGTTTGCACTTTTGATATCCGCGGTAGTATGTACAGCTTGAGCCTCTCATGTATTGCAGCATTATGTTAATGACGTGCGATACAATGGCGAACGTTCTATAACTTCTGCATCATATATCACGCGATCCCTTCTTACGGATTGGGACATATATCGATGTTGTCCAGTCCTTTGGTCATGTATTTGTACTCCATATATATTTTGGCACATGCTACAGAAAATATCTATCGGAGCCCCCCTATTAATATTTGAGCATCTCCGGTACAGTAAGATCCTCTCCTGCTGCTTTAAATTACTTTAATTTCTCTATGGCTGAGCGTACTTCATTTTTTTTTTTTTTTTTTTAAATGGGCTCTTGTGATTCCACCCAGGGCTGTAACGTGTCTTACTAAATATTTATATTACAGGCTAATATGTAATCAAATATAAGCATGTATACGCTATTATTCTGTGAGCTGAGCAGACATCTGATGAGACTAGTTGGGAGAGGGATTCCTTGGCTTCTTTTAATAACGGTGGTTCCTTTTCGAAAGCGTTATTCAAAGTTATGGTC
This sequence comes from Coronaproctus castanopsis, assembly GCA_032883995.1. Lineage (NCBI taxonomy): Eukaryota > Metazoa > Arthropoda > Insecta > Hemiptera > Monophlebidae > Coronaproctus > Coronaproctus castanopsis. Next base: position 166,583,288 of record CM065053.1, read on the forward strand.
CATCTATTTTGTTCATCTAAATCTTCCATTAAAATTTTCAAATACTCTTTCCACCTTGTCAATATTTCAGTTTCATTAGATAATGTTATTCCATCTTCATTTTTATATATATATATATTTATGTATGTATGTATAATATGGGTTACGTATGTATGCAAATATATTGTTTAATGTACGTAGCCATATAATCCATATATATATATATATATATATGAACGGATCGTAATTCCTTATACTAGCCGTTAACATTCATTTTTTGTACTCACATGCGGATTTAGGATACGAATGATTTCTTAACAGTTATTTGGTACCGGTAGGTTGTTTTTCGTGAATTTTGAATCTAAAGTCATAAATTAGTTCTTCAATTATGAACTTGATAAAATTCTGACACCGTCCTATAAAATGTTTTTTTCCCAAAAAACTGCCGAAGTAGAAAATGAAGGGCCTATTTGAAAATTGAACTTTACACTTTAATGTTAAAGATATTTTAATAATAAATAGTTAACTATTCTTAAGTAAAATTATTAATAACTCCTAAATTAATAATAAATAGTTAACTATTATTAAGTAAAATTATTAATAACTCCCAAATTAATAATAAATAGTTAACTATTCTTAAGTAAAATTATTAATAACTCCTAAATTAATAATAAATAGTTAACTATTCTTAAGTAAAATTATTAATAACTCCTAAATTAATAATAAATAGTTAACTATTCTTAAGTAAAATTATTAATAACTCCTAAATTAATAAGTTAACTATTATTAAGTAAAATTATTAATAACTCCTAAATTAATAAGTTAACTATTATTAAGTAAAATTATTAATAACTCCTAAATTAATAATAAATAGTTAACTATTCTTAAGTAAAATTATTAATAACTCCTAAATTAATAAGTTAACTATTCTTAAGTAAAATTATTAATAACTCCTAAATTAATAAGTTAACTATTATTAAGTAAAATTATTAATAACTCCTAAATTAATAATAAATAGTTAACTATTCTTAAGTAAAATTATTAATAACTCCTAAATTAATAATAAATAGTTAACTATTCTTAAGTAAAATTATTAATAACTCCTAAATTAATAACAAATAGTTAACTATTCTTAAGTAAAATATTTCTACACGATAATTCAACTATATGATTATCGTTTTGAAACGGAATATCGTAAAAGTAATCACAGCTCGTATAATAACGTCCAAATAGTCGATTATTTCGTGTGTAGAAAATTACGAATTCGTCTAAATAAAATTTACCCGACGCGATTATTAAACCATTTCTGTTTCGTTTCGTAATAATTATGCAAAAATTATTATTATTCCGTTATAATGCAAGAGGCGTGTATACACCGTAGTTCCTTTATTTCGGCTACTTTACGATCAGCGTTAATAATCATAATAATAATAATAATAATAACGATGATGACGATGATATTTTAAGAAATAACGAAACAATAAGATTATCGAAATAATAACGAAATGATAATGAAATATTAATAATGACGGCTTTATTGTCAGTTGCATTAAAGGACTTTCTATATTAACTGACAGTTGCACGAACCGGTTAAAAAACACGACCTATACTGAGTAATAAGAATGTGTGACATTCCATCAATTAATCAGCCTATTTATAAAATCCGATTTTACTTATTAACGCGTATGGTAAGTGATAACGGTAAAACTTTATTATTGTCGTAATCGCAATTTCGTTTGGCGAGTTAACGAATTTGGGTTATCTCGTTTTCGTCACCTTTATCATTTACCTTTTAATCAGCCTTTTCCACGTTTCAACATATTACTCGCATTGTTTAATATACATACACATCATTAAGTGCCATCTTCTTATCGGAGGTAGGCGACTACTTACCTATACATAATTTGTTGTACAGTGTGGCAATCATAATATGGCGATAGGCAGATAGACACACACATACATAAACGGGAGAACTGATTGTAATCGCTTTGCTGTCACAATGCAACCCTCGCGTTTTTGTAGTGTACTATAATGTTATTACTAGCGCGCATATGGTGTTGTGCGTGGTGGTTTGCCATTGCCTTGGACATGAGAATATTAATATTATTTATATTTTAATTTCTAATGATAATTTTTTCATCGCGGATCGTATTCGAACTCGGTACCTTCCGCATGCAAGTCCGTTCTCTAGCCACCAGGATACCCCGATGACAAATATACATACATACATATATAGGTATATATATATATATATATATATAATAGAAGTATCGAGTGGTTTCAAAATTTAATCTATAATTACAATTAATAGTTTCACGGAAAACTCGGTCGTTCATTATCGGAAGGTAATTAATAACTTTATTAATGACGCGTATTACATGGAAATGATTAATTTTAGTTTTATTAGACTCACGCTGTACTTAGCGTTCACTGCAGATTTTTCTACATCCGATCAAGTACAAATTGTTATACCTGCGGATGATATTGTTTTATTGTCGTCATGCACGCAATTAACTAGCAGTAAATTAACATTTTATATATATATATATATATATATATATATATATATATATCAGTGATGTGCATAACCGACTTATGATTAACGACTAATCAAGTTTTTTAAATAACCGACTAATTCGGTTTTTCCGAAGTAACCGAATAAATCAGTGGTTTTCTGAAAATATATATTTTTAAAATTTGTTTATTAATTCAAACGATTGATTAAATATTCTTCTTTCTTCATATACGATATTTATATATATTTATAAATCCTGTCAAGGTGTTATTTTTTATCTGTATAAGTAAATTTAATGCTTTATTCAATTTGTATATCATATACTAAGAAGTGTGTGATGTGCTTTAGAAACTTTTAAATCGGATGACGCAAATCCGATTGAATTTAGTTGCATTTTGACTAATATCTTTTAGTATTATTCGGTTAATTTGGTTTGATTGAAATGAAGTTAATTATATTTCGAATGGAATATTTTATTGTTTTTTTTACTGTTTCCCATTGTTTTTTTTTTTCGGATTTAATAATAAAAGTTAAACAGTAAGTAATTACAATTTAAGTAATTTAACACTGCAGCGGTCACGTGGAGCCTATCAGAACACAATAGTTTCTTCAAGTATGCAATCAATAATTTTCTTTATCTTAACAAAAATTTTCGAAAAAATTACCTTAAAAACACTAACCACTTGATAACAGTATTATCTCTTCAATTTGGCTTCAGATAAAATTTTAACTTATTCAATTATTTTGTTCTCCATAATTTAAATAAAAACACACGTGTTATCTATCTGGTTAGACATTGAGAAGCAGTTCGATACTTCTCAACAAAATTATTAAATTTTCCCGTATCCTAAACTTTCAGTTTGATCCTATCTGTTTACTACTGAGCTTTCGTAGTTCGTGTTACACATTCTCCCGATTAAAGAGTTGGCGTCCTACGGAGTAATATATATTGTCCTTTATTTTTAATTAATTATTCATATCAACGATCTTCCAACTTTGTAACACGTTCGCTAGAGTTTGTATGTTGATAATACTCTTCTCTATGCCGAATCATAGGTTATTATTTTAAAGCATTCTCGCTCACTCTAATGTAAATCATTGTTAAAGCTTCGGGGGTGATAAAACATAAGCTAATATTTTTTTTTTTTGCGAATTGCGTTTAGAAAGTAACGATTACTTCTGAGACGATATAACAGACTGAAAACGATTTTCGTCTAATATACAAAACCCGTTTCATATTCCCCATTTTATTTTATTAGTTTCATAATAGATTAATTTTTCTAACGGTTAATTTTATTACGATCAAAAATTTTAATTTTTAAGCGGACGGTGTTTCCGCCGTCTCGGATTCGCCGCCGGCTGACTCGTCCTTTGCGCATTCTTCGTAATCCTTCTCGATCCAGGCTAAATCTTCTCGCGCTTCGATAAATGCGCCTTCTTCCATGCCCTCGCCCAAATACCAATGCACGTAAGCTCGTTTAGCGTACATCAAGTCGAATTTATAACCGATTCTCGCCCACGCTTCGGCGATGCCGGTGGTATTGATCAGCGTGCATAATGACACGTTCGACGGTGCTAATTCGGTATGCGGAACTGTAATCGGCGGTTGATAGTTGAAGCCGACCTTAAATAATAGGACACCATGAAACGAAATTCATACCTTTAGCCCTAACACCGTTTACCGCGCTATTAACATCGCTGTGAAATCAGACCTTTGTACATCATGCAGCAACCATGTATTTGCCGCGAGACGGATCGCACTTCACCAATTGATTTTGCGGATAGAAACAAGCGTTAGTTGTATTTGTGACAGTCGCGTTATCGTGAGCCGCTTTCTTTTGCGATACGAAAGGAGCGTAAGCGATCAACGGAAAATGAATTCTCGGAAACGCTACTAAATTCGTTTGGAATTCCGACAGATCGACGTTGATCGATCCGTCAAATCGTAACGGAGCCGTAATACTCGAAATGACTTGGAATCGATTCAAGCTTGTGTAAGTGGGCGAGTTCATATCCAGTCGTACAAATGTCGTACAGATCTTCATTATCCATCAAGAAAGCGCAATCTATACTTTCGATGGTTGAATGTGTCAATACACAGTTGTACGGTTCGACTGTAGATGTTGATAACTAGAATTATAAGTTAAAATAAATAAAAAATTAAAATTGATCAACTTAATTTCATAAAATTCAATATAAATGAATAGTGTAACCATTGAGACATATTTGCTAGTTGTATCGTGAGTAAGTAAATTTTTTATGTGATATAAATGTCGCATGTCGTGAATGCGATTGTTATCCTTGCTCAAAGAATCGTTTGCATCGTTTCCTGTTTCAAATTTTAAATTTTCACGCTTAATGCTATCGCATAATTTTCGCCGTATTTAACTGACATAACCTCTTTTTTTTTTTAAATTTAAATCATCCTATATAAATGTAAATTTTTTGGGTTATGTTTTTATTGTTTTTTCGCCTACAAATCTGTCGATTTAAATATAACATATTTTGACGAAATAATCTCAATATTAATTGTCGAATGTTTGTAATAATTTTTTTCTAAACAAATCCGAAATATCTAAATTAACCAAAACACTTTTCGATATAATCAGCGCCACATTTTAGGGTGATAAAATACCGAATTTTTTCTAATCAGTAAATATGTACGAAAATCAGTCCTAAATTAATCACGATACATAATCGGTGTGTTTACGTTTTTTTTAACATTTCAAATTAAATTAGAAAAAGAATATATAAGCGATTATTAATATTACCGCGTTTATCTTAAATATTAAGAAAGTTCTTTTAAAACAAGTTTGTTTCCCCGCTAATTATTTATGACTATATATATATATATATTGTCCGTAAGCCGAAAATTTTTATTTAAAACTCGTATTATACATAAAAGTAACATACCCTCGGGGAAAGATAGATCATGTAGAATAATTTAGTTTTCTTCGGAATCACTTGACTTATCCTATCCATTAGCAACGCTCCAAATCCAGATCCCGTACCTCCAGCCATCGACTGAAAACAGACCTTCGGTCAGTTCGGTCACTTTTCGTATACTTTCCGTCACCGTTTCTAATATTTCTTTTCCGATCGTGTAGAAACCGCGACCGTAATTATTAGCCGCGTCTTTTTTACCGGATATCAGATTATCCGGATTGAACAGCCGACGATACTGATTATCTCTTATTTCATTTGCGTAATAAAATACTTTCATTTTTTAATATCAGAATTTAAATGCTCGATAATCTAAAGTACACATTCGTAATGTAGACGAACGGTTACTATTAAGCCGAAAATTTAGTCGTCTATCATCGGAGTGGGTATTAAAAATAACAAAAACCGATTAATCAAACAATATATTTTAGAAGTTTAAAAGCTTCAATAATAATATTTATCAGAAAATTTTAACGCGATATACCTACGACACTCGGTTCTAAATCCATGAAGACCGCTCGTGAATTATTCCGACCGCAATTGCTTTCTTCGAAAAATATATGGTGTAAGTGTCCATATAAGAACAAGGACCCATTTCCGGCTTCATTCTATCTGGCTGAATACCGTGTTCTTGGCAGTACAGTTCCCAACAAGCCGACCCGATTTGTACACCGGCTTGACCGATGTGCACTGATACGATATCGCGCCGTGTAATAATAGGGTGACTTGAATTAAAATATTTAAATAATGTACGAACTTTTTTAAAAATTATAATTCATTTTATTACATGTTGACGTTAAAATTTAAAATTATCACGTCTAATAAGTAATATTACGTTCTAGTTAGAAATTTCGCACATATAGTCGTGTCAGTTAACGATACTATTTGAAACAAATTCGATTCTAATGAGAGAAAAAGGATAAAAGTGTTAAAAATAGATTTATAATTTTTTAAATTTTTCAACACAATTATAACAATGTACATCTTAGCCGTTAAACATATCTCGAGGACGGCGACGCTTTAATCTTCTGTTGCCTGGTAATAGACGTTCTGCCAAGTCCGATGTAAGGACAATATTATTGCAGGTTAGCTTGTTGTGGAATTTTCTGTATCTAGTCTTCCAAAACCTCTGATATTATTGATACTTTCAAATCCCGATGGGTGATTTTATTTGATACGAACAGCGGAGCGTTAATTATCTTCCTTAAGATTTTAGACTGCGTGCATTATTTGATGGCTTGCACGAACCCCATAATTCTGATCCATACAAACAAATTGGTTTTAATATGTTACTATATAAAAGGACTTTGCTCTCGATATTTAATTTGGATCGTTGATCAAACAGTCGCATCAGTACTGTATATGTAGCTCTTGATTCTTAACAGTTAAATGGTATCTCCATATCAAACGGTTATCGAGGTAGAAGCCAAGATAGTGGACACGGTCAGCGCTGGGATATATATTGGACTGCACGTTCCTATTATAAATGTAAATGTAACATGATGGCATTTACTGGCATTTAAATGAATTCACCATTTCGTAAACCATGATTCAAGTTGGTTAAGCAAGATTTTGAACAGGATCTCCATGTTTTGACAGTATTGCAATGTCGTATGCAAATGTACACATTAATGTGTCAGGATGACGGGTATATCTGCCGCGTAGACTATATACAGTGCTGGTACAACTGTACTGCCCTGAGGCACCCCGGAACCAACACTGTAGTAGGTGGAGAAAACGTCATCACCTTTGGCACAGAAATATCGTTCTGATAGATAAAACTTAAGTAATAAATGAAGGTTATGTGGTAAAAACGTTTTTAATTTAAATGGAAGCCCTTCATACCACACACGGTCAAATGCTTGAGAAAGTCCATATATATGCTAGTATAGTACTTCTTCTCCTCGAAAGTGGGTGATATCATATCAACAACACGGTGACACTGATGAATAGTAAAGTGATAATTTCGGTAACCGAACTGGTGATCGGGAATGACATTTTGTTTACGTAGTATTGGATAAAGGCGTTTTAACACTGTAGTAGTGATCACGTAGTGCCTATTAGACACCACCACTTCTTTAAAGCAGGTTTATTCTTGATGTGTAATCCAGATTTTACTGTTTTTTCATATACCTTCCTAAAATGAGGTGACAAGTGAACACGCAAAAGTCGAAATAAAATACTGTTGTACTAAAGGCATGAGAAAGGGTTCACCTAATGGACGCCATACGACCACTCATGTTATAAAACCAATACATCTTTCTGGACGTTATGCGAGTATTACATAGTATAGATATAATAAATAAAATTAGTTCGTTATATAATTGTTCAAGAAATACGAGGAAATGGCCGATGTTGGTATTTTACAAGCTGCTAAACATAGGTAGAACAAATTCCCAGATTATTTTATAATTATAATGATATTCAAGGAAATATGATGTCGAACTTTTTTGATAAATTTTGCTATTTCATTGATGAAAATGTGGTGTACTTTGTCACATGCCGAACAGTTTAAAAAGGAATCCAGAAGGCAATGCAAGTGCAAACAGTGCAACAGTGCTACATATGCATAAGAAAAAAATGTAGAATAATTCGTAATATTTGTATAGTGTAAACATTTTATTTCCTTTAAACATAGCAAATTAATATGTGAAAATTTTTCCAAAAATTGATGGAAACTAATATACTTTTTATTTCTGAGCTGCATTTTATTGGGATATATATATATTTATATATAATATATATAGGCAGGGGGAGAGGATCGAATTGTAACAGAAATGTTCAAATACTTAGGGGACTGAATGGTAGAAATTTTACATGCCATATGCAAAAAAATATGGATTACAGGCAGATGGCCAAGAGACTGGACAACGTCAATTTATGTCCCGATTCATAAAAAAGGTCCTCGAGACATATGTCAGAATTACAGAACTGTAGCATTGATGTCACATGCTAGTAAAGTAATGTTGAATATTATCCTTGAGAGGTTGAAACCTTATGTACTATCACAAATATCATGGCAACAAGCAGGGTTTATGCCAGGAAAAGGGACAAGGGATCAAATTCTGGGTAAAATGATGGCAAGTTTTAGAGGAAGCTGGCGTATCACAACATTTGATAGAATTAATTAAATCACTATATAAAAACACAAGAGGAAAAGTGAAAATAAATAATAAGCTATCTGAGAAATTTCAGCCTGAAAAAGGAGTACGTCAGGGATGCATACTAAGTCCTATTTTATTTAACATATACAGTGAATGGATAATCAAAGAGACCATGAATAGATGGAAAGATGGAGTTAAAATAGGAGGAACATGCATTAACAACTTACGATACGCTGATGATACTGCCATATTTGCCTCAACTGAAGAGAATCTACAGGTTTTACTCCGGAAGTTGGAAACCATAAGCAAAGCTGCAGGCTTAACAATAAATAAAGACAAAACTAAAATAATGATTATTAATCGAAACAACTATGATAACATCCAGCAATGGCATGACTTCCAGGTAGTTGATAAATTCGTATACTTAGGTTCAGTAATTACCAAAGATGGAGGATCGACGATGAAATTAAAAGAAGAATAGGAACTGCAAAAAATGCATTGGCTCAACTGACAAGAGTATGGAAGAGCCACGACATAACGAAGAATACAAAAATTCGTCTCATGGACACCTTAGTCTTTTCGGTTTTTCTGTATGCATCGGAATGTTGGACTTTAAAAAAAATGGATGTCCGGCGAATAGATGCTTTTGAAATGTTCTGTTGGAGAAGGATGCTGCGGATTCCCTGGATCGAAAAGAAAACAAACCTGTCGGTGTTAAAGGAAATCTGTCCAAAAATACGACTGCGAGATGTAGTAAGGCAGCGAATAGTAACTTACTTCGGTCATATCATACGTCAAAATAGTTTGGAAAGTTAATTTTGGAGGGTATGGTCGAAGGTCGGCGAAACAAGGAAGAACGCCTACACGATATACGGATGGAATCAAAGAATTGCTGAACATTACATCATTCCAGCAAGCGGTTCGATATGCAAAGGACCGAAACATATGGCGGACGCAGTTACATAAAATCAAGGTTTCATAGTATCACGATGCTCGGATCGAGCCTACGATGAAGAAGATATATATATATATATATATATATATATATATCTGGATATGTATAAGTAATATAAATGATACTTAGGTTCTTTTAAATTTGTAAGTACCTTCTTATAATACAGAACAACATATTATTTTACAAAAAAAAATAATATTTTATATGAAAAATGATCAAAATAAAGTGCTTTTCAAAATGGTGCCTAATAGACGCCAGGCGACCACTAAAGTTCGTTAAATGAGCGCGACTACTACAGTGTTAAAGATATGAAATGCGCAAAATATCGATATTAGTAGGTTTTACTGGAACCGACTGAAAATTAGTCGGATTTTGAAAACGGCGATAATTAGTTATATTTTTAATAGAATAAAAAATTATCGATTTTGTAAAACACCAGTTACATATATTCGTGATGCATTAAAATATATTTACTTATGTCAAAAATTAGTAGGATTACATGATTCATTTTGACAAAATTTTAACTAATTCTAGATTATCTTAGGTAGATTTAGTTAAACCGACTGGAAAACCTGGATGTATATCGATATTAGTAGATTTCGCTAGAACCGATTGAAAATTAGTCGGATTTTGAAAACGGCGATTCTGAGTTAGATTTTTATTAGAATAAATTATTGATACTGTGAAACACCAATTGCATCTATTCACGCTGTATTAAAACGCTCGATTAACTAATTATTACTCTCAAATACGGCGATAAAAAGAAGTCTAACGTGTAAACTAAAGCAATTTCGTACAGGTTAATATAAGACCGTAATAGAAATTTATGTAACAACCTGGGAAACACGGTGATCACGGGGGGGTAGATTAAATGATACAAGACAGCAAGGGAATATCAACCGATTGAAATTAAAGAGAAAAATGAGGAATTGAACATTTCGAGGCTATAAACGGGCGATAGTAGAGATAAATCCGAGATAATTTTTTAGTCAACGATAATCTGAAATGAGAACGCAAAAAAAAATATATCGAGAAATTAACCAGTCAAGCTACCTTTATTCTTGAAGCGGAAAAAGGATCTTATGTATAGGTAGAGTTACCGGCATTACGAGCCACGAAAGATGACTTCAAACGAATCGGAAATTTCATATTCCGGAATTTTCGCAGATGCAAACATGCGTGGTAGCGATAGATACTGCAACAAGTCGAATTGTTGAGAATACGTAACCGGAATTGTAATTACAGGCGGATTCTTTTTTTTCGACGGTAAAAGAAATTGTAAGGAATCTGATAATAAGATTGCTTCGAGAAACGTCAAAAATTGACGTATTTTCATCAAGATTAGATCCTCGGGGGTGAAATTTGCGTTAAATGAAATTGGATCGAAGTAAATGGAATTCAAAATTCCAGAATTGGCGGAGAAAATTAATTTGACAATCGACAATCAAATTCTATATTAGATTCCTGGACATAGAGGATATGGAAGGAATGAAGAAGCAGATCGACCTGCGAAAGAAACCGCCTTCGTGTCTTCTATAGAATTTCTTTCGGAAACATGTTTCGATACGAATTCGTAAATTCAAAGAATAAGCAACAATTCGATTTTCTGGTTCGCCTCAACAAAATGATATCTATTCGGCGTATTCATCGCACAAGACAGGATGAAGTGATGTTCGGTTTGATTACACGCGTCTGACTCGCTCTTACATCCTATCCAAAAAACGATCATCCTACTTGCTCAATCTGTTGTGTCTAAATCACTATAGCTCATACTTCACTGTTCTCTATATAACTCCATTCGATACACTTTCCTAGCACACTTTATGAAATACTTTTGCACCGGAAAATGAAAATACTCATATAACTTTCCTCCTTTTCGCCAAATTATCTCTACATTTACAATAACGGAATAGTAGATTACGCGCTTTTAACCTCATAGCTGTACACGAAATCACCTGCAAAGTTTAGCGGATGAAAATTAATAAAAATCGCGTAGAATTATAAATTATAGGTTGTCAGTTTTCTTGTTTTTGGGGTTTTTTGTTTTTTTGGTGTTGTTAAAAAGACCTGTTAACCAACTTAGACGATGTATTTATGATCGGATAATTAGAAAACAAGATGAAAATAAAAAAATAATAACGGGGAAATCCGAATAATATTGGGGGAATTTAATTTAAGCGATAAATTTAGTAGCAGATTAACTTTAAAGGAGGAAGGTCACACATTTTGTAAACAGGATAATTCCAGCTAAAAATTACGAGCAAATTTTTTGCCGGATACGTTTATAGTCGATTCGCGAAGGTCGAGTTATTTGCTTATCTATAATTCGTTAAAAATCATTAATCGAAATACAGAAGGTACACGTCAACATACATATTTTAAATAATAGATATATTTACGACGACAGATGCACATTATTTTTATAATATAATAATAATAATATTTACAATAAAATAAGAATATTATTTATATTATTATTATTATTACTATTAAACTTAAATTTATCATTATCGTAAATAATTTCGCATAGTAAATAAAATCGCCGCTAGAACTGCGATAAAATCTTCTATCTAATGTCGATGTTACTTCGTTAAATCTGATTTACAATATAATAATATGTTTACTCGATCGCCTATTTCTTCTGAAGAGCAATTTAAGCTCGTTTTTATAGGCGAAAAATTATTAAGGGTCAACTTGTCTGATTGTTCGTATTAAATTAAATTTAAAAAAATATATATAAAAAAAAATAAGTAGTTTCAATTATCGATGGAGATGTAATATAATTACAAAACCGATTGACAAAAAAAAAAAAAAAAATTGAATGTATAGTACGTGACAATCGCGATGTTATATATTTTATTTTGAACAGTGTAGAATGTAGCGATTTAAACAAAATAAAAAACAACAAAAAATGACTAATGCGAAGATTCAGTCCACCCCAAAAAATAAAATCACTTAATATTTTTGTGTGATAATAATCGCGGTACAACTTTTAAATAAATGTACTTACTACAATTGTTGAATGACGTAAAATTATAGAAAAAGTTATTTTATTACGTTATTCTAAATTTAATCGTACTTCCCTAAGAAACTAAGAAAAATGTTACTTACTCAGTATTACTAAACATATTTATCGTATATAGTGTATTCGTAAAATTATTCGGATATATTCAAGATTTTTTATCTAATTATATATTATTTTATAAATAAATTTTATAAATTATAAATAAATTATTAGGCATTTCAGATTTGTTACCTAATTACATTCAAGTATTTCTGAGACATGTTTGTTATTTCAAAATTAACTTTGTGCTCTATTGTGTGTTTTATTTCACTACTGCTTATTACTATTGAAATATGATTTTTGTTTAAAATTTCACTAATTTTGGACTTGCGGACCGAATCTTCATATATCTCATCATAAAAAAAAAAAAGTAATTAAATCGCTAAAATTTTTACACATAAAAATACCAGAAACCTTTTCGGCTATTAAACTATTATCGAGTGGACGTAAAAAATAAAATATAAAAATATACACATTTAAAAATATATAATAGGAAAACAAAAAATATGAGAAAATACTTAAATGTACACATATTACAAAAAATAACAAAATAAATCCAAAAACAGAAACAAAACAAAAACGGTAAGTTGATAGGGAATGTGGTAAATAACGCAAACAACGAATCAAAAATATAAAATTTATACATAAATAATTACATTAGCCAGAAAAATAAAAACTTTCTAATGTAAAAATATCCATTAAATTTATAGTTTACTACTTAGAACTAATTTTTAATCAAATTTTGTCCTTGAATTTTCAATAAATTATTTTTATCTCTTTCTTTTATTATTTCCATGTTTCTTAGTATTTTTTTTTTTTTTTTTATAATGTTTTTCTGTATGTTAAATTTCATGATTCGGCTTAATATTATTTATTTTGTGTTTTAATTTTTCACCCTATTTTCCAAATAACGATTTTAAAGTATTCACTGGATATAAATGCACTACTACACGTGATCATTTCTTCTGAAATGGTAAGGTCGGCTAGAGCAGTGATGCGCAAACTATTTTCACTTGAAACCTCTTATTTTGTGTAAATTTTTATCGCGACTCTTGGAAAAACAGCGGACTCTTTCTTTTTAATCGTTAACATAGTCAAAGTAAAATTCATTATGTGATTTACTCCTACTCATCGTCGTCGTATTGCTCGGTGTCGAACGTAGTGATTCATCGTGTAATTTTTCGTAGTTGTCCCGATTTTCGATCGTCCGCATCCTTTAAGTGACAACTTTGTTCAGGACTTGACTTGATCTATATATATATCGGTTGCACGTCCTCTTCCTCGTTTACCATTCATTTTTCTTTGAATTATCCATTTTTCTTTCGAGTCTCTTCTGATCATGTGTCCGAGGAAAGTTCGTATTTGTCTACGGATTGATGGTAGTAAACGGTCTTTTTCTTCGATTCCCCTTTAGTATATAGATATGTCCGTCCTCTTTACTGTCCGTGGTATGTGTAGGGCGCGGCGGTAGCATGTCATCTCAAATCCTTCGATTTTTCTTTGGGCAGTTTTATTCAATTCTGCCTCACATGCGTGGTCACTGGGAAGACTATCGTCCGAACAAGGTATTTTGTTTGTTTGCTTATCTGGTGATCTCTCCATATTTTCTCTAGGTTGGCCAAAGCATTCTTTATCATTCCGATTCTTCATTTTAATATTGCGCTTTTTGTGATATGCGGACCTCACGGTAAATTGTTTCATCTTTTATTGCGATGATGGTGAAGTGATTTGAGGATTATATTTTCTGTCTGTCTATAATCATCACGTTGCATTTGGATCGGTTTGGTCTTAATCCAGCTTCATTGTTGCTTTTTGAACCCGTGTGAGAAGTTCGGACATTTCTTCTTCCGGTATTTTTGGGCATAAGCCAAGCTTTTGATAAAATACGGCATCGTTGATTGTTACGAAAAATCAAACGATAATTTCCTTACAAGTTATTTGAAATAATACAATCGTACATAAGCAAATGATATTTTCAAATCAAGTATGGTGATGATGTATCGAGCATTTATCCCGCAAACGCAAGCATACCCCAGGGTAGTGTCCTACTACTGTACATCATCTATACAGCTGATATTCCTACACCGTAACCTTCGTTGACGACACAGCAATTTCGTGTATAAATGTTTTTCTTATAACCTACAGAAAGCGATCAATGAAATTTCATCATGGAGAATTACAACTAATGCATCTAAACCCACACGTGCAATCTTCACAAATAGAAGACACGAACAAGATATAACATTAAATGGCATACAAAAAAAAAAATCGGAAGCAAAATACCTTGGAATTGATCAGCATTTAACGTGGAGAAAACATATAATAACCAAGAAGACTGAAATAAACGCGAAAATGAATTAGCTACTCGATAGAAAATCTGTGCTATCTATAGAAAATAAGTCGATCATTTACAAGCAGATATCAAAGCCAATCTGGCGTTAATGACCATTATAGGGCTATGCAAAAAATACGAATATTGATATAATACAGCGGAATCAAAATAAAATTCTACGAACGATTGTTAAAGTACCGTGGTACATCAAAAACGCGACATTACACGATGATCTTGATGTAAAGTTCATTAGGCAAGTAATATCGGAAGACTTCAAAACTCGCAGACTTGAAAGTGCCCGAATAGCATCGCCATTGCGTTACTAGTGTTAGATATTTGGACATGCATTTGGATGAGCAACTGACACGGAGGAAATAGACTCCACAGTAAATTGATGGTATTTAACACAGTTTTAAAGCCTGTGTATACGGTATTCACTGAAGGGAATCCTAAACCTATAGATAATATACAAAGGTTTTTTAATCGAGCTTTAACATTAAATAGCATCAACAATATCTCGATACACTCTAACTTATATGTAAATGCTGTTCTCCAGCGGAAAGTGCTCAACGGTATTTAATACGATTGGAAAAGCATAAGAATACTTCCAAAGAGTTGCGGAGACTAGATCGTGTTAAACCAACTGATTTATTTACTGTTTAGAGGAAAATAAATGGTGCAACTACGGAGTTCATTACCTCTATCGTATATCATAACTGCATTAGCTAGTTGTACCCTGTACCCTTTTATATATATATATATATATATATATATATATATATATATATATATATATATATATATATATATATGTATATATATATATATATATAATCCTACGAACACTAAACAAAGAATTCTCTCTCTCACTCTCTCTCTCTCTCTCTCTCTCTCTCTCTCTCTCTCTCTCTATATATATATATATATATATATATATATATATATATATATATATCCATTTCAATTGGGCGAAATCCATCAATCGGATCTATACTACGCAGTCGTCACTTAATATTTTACAATTTTTTACCAAGGGCATTTTATTATCGCCGAAATTCTAGTACGTGGTCCAAGTTTGTCCAATTAAGATGTTTAATATATATGTAATGTGTCACGTCCGTATTCGCTCCACGGTATCTAATAAGGAAATCAAAACAAGAGGACAAACGGTGTTGACCTTGAATGTGGAAAAAGTTAAATTGTATTCGATGCACGTGTTCCCCTGGTTATAAAAACAGAAAGTAATAACACGGAAAGGCCACGCCGAGTAAATCGTTTTGAAGAAGGAGCAAAACAAAATTATTAATGTCGGTGCTTAATGGACATCTTCGCTCTGAGCTATTAATCACATATTCCACAGTAATTATTACCACGAGCAAAAACGTCTCCTAAATATCTGGTTAATATACGTCACACGTACACGAATTATATGTATGTATTAAAAAATACTAGGATATAAGGAACTAATGTATCTACCAATCTACCAGCATACATTACATCTCTTTGTTTGTTATTAATTGGCCGTCTCTGTCTTTGGCTGTCTGTCTGTCGTTTCTCACTCTCTCTCTATAAATATATATATATATATACATGTGAGCGTGTGCGTATGCATGTATACAAGCTCATGTTTTTTTTTAAACTAATTAAGATCACTCTGCAATAATATTAGCTTTAATTTATATATGTAATCTATCCATTTGTATATATATATATATATATATATATATATATATATATATATATATATATATATACTAGAAGTTACCCACGGCTTCACCTGTGTAATTATTTTTTAAAGCTTTGTTTCGAATTGATATCACAAATAGGACAGAAATTACACTAATTTAAAGTTTTAAAAAACAGTAAACAGCCATAATCTCTGCCAAAATTTATTAAAATTTAACACGTTTTCAGGTGAATGTGCCTACACTACCAACACCTGCAATACAAATCACGTTTTGTTGTATTCGTGTATATATATATATATATATATATATATATATATATATACATCTGTCATTTTCCTTTTTAAGCGTATATATATATATATATCTGATGTATTCCACTATTTTGGCCACTAACGCAATATTATATGTATCCGTTCATTATTTTGGCCACGCCTTAAAGCAATATTATTTACATATATATACACATGTATATATATATATATATATATATATATATATACACTTTCTTGAGTTAGTGGCGTGGCCGAAATAATGGATATATATATATATATATATATATATATATATATATATATATATATATATACGTATTTATATATAGTGTAATAATGGACATATATATATATATAATATTGCGTTAGTGTCCAAAAAAAAATGGAATATATATATACTATAACTGAAATTACAGCACACTTACCATACCTCTGTATAAGTTCGAGCGTGTTTTTTAATTTATTATCTATTATGATTTCAAGACGTTTACTTGGATTATTCGTTAAGTGTTTAGTCGATAATTTTTAATTACACTTAATTCACTTTATTCTAACTGAAAAAGTGCGATGATAATAAAAATTATTATTATTATTTTCGATTGTGACCAACTATAAGTCACGACAATAATCACGGAATTGTCCATTTTCTCTTCCACTTTCACTGTATTTATCTGAATCACTACATCTTGCATATTCTCGGCTAAGTAATAATAATAATAATAATAATTTTATTATTCGCGCTTCTTAAATATCTATTTTGCTGTCTGTGTACTAAATTAAAAAATAATAATATATTAATATATCTTATTATATTTTTTTTCTACCACCGCGTGAATGATAAAAATCTATGTTCTGCCTTGTAAAGGGACTTATACAGGAGCGAAGTAGTTTGACAAATTTAAGCTCCAAATTAAAAACTACGGTGTCCAAATATTCTGAAACAAATCGAAGCGGAATAAATGTAGAGGAAAATTCTACAAAAAGTAAATATCGTTGTTACATGTGTGGTCGTGCTAAAAATAACTACACTACTATTAGATCTTACAAATGTAGAAAATTTTGCTGCAAAGCGCACAATGCAGCTATATGCACGAATTGCAAAGTTAACGAATAGCACTAATTATACATAAATATAACTATCAATAAATAAAAATTATTAAAAGTAGCAAATTTTCATTCTTTCCGGACAGAAAATGTTCTGGCGTACTGTATACGCCGCGCGCCTAATTACGTAACATTTTAAGGCGCGCCTAACTGAGGGTTAAGTATATTCAGTTTCGTATCCATATTTGTGTATGTACGTGTATGTATTAGGTGTGGGTTTGTTAGACTCATTTCTTCGGGGTTGGTTAGGCTGCGATTACGATATTTCCGTAAGGTTTTTTATTTTCTAAATTATTTCTATATGTTATAGCTGCCTAATTGTTTTATTTGATTAATTCTGGGTTAAATATTTGAAAGCTCATCGAAATATTCCAACCGGCATCACTATAATTTAGAAACACTTATTATTCTGTACATACCAATACCTTAGGTTGTGAAATGTGTATCTTCCGCTATTGGTCCGAATTTAATCCGAATTCAATGTAACAGAAGCCGTCAGACAGCGAGCGAGTAATCGTCTGAGCAATAGTGGTGAATAGTGGGGCATTGTTTTTTCATTCGTACTATTAACGGAACACGATTTATCGAGATAATAAATTCCTTTTTGCTTCCTTCACTTCGTCGCCGTCGTTATCTGAGCCATACATGGTGTCAACAAGAGGGTGCGATGTGTCACTGCCCGGCAGAAACGCTCGCAGTGCTGAAAGAACCGTTTGATAACCGCATATTGTCGCGTCAATTCGGTTGGCTGCCGCGCTCGCCAAATTTTACCGCTCCAAATTTTTTTACGAGAATACCTTAAGAGCCGCGTTTACGAAACACATCCAAATGATCTGGAAGACCTGAAAGATCGGATTTCTAAAGGAATTTCAAACATTTAGCGACTTACGCTCGACGAAAAAGTGTTGTTCGAAAATTTTGGTAAACATTGAATGAATGTATTATTGCAAATGTTAACTGAACGATATTGTGTTCCACAAATGATTGTAAGCTAATCTCTCGTTTTCCTACTTTTAAATAAAATTTCATTCGAAAATGTTAAGTAGTTTTCGAGTTGTTCAAAAAACCAACAAAACGTCTTCTCTGGGTCGTCCTATATAAGCTTTTAATGTTTCGTATTGCGTTGAAGAAATATACTATTTTTATTTCTTCTAAAGTAATTATAGCGCTTTTTAAATTCGATATTTTTTCTTCCCTCAAAAACATTTTGAGAACGAGGGTGTGTCCTAAATTCGAAAAGTAAAATACAATTTCATAATGAGCACGAACATGACGTAATTTACAGAATTAGCGGGTTTTAGTAATTCGCACGAGGCGGATTTATCGAATTTGAATATTTCTATTTAATTTAAGATGCGAATAGTTTAGAATGTACACTTTAACCCCGGATTATAAACGTCAAAATGAAAACAAATTGAAAATTTCGATTTTTCTTTTAACTTTCGTACAAAACGTCGCGCAGAATAAATAAGAGATGATGGAACAAAGAGCAGATTTTAGAATAATTTATCTACATTATATTCTTTAATATATTATGTGATCAAACTAATGCTACTTCTACTGTTACCCGTATAATTCCGGTTTTCCTGCAAGCTGGTCGAAAAAATCCGAATGGAATTTTCGACCAGCTCTGGATATTCGAAACTACACCCAACCAGATGATAAAACACAATTCGTCTATTACCTGCGTCCGTTTTAATTTTTTTTATTTTTTCTTTTTGTCCTATAGGCGTAAATGTTTTCGTTTGTACGGGCGTTTATTTTTTTTTATTATATTTTCGTTATGACAAGGACATCAGCTTTATCGTCGATGACTCTGCCAACTAGTAGAAACGTGCGGGATAATAAACTCGAAATCTAGTAAATAAATTAAAAAATTACGAATAATAAAAATTTAAAATGAATTCGATTAAAAAAATTGAATCGTTCGAACGGATGACAATTAACGTTAAGAAATGTTTAAAAATGCATATAAATAAATAATGAAATACCAATATGTTGTGTAAAGCGGAAACTATGTAATCAACGTGTCGGTTTTTTACATACGGCACACAAATCACGATAACAAACAGTAGAAGGATTAGCGCAGGAAACAATAATATTAAATATAAGACGGCTCGACCGGAAGCTTGAATACGAAAGAAGACTGGACTAACGTGGTAGAGCAGAAGACGGAACTGAGGTGGACCTTTGACAGGACACATAGACAGAATGAAGGATAACAGATAGACAAAACGGGTGTTGGAATCGCGACCACTTTGTAAGAAACATCGGCAGACCGCTGACTCGTTGGTATGACGATATAACTCAACTAGTGGGGAAGACTGGATTCAGAAAGTTCAGAACCAAGATGAATGGAAGAGATTTAGGAGAACCTATCTCCAACAGTGACCGATATAGGATATATATATATATAAATATATATATATATATATATATAAATAAAACGGTTAAAAATATCCTAAGGGGGTGCAATTCATTATTCCTTTTTTACATTAGTTTGGTTTTTATCATTAATTTATTACGTATTAACGATGAAAAACAATTTTTTTCTATCGTAGGTATTGCAAGGGTTTTTGATGTTTCCTTTTATTTTTAAGTAAATATAATTGTATAAACAATTTAACATATTTTTTTTTACAAGTTAACGCTATAATGCACCTAGTCATGCGATTAACATGCAGAGCAGATTATCTAATGAAAATCACTCTCAAACCAAATAACGTGATATATTTTTCTACTAGCTTTATAATAAAGATATACGTCCAATACATTATCCCGTTTAAGTAGTCGAACTTCTAGAAAATTATCTAGTAACGCAATGGCGCTGTTATTCTGGCGTCTTTCAAGTCTGCGGTAATAAGTTCCGGAGTCGTCTGATATTACTTGCCTAATGAATTTCACATCAAGATCATCTCGTGTAGCATCGCGTTTGTGATGTACCACGGTTCGTAGAATTTTATTTTGGTTCCGCTGTATTATGTCAATATTCGTACTTTTTGCATAGCCTTACAATGGGCATTAACGCCAGATTGATATCTGCTTGTAAATGATCAATTCATTTTCGCTAATTTCATGTTTATTTCAGTCTTCTTGGTTATTATATGTTTTTTCCACGCTAAATGCGGATCAATTATTTTGCTTCCGATTTTTTAAACGTGGATGTGCGTGTATAATGTAATTAAACACATACTAATGTACATGCATACGCATTTCTGTACACATACGCATATATATATATATATATATATATATATATATATATTTTGATAATATTGAATTTCTGTATAATGATAGCCATAAGCTAATCTCAAATAGTAATTTTAAACTGTATTCTTACTTGTTTCCGGTTAACTAATTTTATTTTCTCACGCTTAAATTTATTTATACAGTTTTAATTCATGAATGGAAGGATTCGTTTGAATGAAAAACACTTCGAAATACGCATGTCTCAGTGTGTGTGTGTGTGTGTGTGTGTGTGTGGTAGAAAATTTTATAATAAATTTGCAGATGTCTAATGCATTTTTGATGTTTTTCTTCTTGCTAGTTTTTTTTCCTAGAGGGCGTGGTGATATTAAAAATTGACATTTTAATTCTAATTTTTTATCAGCGACGGATAAATTACTCATTTATTTTCGGATAATACTAATGCGCATGCATGTATATTTCTATATAATGTATGTATATATATACATATCACTGGTAAATCTAAAAGTATTTAAAATCGCTCGTTTTGAACATATACATTTCGACTATTAAGCCATTATCAAGTGGAAATAAAAAAAAATAAATAGGCAATTTATTTTTTAAAAAACAATAAAGGAAAAAGGAACGAAAAGTAAAAGAAAATGTAAGAAAAAAATTTAAAATGTACTAGAAATTGCACATAAAATGCAAAAATTAAAAAGCAGTTATTTAAAAAATCCGATCATGAAAGATTTATATGATCTTTTCACATCAAAATTAACGATTTTTAACCAGTTCTCGTTTATATATCAGTTTCAATCGGTGGTAATATTCTTACTTCGCTCGGACTGAGTAATTTTATTTTCTCATACAGAAATTTTTTTAATTATTTTTAAAATTTTGTTCGCTTTTGTGGTTACCTACCCCAGTCGTCGGATTCAATGACGTCTAATACTTCGTTTCCCGATAGAATTTTTTTAACTTCTGACTTTGACTAGTTATAACGACGTCATTATCTTTAATCGTGCAAAATATTCGCGAAATCGATTTCCGCAATACGTCGGAACTGAATGAGATGCAATTTGTCCGCACGAAAATATAAGCGCCTTCTTCCCGTTAATCTTCACAGTGTACAGGCGAATTTATTAACAGTCGCCCATATAATCCCACACGGAAAAATAGAAAGGTAGTAGTATATATCAATCGGGTATCCGATATTAGCTACATTTATTTAAACGGAATACACGCTAACGATTCTGGACTATCCTTATTAAATGTTCGAATAATACTGTTCTGTAATATTCGCTGTCAGTCGTTTACGATTGTTGTCAAATTTTTAAATTTGAAAATATATGACATCCCGCACGATAAACAAAAAGCCAGTAAAGGGAACAAATAAACCTTCGCCGTTAAACACATTATTCCCCTTAAATTATTATGCTGTCCGTAATTCCTATAATTAAGATTCTTCATACATGCATATATATATATATATATATATATATAAATATATCTCATTAGTAGTTCTCGCCCTATGTAGGATATCGTTATTAATATTAGTCAATCAACGTGCCATTAAATTTCCCCAACTGGTCTGGATTATCGGACAATCACACATGTTCCACAAATGAGAATCTTGTCTTTTGCGAATAATATCCGTGTGCGTGTCAGTGCGTGCGTGTTGAATGTAAAATCTAATGACATGACTTTTTATTGATTTATATATATTATATATATATATATATATATATAGTGAAAAAATTGTTTAATGAAAAATGGAGAGCACTGAAATATTTTTTCGTGTTATATAAATTCCGTGTTAAACGATATTAAAAAAGGTACATATACTAAACAAAATTACGTTTATTAGAGTACATTTTGTATACAATAGATATGTGTGTATGCGTGAATTTAATAAAAATCACTAAAACAACAATATTATTAACAAAAACTTAAAGAAATATAATGCATATATAATTTTCAATTTTTTTTTTTAACAAAACATGTATCGATTTTTTGGAAAATAATTTGATGTTTATTTTTTTGCATTGTATTTTTTAACATAAAATTTGCGACAAATAGTTCGATATCATCTATTTTGTTATTGAATTCACCATTGGGATGTGCATCTAAATAACTGCGCACACTTTTCACGATATTGCGCATTTCGAATGTTGTAGTAAGAAGAACTGCATTGTTCATCTTATTGTCCAACTTGTCATTGGAATCTATATCAACGATATTTTTTGAGTCTTGAACAATTTCCAAAACATCTTCGTCTGCCATAATTGGGCTATACACACATTATCATCATCAACTACTGCAACAAATATTCTTCGTATCTTCGTCGTATCGTATAATCATCGGTTATCTATAATTACGCAAAATTCTCATCATAAGTCTAACTTTAAATTTGTTAGCCAGTCTATTGGCTCCGTCGTTAAGATTGTGAACATTGTCTAATGTTAAACCTACAGATGCAAATTCACAACAATCTTCTAATATATGCTGCATTATTTGTCTGGATTTCCGCATTGGCACGCAGCAGTTGTTATACCCCATTTCTGCATTAGATATCCGCATCTTACTCGTCCGATCCTAATTCTATTGAATGTCTTCCATAGTTTCTTAGATAAATCCATTCCTTTAATTTCATTATTCGGGTCGACAACTAAATTGGAATTTATTGTATGTTCTAAATTCCTTTCCCATGTTATTTTCCATTTATTAAACTCTTTCGTATCTTCTGCTAATAATAAGTGGGCGCACGGTGTATACCTCCCTGAAGCGCGATATTAATAGAGAATAATAACAGTATAGTAATTCAATAGCGCGAGTGTTCCTGTAAACGTCTAATACATTATATTAGTCGGCTAACTACACCACATTAATCATCGGTTAATTAATTAAAATTCTTCGGGTGATACTGTGGAACAGTTTAATAAACTTTCCAAACAATTCATTAAATGTCAGCTCATTTTTTCGGAGCGATTTTTGTTTCGCGTTGAGAGAAAAAGAAATGTATGAAGACACATAGCGGTATATAAGGATCGTTTAATTGCGTGTTAACCGATATTTCGTTTTAAGCGTTTTCGAGTTAAACACATTTTACTATATATAAAATATATATATATATAATGTACAAGAAGTGGTGTAGAACGAGACAATCGTTCATTTTTCGGAAATTAATCATCCTAAGATTTTTATCTGAATACGATTATAGATAAACGCCGCATATATATATATAATGTACAAGAAGTGGTGTAGAACGAGACAATCGTTCATTTTTCGGAAATTAATCATCCTAAGATTTTTATCTGAATACGATTATAGATAAACGCCGCTGGAATGTGTCCTAAAATTAAGGACAGATATAATGAGTGAGCGTACGCTCATAAATCCCGCCCATTAATTTTATTTTGCAACTTTTTGCTGATAGAAATACGTAAAGAATTGAACAAACGAGGTTGGGAAAAATTTGATTAGATGGGTTCAAGATCGGAACAAATGGAAAGAGCTGAGGAAGTACTGCGCTCAGTAGTGGACTGCTAAATCCTAATCGTAATCGTTTTTGATAAATTGTTCAAAGTCATCTATATAAATCGCACGCTACCTATTAAAGATGTAGGTTGTTTAGTTATTAAAATCTTCCAAGTTATAAGTAGGACTGTTAATATAATACACAACCGATCTTAATGAGTAGGTAATTATGAAGACGCTTGATTATGAATATAAGATATTAAAGTTATCGGACGAAGATCCTTATGAAAAATTAGAAAATGATCCTCTAAAAGTAATTACTGCAAAAACGTCGAGATCTATAAAATGATCAGAAGTATATTATGCATACGTTAAAAAGACACATGATTTGTCGAGTACCCTATTGTACACAGAATTTATATAGTTGTAAAAATACACTAAATTGACTACACATAAAAACATACGTGTGTTATTCTACTAACAACTTCACATATAACTTAAAAGGTTTTATAGCTAAACAGCTGAAGTCTCTGGTAGGCAGCTTATGATGTTATACACACACACGCACACATATATATATTATATATATATATATGTGTGTGTGTGTATAGGGTGACCTGGAGAAGACGCACGGTTTGTTTTTTGAATAGCGCAGTTGATGATACTGTTACAACGCGAACTATGTACTCGAAGTTTAGTGTGTGAAATTTGTTTGTGTCAGTTATCACGACACCCTACAACGAGAAAGAGCGTCCGTTTTGCGTGGAACGTTATTTTCGACGCGAATCGATAACGACAATGTAAAGAAGGTTTCGAAAAAACGTCAAAGTTATGGGATACAGCCGCGTTTATGAAACACATCCATGAGGTCTGGAAAACCTGCAATTCGGATTTCTGAAGATATTTCAAAAATTCAGGGACCTACGCTCGAAAAAGTCTTCGAAAATTTTATAAAAAGACTGAATGAATGTATTATTGCAAATGCGTTCATCTAAACGATATTGTGTTTCACAAATGATTGTATACTTATATCCCGTTTTACTATTTATTTTTGGAACGATATTTTGCAAATCTCTGAAAGAAGTAGTAACTTGTAATTCTGTGTCCATGTGATTGGGACTTAAAAATCGTTTTAGTCGTAGGAGAGAGTGCATACGATAGTTAACATCTATTTTTTTTTTTCGTTTAAGGTATTCGAAAAACCTGATAGATGAAAGAGAAGTAACTTTTCTAAGGAGTGTAAAATCAACCACCAATCTTTGGTGGAATCCGGATTACGTTAATCGAATCGAATACGCCATCACAAACAGTCTGGTGTGGACTGGTGCACTACCTATAGTCTCGAGCAAACAAATCGTTCGAATTAAACCATAACGCACTTTTTATACAAATGTCGAAAAGGCTCACATCGTATAGCATAATTCATAAGCTGAAGTCTTCTCCAATAAATTAACTCGGTAATTAAAATCTTTAAGTTTACTAGAGAATCTAAATTGAAGCAACACGTATTATAGGTTCCCTTTCGTCCTAATAGTCCCGGTAAATACAAAAGGTGTAAAAAGTAGAATTGTATAAAGCGCTACATATCATTACGCGAATTAAACGTAAAAAGAAATATTCAATTTCAGTAGATGTAGACGTCCAAAAAAATTTGTCAAAAACATACGCTCGGAGTGTGTTCAATTACGGTTGTGAAAAGTGGCGCTTAACAGCGCGGGAAATAAATAAACTGGATGTAATTGTGATTGGATCCAGAGCAGAATAACGAAAACGTCTTAGAAAGGAATTAAAACGAACGAAGAAATCCTAGAAGGAATGCATGAAAAAAAAATACAATTTAATAAATCATATAGAAAAATGGAACCCGTTGGCGGACATGTAATAAGGTATAATAATTTAATAAAAATATGATAGAGGGAAAAGTTCTCGGAAAAGGCAAACAGGAAAACCGAGAAAATCTATCACGAATAGTGTATACGATCGCTCGAATATAAGTAAATGTCAAGAATTTCGGATACTGTCTACCAACATCACAATATTAATGTAGAGGTTTTATTTCAACAGCAGAACGTCAAAATTGATAGTCCCTTACTAACAGAGTAAAAGTATTTTATCGAATCAAGAATTGTCCTGTTAACGGTGAAAGCTGTCCGGAGATGAGGTATTTCTTTATTCATTGGATTTTTCCTTTCTTACCATTAAAGATCCTATAACCTTCTGATTACATATTATGTTTTCATCCGTAAATGTAGTTTCTTGTACAATAGTATTTGAATTTTATTTTCTTCCATAACCTTAATTAATTACTTTAGCCCTACTTTAACAATGAATTTACATTTAATGTACAAAACAAATATTTCTTCTTAGCTTTTAACTTTGTGTGATTCCAAGTGTTGCATGTTAGTCCGGGCTCCCAAGAATATAATAGTCACAGTGTAGGATTTTCCTTTCGGAGTACCTTCTAGAGTAAATATATCGGAAGGATTTTCCATCATGCATTGCTTAATAGTTTAAGGGTAATCAATATCTGGTTGTTAGTTACACACAATTCAGCATTAAAACTGACACCGTAGGTCCCAGAATTTGAATGAAAGCCCCTAAACTGAAAAACAGACGTTGACCAGGTAGCCGCTCTACGGGAGACAGCGCTCCTGAATTAAAATTTTGTTTTCTGTGTGGTTATCTTCCTTAGCCTTTTGAACAATGTTCTACACGCAAGGCAGCGGTTTTTTACTGAGGAGGTAACGATATAAGGTTTTTACGACGACCTAAACCCGACGAGGGACTAGACTTATGCACACTTTTAGTAGACAGTTTCTCAAGTGTCTATCTGCATCCTCGTGTCTATTTACCCTTTCATTACTGAAATCGCCTACTCGAGGTTTTCCACTGTCAACGGTTTAAAACGACCTCCGGTTGAATTTGGTGGCATGCTTTAACATAGTCGGTTACAGTTCATTATATATATATATATATACATATATACATATATATATATATATATATATACATATATATATATATATATATATATATATATATATATATATATATATATATATATATACATATATATATATATATATATATATATATATATATATATATATACATATAAATATACACATGAGTACCCAAAAATGCTCGCAGTTTTATTCATATATATTTTTTTGTAAAACAAAGGCTTCATCTTAAAAATGTGAAGTTATTACAATAGCGCTCTCTGTTGTTATTTTGTATTATCATATTAGTTAGTAACTGATCATAGGTGGTGGTATAATCGTTTTAAAATTTAATATCATCTAAAGACGCTTGTTACATGTAAAGATGTTTAGGTCTTTCTGATTTTTCTCTCGAAATTAAATTTACTCCAAATTTGGATAATTCAAATATTGTGCACGTGGAACGAGTTAATTTATTAACTGTTCGAAAAATAAAATAAACTACAATCAATTTTGCACCTAGTACATGACGTTTAACGCTGAAATTTAATATATTATGTATGACAGGATCACGATTTTCAAGATCTACCTATCAGCACGATCTTGATTGTATTTCTTGTATCTTCACACTAAATCAGTAACGTTTCTCCTTTTCAATCTCTTACGACCTACTGATTGTTGTAGAAGGTTCAATGCAAGAGCGTTTCCATATTCTTTCAATCTTGAAAAGTGATTGGCGTCAGCTGGTTTTATTTCTTCTGTAACGTACTTGATATGGAGATCTTAATTTATTGTATGGATATTTATATATATATATATATATATATATATATATATATATATATATATATATATTAATCTTCAAAATTAATATATATGCTTGTAAATAGATTCATTAAATATACAAATTTTTGAAATATTTAATTATTTAAGTAAACTCCAAAAATAAAACGATCACTATATATGTGAAATTTTTAAAATTTCGCCCATTATTTTGAAATTTTCATTTTATACGAAAACGATGTGATTTTACTGAGACATTGCGTTTTTCAAAAAGAAGAATATGTTTTTTGTTTTGTTTTTAATTTTAAGGATGAATTATTTTAGTATCATTTTTAGATGAAATTTGCTTGGATTACTTTCTTTTTTGATGATCATTTTTAAGTTTTAATAATTGTTTTTTTGAGTATTTTTGTTAAATATAAATTTATATTTATTTTTTTTTGTAATAAATGTTGATATTGAGATTTTTCACTATTTTATCTCGTTTTTTTTTTTGTTTCTAGAGTTTTTATTAAAAGTGTACACTATCCAATTCATTGTTGGCTAATGTCATTTGTTGAATTACTTTTTCGTATATTTATTTCTTATAGTCGCACACTCTAGATAACATGTTGGATTTATTTTTATGTTTATCTATTTGTCGTAATATTACTAATGTTCCTTATTAATTGAGATTTATTTTCAGTTTGTTCAGATAAAATAATTTTATTATTTACGCACTTATATATATCATCATTAAGTGCCGTCTCCGTATCGGAGGTAGACGACTACTTATCTATACATACTTTGTTGTACAGTGTAAGTAGCGTACAAAGCAATTATAACTAGACACACCTGGGAGAATTGATTGTAATCGCTTCGTTGTTACGATACAATGCAGCCCCGCGCGTGTTATTTTAGTGTACTAAATTCTTTGCCAGCGCGCATATTTATGCATGGTGGTTTGCCATTGCCTTCCACGCGATCATATTAGGATTATTTCGATTTTTTTATGATAATTTTTGCGTGGTCGATCGTATTTGAACTCGGTACCTTCCGTATAGAAGTCCGTGCTCTTACCCACTCGGTTATTCCGACGACATATAACATCTAGGCGTTACCAATCCAACTACTAACTTGGTCCGACGTTGCTTAACTTTCGATGATTAATCGTATGTTACGTATATTAAAGTTTTAAAATTTCTGAATTTTATTTAAAATTCAAGGATGTTAGAAATTTTTACTTTTTATCGACTCGACAGCAATACATACGAAATTATTAACCGATTTATTAAATGATTACGTAACGCAGGTCATTGATGTATTTAGATGATGGTGAGTGGCAGTGTGTAAGGGGAAAGTAATAATTTATATAACTTATATAAAAATAAATTTGTTTTTCATCGAATTACCTATACTATAAATAATTCGACTTTCCTATTTTTATCTTTCATAAAGGGCATATTAGATACTGATATGTATATATATATATATATATATATATATATATATGTGTGTGTGTATTATCAAGATCAGAAATCGAACAGCAATTAGAAAGTTAAAAAATAATAAATCAGTCGGTAATGATGGTGTGTATTAGTGTCGAAATAATTAAAGCACTTCCTTGTGAAGGAGTTAAATTAATTCATACATTATGTGAGCCGGTATGGAGGACTAGAGTATGGCCACATGATTGGAGGAAAAATGTTTTTATACCATTACATAAGAAAGGCTCAACCAGACAATGTGAAAATTACAGAACGATAGCGTTAACTTCTCATACTAGTAAAATAATGCTACATATGATTAATGACAGACTGAAACACTACCGAAGCTGGAAAATTCCAAGAGAACAGATTGAATGTATTAGTGGAAAAGGTACCTGGGAACAAATTTTGTCCATCAGGCAGTTAATTGAAAAAAGCATCGAATATAATAAACTTATTGACTATAACAAAGTTAAATGGGAAAAGCTGTTGGAAGTACTTGCCACTATGGGCGTGCCGGAGTACTTAATATCACTGATAAGTAACCTATGTAATTCTACAGAAGCTATGATAAAAATAGAAAAAATATTATCTGAAACATTTTTGCAATATATATATATATATATATATATATATATATATATATATATATATATATATATATATATAATGAAGAATTCATAATGAGGAAAGCCCTAGACAGTTTCACGTAGGAATCAAAATCGGTGTTGAATATATAACCAACCTTCGATACGCTGACGATATAACGCTTACAATCGAATTGGAGGGTAAAATGAATTATTTATGGAATGGAGTAGAACAAGAAAGCCGTCAGGCAAAGAGCAAAACAAAGATCACGGTAATAAACAAAAATAAAAGAACAAGAAATCTACAGACACTGCCGAGTCTAAAAGTTGTAAGGAAGTTTATATACCTGAAATTCACTAATTACCGATGACGGCAGAAAAGGAATAAAACGCAGAATCACATTAGCAATTTAGTGATGGTTCGATTATATAAGATCTGAAAAACCGATCTCTTCATAGAAAAATAAAATCCTGACTAGTGAACATTCTTATATTCTCGTTATTCCTCTATAGAGCAGAGACGTAGTTACGAGAAGCAGATAAACGAAAAATCGATGCGTTCGAAATGTCGACTTGGCGGAAAATTATAAGAATTCCGTGGACTGCAAAACGCATCAACGGCTGTCCGATATTTGCCAAGAAAAAATGTTTCAAATACTACGAAGAAAGGAAACGACAGTTTAGAAAAATACATTTTAACTGCACCAGTAAATGGAACAAGACCATGGGGTCGGTGGATGGACACGGTAACAATACTGAGTGGTCAAACCCGAAACATGATAATGACAGTTATAATAGAAATCACTGGAGACAGCTGGTAGACGATGCAATACGCAAGAGGTCCCAATGAGCAGTTGTTGCCCGAACGACTATAATAATAACAGTGATTTGATATATGCGCTTTAATTCATATTCTTTCAGTTCAGTTGTTTTCAAAAATATTCGTCTCTATATTTTTACCAACACGTTAAAATTTCTGGTTATATTTCCATTTTATTCACGCATTTTTTATTTTGCTTCATAATAATGCCGTAATTTGTGTACAGAAATATGCGTATAAAATTTTGCACAATATTTTCGTTTAAACGTTGTACATACTGTAACACTATTAAAGCTAAATAACAAAAAATAGTCAGAATCACTAAACTTTTAATAGGAAAAGATCACATAGATTACAAAGTTTTTCGTGTTAAACTCTTATCACGAAAAGTTGTATGATCTTTGTGATGTTTTTATATAAAAGTTTAGTGATTTTGACTACTTTGTTGTTTATATCTTTTTAATCGCGACATTCCACACTTTTCAAATTATTAAAGTTGCAACATATATCGTGTGCAAAAGTATATAGGTACTTTCCAGGAAATACAATAAATTTTATGTAAATCAAACTTATCGCATATACGTCGCGAAAAATTCAGACTTTTCATACGCGTTATTAAAAGAATATTTCCCGGAAATTTTTTCGAAATAATTGAAAAGTTCTAATTTACGTATCTGGTTTATTTATCGAACATGATATTTTTTGTAGTAATGGTAAAAAACATGTAAATTTTCAAAATATACATTGTAACTATGTTTATATATATATATAACACGGTAACATTTGACGTTGTGGTACAAAATTATACTTATGGTATAGTGAGACCAGGATTCCGAATGA
Source organism: Coronaproctus castanopsis (assembly GCA_032883995.1). Taxonomy (NCBI): domain Eukaryota; kingdom Metazoa; phylum Arthropoda; class Insecta; order Hemiptera; family Monophlebidae; genus Coronaproctus; species Coronaproctus castanopsis. Next base: position 166,615,348 of record CM065053.1, read on the forward strand.
AAATAATGTATACAAAATCGATAAAGGACTAGCCTAATTGAATAAGTCGGTTATGAATTTTCCGGCAATATTTCGTCTATTAAAACGGCTCCTAAAATTTGATTTCCGAATTGTATTATGAATTCGGCAGCGATTTCTTCGGCGATCGGTGTAATGATGTCCAGAATTTGTCGACGGTTATTCGCGTAAAATGTAATCGCACTTCGAGCTGCCGTACAGAAAAAAATACGCGTTAATATCGCGCGATTTATTATTACGATAATAATAATAATAATAATAATAATAATAATAATAATAATAATAGTCTGGGTTCCTGATCACTCTCATATTGCAGATAAATTAAATGCCATACTGGGCTGCCAAACAAGCAGCAACAATGCTTCCTCATCCACATCTTGCCATACCGCGTGTAGATGCTTTCAAATTAATAACTCAGCAATTAAATCATAAGTTGCAGTCTCTCTGGGCGCATATGACAATTATTAACAAATTAAGATCGATAAAATTAGACAAGGCGCGTTTCATTACGCCTTCTGAGTCATTGCGGAAAGCCGCAATAGTTTTACGTCGTCTTAGATTTGGCCATGCAGCTATCACTCACAGTTACCTGCTTCAGCGTCAACACTTTCTTCGTGTTGTTCCTGCGGCAACAACATCATCACCGTGCATGATCTAATCGATTGTACGAATCATTGCGCACTAAATTAGCTACGCCAACGACATTGAACGAATTACTGAATTAAGGTCAGATATCGTGTTCTTCGATTCATCCAATCGTCCAGCGCTTCACTTCTAATATGAGTCTTCTCATCCGTGTATCCGGCCTTGCAGCAGTATATTGCAAGTTAATGGAAATAGTAATAATAATAATAATAATAGTTATTAAATTCCTGTTATTTCGTTTTAAATAAAATCTGGAGATAATTACAATTAATAATCATTACTCTATACGGATATCGTCCTATAAACTAAATATTATAGTGTGTGTAAAATGAATTTCTAAAATTATTTAGTGTTTGCCAGTAGAAAAAATCACTAATAAAAAACAAAAAGGAATCAGTTTAAATTAAAATATTTCCTGTTGACCGTTTTATATATATATATATATATATATATATATATATATATATATATATATATATATATATATATATATATATATATATATATATATATATACTAGCTGACCCGACGAACTTTGTATCGTCCCAGAATCAAGAAATATATTAACTTGTTAGCTGAATTAAATAAAAAAATACTGATGGAGAATTAGGAATTATGCAAAAAAAATAAAAAAAGAAATTTGTCAGGAAACTTGAATAATATATCGACACCTTTTATTTGTTCTTTTGAAATTAATAAAAAATTATATTTAATTCAGTTAATAAATATTTATTGGTTCTAGGGTGATACGAAGTTCGCAGGGTAAGGGAAGGCTAAATCGTATTATATATATATATATTACCTAACATCTAGTGTATATTCAAGATATATTACATTTGCATGCTAAAAGCATTCTAGAATCGGCCTATCAAAAATCGCTCGAAAAATTTTTCAAAATCGAAAATCAAATTTTAAACTTGCGATTTCTCGTTATCAGTTAATTTCGTTAAAATTTATATCATTACATACATGATAAATCTCCACGCCTACTTTCGTCTGACATTAACTCGAACCGTCTATCTACCATAGTGGCCTTAAAAGCGGCCTAAAACCCCTAAACACTTTAACCCCAATTTTCACGCTGGGTATTTGGTGTAAACATACAATTATACTATCGTTAGACGCGTATTTCAATGTCGCATAACTTTTGTTTAAACTGTTTTCCTCCGATTTCGAATGGGTCGCGATTTATTGCGAAAAATGTGAAATTTGAAAAAATTGCAGTCCAAATTTATGGGTTTTCTGTGAAATTTTTTTTCGACGTTTTCTCTCTTTATACGATAAATCTTATATAAAAACTTCTATTTCAAGAGGCGGAATCGCTTGGAAAGGAATATTTACGTGGGCGCTATGCCCGGCCAAAGGTGGGAAATCGGCAATTTGCCACCTTCGGTAGTAATAAACAATGTAAATTGTACCGAATTATAAATCTAAATCATTCTCGAATTCATCTGAAGACACAAAAAATTCAGCCATTTAGGAGGAGTTCAGTGACATACATACACATAGAAGAATTATATATATAAAGATTGTATATGTATCATCGAACCACGTGACTAACCTAACAAAACAGACTAGCATTTGAGCATGAATTATACGCAACAAGCGTCACTGTCTAGAATGTGGTAATTAAAAATTAGATGACCAGGGAATACTTGGTGCTGCAAGCTAGGGTCAAAACCCTAGATCGTTAAGTTGACAGTTGAGCGCTCTAACAACTATGCCACTGGATAGTTAGACAGACGATAACGATAAATATATGTATACCTAACTGTCCATGAAAATTTGAACAAATTTACGTGAATATGAGCGAATTTAATGAACTTTTATTCGGAGTTTAAAAAAAAAAATCTCTATCAGACGTGACTAACGCATTGAAAATTACTCGGATAAACTTTTATCTAAAATTGATAATTTAATATACTTCTTTATAAATGTTTAAGTATTTTCTACGACTCTAGATGCGTCCAATGAATTATGTAGAAACGTCGAAATATGTTTTATAATTAGTTTGTATGAAACTGATTTTTTTTTAAACAAGAAACTCTAACGATAATATTTTACAATACTAACAATTTATTTTGAAATAATATATATATATATATATATATATATATATATATATATATATATATATATATAAAACAAAAAAATAAAATTGAAGTTAATCACTAAATTTTTTTTTTCTATTATATACACAAAGCTTTTCGACTATAAAGTCATTTTCAAGCTATTAGCAAAAACGTTACAAATAAATGAACAATTGGATTGTTAATCTTGTGTAGTTTAATTAAACCTGAAAAAATTGGCGCTTTTGGATTCATTCCTATGAAATTGAAGTTCTTGAAATAATTGCTTAACGTATCATTCGTTGTATTACTTTCTTCTGTAGTACTTCCATTAATTGTTTTTATTTCTTTTCCGATGTATTCATTAAATCTGTTGGTTGGATTCTTAATTTTCTTAAATTTATTATTATCGATAAATGTTTCCATTTTTTCTAAATAATGATTTTTCTTTATTACTACTATAGTATTACCTTTATCCGCTTTACTAAGCATTAAATTATTGTGCTTCAGTTTTTCTTTCAATTTATATAAGGCTTGATTTTGTATTTTTTTGTTGATTTTTCTTATTACTATTTTGTTTTATTTGTATTAAAATATTGCTAACTTCTATCTTTAAATTATTTTGTACATTTGGATTAACCTTTTGAATAATATTTTCAAAATCTATTGCCATTTTTTCCATTTCTTCTTGTTTGAATATATTGACGCTATTTTTGTCTATATATTTTAAGCCGTTATTAAGAATATTTAAATCGTCTTTTGTTAAACTTCTATCCGATAAATTAATGACTCGGTCATGGAACTTATGAAAATGTTCTGAGGGCATTGTTTATCAATTAAATTCTTGAGTTTCTTGTTAACTATATCACTGTGTTCTTTTGTTTTCTGTTTAATATATTTGTTTGCTAAGTTTGACATTACTAAATTTATTACTTCATCTGTATAATAATAACATATAATATCTTCTATTAAACTGTCTTTCATTTTATTAAATAAATTAAGAATTTTATGTAAGTTACTTATTTCAGCTTTAATCCAACATGGAGAATTAAAAAGAGCCAATTCTTTCAGGTTTAATTAAACTACACAAAATTAACAATCCAATTGTTCATTTATTTGTAACGTTTCTGCTAATAGCTTGAAAATGACTTTATAGTCGAAAAGCTTTGCGTATATAATAAAAAAAAATTTTTAGTAATTAACTTCGATTTTATTTTGTTAATTCATAAAATCACTACTCTCCAATACATCAACATTAATATATATGTATATATATATATATGTGTGTGTGTGTGTTTTATAGAAGCAATAATAATGGATACAGAAAAATTAACTAATCAAAGTGGAGAAGATGTATCAACTGATGATAAGGAGCAGTATCAGGTAAAGATAGAATCAATCACGTTGCTGCGAATATAAAATTTCGAGTGGGAACACCTAACGCAGAAGCTCGTCGTGGTTCAGTTCAGCTCTGATGATGAGCGGTAAGTACATGCGAAACGTTTGACTACAAACATAACGCGGTTTTTGACTGAATTTGTACTCAATATAAAATAATTAACTTACTCAGTGCTTCGTTATTGGGATTATTATCAGTGTTGGTCGCAGTTCCAGTAGCGTCTCCTATTCGACATTTCACTTTTACCGTTTTTATCTGAGCTATTTTTCTGCCTTTCTTATCAGTAGTGAATTCTCCACTTCCGCTCAAATCGGCGACGATATTTGCTACGAATAAATAAAGTAATATACAAAACACGTATATATATATATTTTTGTGCACACACACACATACATATATATATATATAATATATACACATATATATATATATATATATAATGGAAGTTGATAAACTAGATACTACCCTGAAATTTAATTTAAATTTTCTTTTTTTTTATAACATCGATTTTTTTGTGTTAAAACTAAAAAATGTTAATCGAAAGTTGGAAATATCCATTCCTGTTTAACTTACTTATGTTTCCTTTGAAGACACCTTTTCCTTTCAGCGGTAGAACTAATATTCTTCCGTCTATGTCGTATTCAGCTGTGGTATGTATTAACGGCAACATCATCTGTCCTTCGGCTGTTATTTTTTCGTAGCTTACTCTGCAATTAGTTTTTAAAAATTTTAAAATAGATAAAACCATTCAGAAAATAAATTTATTATTTATCGGTTGAATTATTTAAAACTTCGTTAATCTTTCCAGTTACACCTCATAGCCAGCTTTACGGAGTTGTTTCTATTATACAGAGTGACTCAAGCGAAGAATAGGTAATCAACCCCGGTGGAAATCTAGGTCGAAAACGAAACAGTGATTAAGAGTCACTGGTTAGTCATATTAGATACTATGAAAGATTGGTTTATTATCCTAATGTATGGTAACTGATGATTCATTATCACGAACAAACCCCTTTCTAAACGGAACTAGATCATCTAATTCCACTTTTATAACGGCGGCATAGATCAAACAGAAGGAGAATATATTATATGTTGTATATACTACACTATGTACTATTAACGCCAATCTGATTTTTAGATATTATCTCAGTTTTTAGATAGGAAAGTTATAATATTTTAATTCCAAATTTTAAAAGTTTTGTACAGCAATAGCGTTTTTGATAAAGTGTGCCACAATGGGTTACTATTCAAAATAAAGCAACTTTTACCTTACCAATACTACCTATTAACCGAATCTCTTACCTCGAAGAAAGATGTTTTCAGGTAAATTTTAATGGACTGCAGTATTTGTTCTATTAACTCAGGAGTTTAACAAGGTAGTGTGCTTGGACCTATGCTACATCAGACATACTTACGACTTTCCGTTCAACGCCTACGCAACAACGGCAATGTTTTCAGACGACACTGCGATACTATTCACTCATAGTGTCGTGTCAACAAACATTGAAAAACTTACAGAAGACGATCTGGGAAAAATATCTCGGAAAATTACAATTAACGAATCGAAGTATACACAAGTTATATTTACTCCGAAGAAAGTGGACAGTTATCCAGTAGTAAAAAATAAAAAAAAAGGTTAAATTCCTCGGCTTACACCTTGATGACAGTCTAACTTACAGAAAGCATGTAGAAGATAAACCAAAACAGATTAATATTAAATGTTGAAAAAATTACTTGGAAAAAATTTACCACGATCCTTCGAAAAACAACTTTATAAAACAATGTTCAACCCTATATGGTCCTATGGAATTCCACTCTGGGGAATCGCAAGAAAATCTCATATGACGATCATCCAAAGAATCAAAAATACTACGATCGATATTCGGTGCACCATGGTACTTGCGCAACGGCGAAATACATAAAGATTTTGCAAATTCCGATAGTTAATGAGAAAATAGAAGCGATCAGCGCACGACATATATAGAACGACTACAAAATCAATCAGTTGGCGCACAGGTTTATCAAAGACGGTACCCCTATTGAGACGTTTAAAACGATCGAATATGATTAATTAACCAAATATTGTATCAAAAACAAGGAATGACGATCATTGGGAAGCATACCGTTCATTAAAATGTAAATTGATTTCATTAACACTGCCGCTCATTATCTTGAACTAGACGACAGATTGTGTGAAAAAATTTATGTATAAAAAAAAAATGAAAAATTATAATATATGATTTATCCCGATTTTATATCTTAATCTTCACAAATTGTTAAGAAACAAGACACGATTAAATTAATTTCTTACACTTCTACAACGGAGAATCTAGCTTGAGCTCGTTTAGAAGTATGTTTCCTTTCAAACGTTCTTTATGTTTAATACTAAAAAATTATTTATTTTCAAAATAAAGGACATTTGGTTGACAAAGAATTTTTCAACTCTAAATTTATTTTTATCACATTTATTTATATATATATATATATATATATATGTTGTTTTTTAAATAACTGCCTTTCACTCGAACTCCATATGTCCAAATGGGACGTAGGATTTGATATAGTAACCTCTTGCTGTATGAGTTTAGAGGCGACTTTCTGTCAATTAACCAGTACATATGATTCATTTTGCGCTGTGACTGATGTTTCTTTTGCCTGACGTGTGTTTTCTATGTTAATCATGTATCCTAGATGAATGCCTAAATAACTTGCTGAATTCGCACGGGGTGTTTGAACATTATTTATGTACATATTGATGACACATTAACAATTATTTACAGTTATTTAAAAACCACTATTATACACACAGAATACATTACGTGATGTTGTGTAAAAAATTGACAATGTGTGGCTGAAAGCGTTGATTTAAAACATGGAACTTAAATTATTATATAATCTTTTTTTCGCATTCCTTTTCTCAGTTATTGTCAAGATTCAGATAAGGGACTTGTCATTATCCAACCGTCAAGAGGTAGTGACGAATTGAGCAGAATAATTCTAATTTTTAGAGAGTCGGAAATTAACTTTTTTGAATTTGAATAACGACTTCAAACACTATTCGCGCACTGATCTCCAGATGGTCGTATGTTTTAGGAAGATAATATATACCATTTTTATGTATATATATATATATGAATTATTTTCAAATATAGTCTACTACTCCTACGATTCGTTCAAGTGGTTTATATTTCGCGTTGTTTTAAAATCGTCAGTCTTTTTATTCAAAGAGTATTTCTTAAGTGTTAACTGACTCATTTATCCTATAGTTCGTTATATTTGTCCATTATTTTCATTTATTATAATTACTATTCAAGTATGTTCATGATCCCTGTAATTCGTTCTTAAGTTTACCAATATAATCGTTATATTTGAAGTTGCCTCGTTTGGTTTCGACCAGTAAAATATTTAACAATCACGTTAGCACGAACATACTTTCGTCATTCTTTTTGTCTCGTACACAAACGTCAAAGGAAATATCGCATTAGATTTTCTACTTTCTGAGAATCGATATATCTAATTTTCTGTTATTTCTTTATGTACATATAATGAAAATGTGTAATTAGTAGAAACCTGATTATCCACCTTTCAAGTTGCCTAATTTTCAGAAAATTCGTAGTTTTATACAGTGCACCCCCTTTATTAATCACTTCGGCGCTTTTGGTCTGAAAGAAAAAGTATTGTTAGGTTCAGATTTTCAAACAGAATTATAAAATGTTACCTGACAAGATGCTAGAGCTATAAGAAGCGAAAGAAGTTAAACAACTGATTATTGTTATGACTTGTGCAAATGCAAGTGAATCTACTAATCCTCGTGCTTTAAAAATTAGCTACACTAATCAAAAGAATGCATAAGTGGATGCTAGAATATTTAACAACTAGGTTTTTTTTAACGAATTTATAACACGGCGTACGATTTTCTTAAGAGCGAATAGATTCCAATAGAAAAACTTTTTTATTAATCGACAATGCTCCTTCTCACCCATCATTGAAGACATGATGTGAAGGAATTACAGTACAACATACTACTGCGTACACAACGAATCTGATTCAATGAATGGATTAAAGAATTATCATATCATTCAAACGTTACTATAGAAAAAATCTAGTTCACAAAATCCATTTGATTTCTCATGATAATGAAAATATGTGTTGACTTGTATGAAAAAAGAAAAACTATGATAGAATGTTATTTGTTGGTCTGCTGACTCCGAAGATCATGGCGTACAATTTCGAATGCTGAATAATAGAAAACTTGAATTCGGCAAAATATTCCAAAAAAATTCCAAGATGTAGTGACTGTGGAAGATGCAGGTAGGTGGATTACAGTAAATAACGATTTACTAGAAATAAATTGCTTTGACATTATCAAAATGGTTCTCGATGCGACTACCGACGGTATAGATAAAGAAATAGTAGAACTGATACCAAAAATATCTTATGATAAGGCATTGTCAGCTCTTAACAAGTCGCTGGAATTCATTAAACAACAAGCCCTGAGTCACACCTTCAGAGCTACTGATTCGAAAGTGGCATATATTTGTAACTAAGAAACGCTGAAACACAACGTTTCATTATGTTTCTGTTTTTTTTTTTTGTAAATAATATTTTTTTAATATTTATGACGATTTCATTACGTATGTACTTTTTTTTTTCTTAAATGATTAAAAATATGTATATAAAATATTTTTTTTTTTAAAAATTACAAATATTTTACATTATTCATTTTTTTTTGGTATCCGCACACCATTCGCCCCGATTAAGGCGGATAATCGTGGATCTACGGTATGTATATATATATATATATATATATATATATATATATAGCTTTCGAAATGTGGTGTTACGGGGTTTATAAACAATTGGTAGGTAGAGAAAATGAACAACAAACTAGTACCGGAAAGATTAAACGAAGAAAGAAAGATATTAAAAAATATCCACAAGGAGCGACTTAAATGACCAGGTTATGCATTTCGCCAGAATAAAAATATCGTGAAGGATGTTATTGAAGGCCAGATAATGGGGGAAAAGACATGCCTAATGCTAAAAAAAAGTGGAATACCGATTTATCCGGAATTAAAGAAGAAAACTTGCGACAGACTTGGATGGAAGCGATTGATACATAATGCGAACCAGCCCACGGGCTGATACACTAATGATGATGATATTACATATATACATATATATATATATAGACTTTTTGGGCGTCAAATTAAAAACAACTTACTTGAAATTTTTAACGATGAAGTTAGTTCCACCCCAAGCTTTTATATTTTTCAAATTTAATTTCAAATCTAACGCTTCTTGTTTTCTAACGATTTCTAGACTCGGTATTACCAACGGTTCTAATGCCGGTACTTTCATTTTGGGTATACCTAAAAGAGAAATATCGTATTACTTTACTATGTGGACGAATATTTTTTAAATAATTAGTTTTAACATGATTAGAGTTGATGTTATTTTCAATTTAATAAGATTAAATAAAGTCTAATATACATATTAATATTATAAGCCTAATAACATCGTTTTCTAATTAATCACTATTTATCTAGTGACTGTATTCTATTTAAAAAGTAACACGTCACAATAAAGGAAATTCTTCCATTTTTAAAATTTAATCGCTGTTATTAATAACATTTAAAATAATTTGCTTAAATCCGGGTATTAAATTTATATGATATTAATTTTATTTTTATGGGCGATTTCACCCAGAGCTGTAAGAAATGGATGATATGTTTTATTAAATATTCATACGGCTGACATGTAATCGAATATACGCCACTGTTCTGTAAGCTAAGCGAGCATCTGAGATTAGTTAGGAGATTGTTTTATTTATAATACCTGACAGGGAATTTTGATTGGTGCATTCTATAATGACTGCAACTGAAAAATAGATGGTTTTCATCGGCAATCTGGTCCCCATCGCAAAGATCGGTACAGAATGGCGAAGAATTTGTGTGTGAGTAGAACGCATAGAATGTTGTTGACGTTAAGTCTCAGGCGGCATATAATGCGAATAATCCTGCTTTCTACGTTGCTAGCGAGATTGAAGAACCGAGGAATTACTGGAATCGAAGGTTGAATTTTGCTTAATTGTTTGGGCGCGGTTCCAAAATTCCCTGTGCGAAAACTTAATCTCCGATAAAATGTCCCGAATACGTAATTAGCAGTAAGAGTTTTAGAAATAGTATTTCTCTATAACTGCATGAATTTTCTAAAGATGTTTATATTCGTTCGGATTATTCGTTAAATTGTTCAATCGTTCGCAATTTACGTTATATTTAGTAAAAGTAAATAAAGTCTGGATAAACGTTATCGCGATAAGCATGTATTACTTTCGTGTAATATATGTATATATGTGTGTGTGTGTATTACGCGTGTATCTCGATGCTGTCGCATTAATCACATTCGATTAATATGTTTACCTTCTGCCAAGTATGGTCTCACAGAAGGTAAAGTTTTATCTAATAAACATTTCGCCAAATCCGGTTCTTTCCTCGAGCATGTTTGTACATAGTCAGCTGTATAACATAAAAATTGATTAATATACACATAAGAAATATAACAAGAAAAAAATCTATAACGACTACGAAGATTGTATATATATATATATATATATATATATATACATTCGGTAAGAGGAATGAGATAAATATTCAAGGTAACGTATGGTTATTAGTACATCCCATTTCCCTCTATTTACGGTCTTGTGTTTCGAGCGATCGAATTTTAATTATTTAGAACCAGTTTAAAGTACGTTTATGAATACCGATATCCATTCATTTCGTTCGTATCGTACCGATCGATGAGGTTAGTTTAGCATTTTTTTTTTACGGATTTATTAGTCGACACCACTTTATTCGAATTACTGGGAAAAAGTTAAAAGTTCTAGTAATAACAATGATAATTGGCATCGAAATCTAATAATATAATAATTCGTTACAATACTCGCTTGGTTTTTGAATTTCGAAAAACAATTTTTTGTACGTTGATCCACACATTTATAAATCCTGTAAGCATGTTATTTTGTGCATATAAGTAAATTTCGTGTTTTATTTAATTTATACATCGTATGCTAAGAAGTTGATTACAAATAATGATCATGGGTTACAACGGATGGTAAAATGGGTGAAATCTAATAAATTGGGTATATTCATAAACGGCAATAAAACTAAAATTATGGTAGTAAGCAAAGAGGCAGAAACAAAAAAGACATCAATTAAAATCGATAATAGAATCATACAACAGGTTAATACATTTAAATACCCAGAATATAATATTAACAGCACATTGGACCCTGATTACGAAATAAAAACGAGAATTCAATATGCAAGTTTCCGAACGTGAAAGGTATATTTGTGAACAAAACGATGAAACGGAACACCAGATGGAGGTTTGTGAAATGTTACAAATGGGACATATATGGAACGGAAGCCTGGACGATAAAAAAATCCATGCTAAATAAATTAAGAGCATTTGAGATGTGACTATACCGTCGGATGCTTAATATTCCATGAACGGATAAAGTATCAAATGCGGAAATAACGACTAAATAAAATATTAGAGTTAGAAAGAACTATTAAGAAAGGAAAAATAGCTTACTTCGGGCACGTCTTGAGGAACAACAGATATGAAATGTTACAATTGATAATTGAAGGAAACATCACTACGAGGAAAAGGAAGGAGATTGGATAATGCAAAAGAATGGACAGGACTTAATACAGACACCTTATTAACCAAGAATTGGTTAGAGGAGCCTATAAAAATGCAGTAAAACGGTAATTAATTAGAACAATGGACTGTAAAAATCCTCACAGTCATAGGATGTTCCACAAACGACTCTGAAAAACAAGATTCGAAAACATTAAATGGTATTCGATCTTTGATATATCAACTAGCGCGCATGAATAATCTTAAACGGGAAAAGAGGATGACTGGGAAGGAATGGCTACAAATTTTTTGTCACGCTATCCCCACTCTATCATTAAGAATTTTAGAAAGTATACCAGCTGTAAGAGCAAGAGGGCATAACATATTTGTTATATTCATTGCATTAAACATACACTTTCACGAGTGAATGTTTTAACATAGATGAAACAGAGATTACGACATGCCCCAAAAAAAATCAACAGTAATAAACCAGCGTGAAAGAAAACAGTTTGGCGTCCTTACATCCGATAGACCGCTGTAAACAACAACAATAAAGCAGTGAACTATATGGTGACCCAGATAAGACGGACGGTTTTATTGTTTTTTGAATAACTCAAAAATTAAGACCAAAATTTGTGAATGAAATTTTATTTAAAAATTGGAAAACGAGTGATTAGCTTATAATCATTTATAGAAGACGATATCGTTCAGATGACCGTCATTTGCAATTCATTCAATCTTTACATTTTCGATGAATTTTTCGAGCATAGGTCGCCGAATTTTTAAAATTTCTTCGGAAATCCGAATTTTCAGGTGTTCCAGATCTCATGGACGTGTTTCGTAAACTCAACTCTTAAGATATCCCACAAAAAAATCGCGTAACTTTGAATTTCGAAACTCTCTTTGCACCATTGTGATCGATTCACGCCGAAAATAAACTTTCAACATAAAACGCGCGCTTCTTCTCTTATAGGAATGATAACTGAAACGAATCTCTCGTGTGTACACTAAACGTGGAAAAAATGCTCAAATGATGTAAATTAATTTGGAAGGCGTTCCACAAAGAAATGTTTATGACATTTTTTAAATATCAATTTTATGCCCATTCTTGTTCGAGCAGTTAGTTGCCGAGGAACGGCATCATGGGCATCAGCTATATCCGATGAATCAGTGTATCTACCATGAACAGTTCGGATTCTATTCAAGAGGAGTCGCCACTACTTTCATCGAAGTTTCATTCGTAGAGGTTACTCCGTTGGGGTTTTGACGAGGACTCCATTTTTGAAGGAATTAGACATCGATTTCCATTGGTCCATTATTTTTTTCAATCGAGCGTAAATCGTGCTTGATCCAAAGTTGCCTATGGGGATTTCCTAGATTTTAATCTAACTCTAGGCGCTTCTCTTATAAATTTCGTAATTAAAGGATTTTCGTTTTTTTTTTTGAAATTTTTCAACGAATCAGTTCTTCGAGTGTGAGGCGGTTGGATGTTTGTAAGAACCGGAAGCCATGGGGTCGGTATGCTACATATCGTTGCCGAGATATACGCATTACTTCATTAAGCTGAACGTCCAATTTTCGCACGTAACAGCTGTTCATCCACAGTGGCGAACAATATCCCGCGGCTGCATGAACTAATGATAAAGCAGATATTTTTTCTGGCGATCCTTACGATGTACAAACTAATCTTCTTACGATATTTACGCGTGTTCTAATTTTCTGTTAGTAAAATGTGTTTTGTATGTGAGAGAACGATCTAACGTTATTGCCAGATATTTTGGATTCTTCGTGTTATTAAGTAGCGTTTCATCCATTGCCAGGTGTATATTTACTAGCCTATTATTAAGGTGGAATAGGGTAACTTCAGTTTTAAATTCGTCCAGAATAATAGAATAATAGAATAATAGAATAATAGAATAATAGAATAATAGAATAATAGAATAATAGAATAATAGAAAGGATTAATGAAAGTGTGGTACAGCTACCTGAAGAATAAATTAATATTAGCTAAATGTAAATATTAAACGCCTATGTAAAAAAGAACATATTACGGGTAGAACACGTTTTTTAATCTTTTCAGTGGTGGTAAAGTTTTAAAGCTAAAAAAATTGTCTATTTTTGACATAGAACGTTTCAATTCCAAAAATTATTACACAACACATTTAAAATCGTCCATATGTTAAAATCCGAAATATTACTTTATTCACCTCCTCGAGTTGTATAATAAATTTCTAATTTTTTATACAATAAAACTGACACTGTGTGACTGACTTTGAATCTATAAACGATATAAACAATTTTCGATAATAATATCGAAATGCAATCTATATCGAAATATAATCGTATACGTAAATAAGGATGACACAACTATTGTTATTAGGGAAAGTTAGACGATACTTACGTAATCGTTTACCGTAGGCTGTGCTCGTTATTGCTAATAACGATAATAATAATAATAAAGACGATGCGCCGATGGAAATAGTGCAGAAATTTAAGGATCGTCTGGACGTTTGCATTTTCGACGATAATAGCGACTGCAATTAGTTAAACCTGCGCAGAACAAATGACGGGTATAATAATAACGTTTTGTGTAATGGACGATTAATATTATTTACTGTAACAATTCTTTCAGTTTTGTATTAGATGTGTGTGTGCGTTGCGTAGGTATTTACTGTTATAACGGATGATAGCCATCGTGATAGGATAATTGAAACGTTCGGAACGAACCGGTATTAATCGTATTATGTAAGTTTTGATTAGGTTAGGCTTAGACTAGTGTACGCTTTCGTTCAGTATCAGTAGCACGCTCAATCGAGTAATTACTCTAATTATCTATGGCTATACACAGTAATATACTTTCAATATTATACGTCACCATCTGCGGTTCTATGATTTTCAGCTTCTCGCTCGTTCGCGTTTAAATTATCTCGACTCTATCTTATACTGTCGATTCGTTCTGTTTAACTGATGTTCCTATAGAAATTGTTAAGTCTCGGGACGATATAATCGATATTATTATAACGCGTAGAAGATTATTTTCTTATTAAATAAGCGTGATAATCGCGAGAAATGCGAACGAAACTTTCTATAATTAAATAATCGATAGACTAGTCGATTATTGTACCAGTAAATAAAAATAATTTCTAATAAAAGTCCTACAGTAGCTGAGGACATATTATGTAGGTATAAATGATATATTTAACCTTATATATACATTGCATATATATATGTATGTGTGACGTTTATCGATATCGTGAACACGAACAACAGCTATCTGATGAGTCGAAGTTATATCAACGACGCTTGTCCCTATTTAGATGTGTATACACTATCGAAATGGCCATCAGCATTATGTTATACTCCTTTCTAATCAAGTTTAGCGTCTGATCCACTCGACCTACAATTTGCATTTTATTTGCAATGACTCTCACGCCATTTGCATCGAATAAGACGTTTCAAGAATACATATGATCGTACATACTAATCTTTCGTTTTTATGCATATATATATAGGTTTTTTGGAATAATGAAATAACCAAAAAAGAGACCACCCCGAATTGAAGATGATAATAAAGTCTTTGTCTCGTGAAGTAGTCGTCATCGATATGGTGAAAAGAATTATCGATCTGTTTGAAAAAGCGGAAATAATTTTGTACATGTTGTTATTAACAATTGTTTAAATATAAGTGTAAGAATGTTTATTAATGAAATAAATAAAAAGAAATCCTCGTGTCTTTAATGTGTAGAATGATGAGGGAATAGATGAAACAAGCCAGGTTATTATAGGCAGAAGGCAAAATAGGTTTTATTACTTTGAATTAGATTAACGAATTTTTGTTAAACGACCTTTTTATATAGACTATCTAAATGTAGGAGAATTAAATACTTCGTTCACGGCCGATAAGTAATATTTAATTATTAAATAATTTTAAACGTTCGGAATGTAGTGATTAAAAAAAAAAAAATAAAAAACAAAAAGAGTTAAAATCAATAATTTTTTTTAAAAATCACCAAGCTTTTCGGCTGTATTATCGAGTGCATATAAAAAAATAATTGTAAAAATATATATTAGAAAAATTATGGCGATCAAACAATACTTTTAAATAATCAGACAGAGAACGTGGTAAACAACGCAATAAACAATACAAAGTTTATATATAAACAATATCGCGGTAGTAAGTAAAATAAAAATAAAAACATCCAACAATATGAAATTTAAACACAAACGATAATGCTATTGAAGATATACTTTAAAAATGATCAGTTATCGTCTAAATATAAATATATTTAAAATTTATCGCAACATTTAAATTATTTCTCATATATATATATCACACACACACACGATCACGATATATGCCTTTATCTATCCACTCCTCAATTTCTTTATCACGCTTTTCTTAAATAGTTGTTGCCAGCCACCTCCACTGTTCATCGTACGAGCACGTCGTGGTGCTTCAATTTTTTTTTAGTACTTTTACGTTTTCTCATACAATTAGTTGCAGAAGCAAATATTGATGAAAAATAAATTTAACATTTTGAACACTATTCAATTTTTCGGCTATTTATATTTGCGGATTATTACGATTTTGTATGTATATTGCGCATTATACTACCGCGGTTTTCGAACGACATGAATCTTTTCTGTATATAGGCAAAATACGCGATCCCTGAATTATCCGAAGCAGAGTTATGTTAGGTTAAGCGGCTAATTAAAACGAACTTAACGAATGTTTTATACATAATGGTCGATGATTTAGTTAATAAAAAGTGTAACAACAGGAAGTGAAATAAATAAACACATCAACAACATGAACAAAAATACAATAGCCACTAAATGAAAAATAATTTATAATAATTGTCCAATATAAAAATGATAAAAAGTTATCAAATTCAATGACTTGAATTAGTTCTAAGAAGTATATTGTAAATTTCATTTTTATATCGAACAACTATTTAATATTATTATTCGTTATTTTTATTTTCTGCCTATTTTGTTCGTGTATAAAATATAGTTGGATGTTTTTATTTATTTTAGCCATTGTATTATTGTTTGCGCATAAATTTTACATTGTATGCTTTTATTTACCTTTATTGCGTTATTGTCTGTGTATAAATTTCATATCGCCGATTATCGATTTTATTGTTTACCACACTCATTATCAGATTATTTAAAAGTACTGTTTTATCACTTTAATGCGAAATTTTACGTATCAACCGTTAAAAATAAACAGGGTGATTATTAGCGAAGAAAAATATGTTAAATACTTAGAAGTACACTTGGATCGTAAATTGACATGGCAGAAGCATATTAGCCAAAAAAGAAAACAGTTAGATATAAAATTGCTGGAAAGTTCATGTTAAAATGAAGGCTCAGGAGATCAAGAATAAAACACGTCAATTATATTGGTTAATACACGGGCAATCGGAGTTAGATGTTTCCTGCAAGCTTCTGCTATACAAGGAAATTATTAAACCTATTTGGACTTCTTACTCTGTGGGACTGTACAGCCGAGTCGAATCGGGATATAATACAACGCCGTTAAAACATCATCTTACGCGCGATAGTTGATGCTTTACTTACGTAACGATTACATTCATTCTGATCTTAATATAATGTTCATTAATGATGTCATTAAGCATTTCGCTCAATTTCACAAGCAGCGGTTGGACAGTCACGTCAATGCACAAGCAAAACAACTGCTCGACATTAAACATGGAATTAGACGACTTGTTCGTCGCCACCCCATAGATTTAGTCTTGTAATATGTAAATTTATGTATAATGGATGCGTAGCCAATGGGATACGTACTCCACACTCGTTTTGTACTTAATGGTTAAGTTAACTATTAAGTAATATCCATATTTTTCACTCGTAGAAGGCCTTTACTTCCCGCGATGCTCGAAGTAAATTCTGCATCAGTTCGATGGTCAAAAACTATGTTCGCTATTTAGATGTTACTTTAGACATGAGGTTAACTTTCTCAGAACACATAAATCGAGTCATAGTTAAAGCTAACAAAACTATATGTACGATTTATCCCTTGTTTAACCGCAAGTCGCATGTTAACATTAATCATAAATTAATGCTATATAAAACACTTGTTCGCCCGGTGATTACGTACTGCCCAGTTTGGAGCTCAATTTCTGTTGCTACTTACAATAAGTTGCAGCTTCTGCAAAATAGATGTCTACGATGTATTCTAGATGCACCCAGGTACAGAAAAATTGTTGACATGCATGCTGATCTTAGAATTCCCTATATTAGAGATTTTGTACTTTATTTAGCAAATCATTTTTGTGATAAATGCTTAATACACACTAATGAATTAATTGCGTCGATCGGAAATTACGATTCGAAGCAGCTTGATTTCATGTATACCAGATATAAACATAGGCGACTTAACATAATTTGCTTTAAATTTAATGCAATAACTAGATTTATAATAACTATTTGTATACCTAGTTCGTACTTTGTCCAATTTTAAATATGTTTAGGTTCACTTATTAATGTAACCCATATCATTTGTAATTCTTATTAATTATTTGTAATTTCACAATGTATTACCTTAACCGTAATAATACTTGAAGAAGTGCTTGGTTTTTATTTGACAGGTTTTTCGTATTTTCCTGTTAGTATGTAATTATCATTATGCTAAAGTAATTAAAATTATTTTTCTGTTTACATAGATGTGTGTGGTAAGCTTATAGCGGTACACATTTTTTTCAATAAACTGTTCTGTTCTGTTCTGTTCATTAAGTTAAATATGATAATTATTTAGCCAAATGGCTAAGCTTGTATCTTAGTAATAGCCTAAAGGGATGTATTTTTTAAAAAAAAAAAATATATATATATATATAAAATTGCACAAAATTAAATTGGCTTCTTGGCAGATACTCCAGTTTGTCTCTAGAAAACAAACTTCTAGTTTATAAAATAATTATAAAGCCTGTTTGGACATACGGTTTAATGTTATGGAGGATACAACGGTTTCAGAACAAGGCCATAAGACTCATCGTCTCCACACCTTGGTACGTACCGAACCATACGTTACATCGAGACGTAAAAGTTCCATACGTGAAAGAAGAAATCAAACGGCTGTAAAGCAACATGTAAGCCGTTTGGAAACTCACACAAACGTACTGGCGATCAATCTACTTGACACTAGTCTAGATGTTCGTGGATTAAAACGTAGTCGACCGTCTGATCTAGCTTAATTTTTCAGTGGGGTCCATCGCTGGATGCTAACACCTAACAAGTTATTTCGCGTTCCAGTCCAATTGCTGGATGGCTATCTGGCCAGTTGTAATTTTAAAAATTATGGTAAAAAAAATCACTTTAATGATTTTTGTAAATTCTATATCTAAGTAATATTTTTCACATTAAATTTGTATATGTTTTTATAATTTATATTTTTCATATTCACTCGATCTTACAGCCGAAAATTCATTTTTTAACTACTTTTTTCTCGTTGACATTTTTGATTATTATTATTACTATTATAATCGAATCTGTTTTCTTTTTATTTTTGCATTTTTTGCAACATTCTGCATCTAAATCAAGTATTTTCTTAGATTTAATTTTATTCGTTATTTTATATTTTTTTATAAATTGAATGTAATTTTCTTTTTTTTTTTTCGTCCACTTATGCTAATGGCTTCGAAATGCTTTTATAGTCTGTTAATATGTAATAATTTATCGATTTTAACTATTTTGATATTTTGTGTTTATTAATTTCTTATAATAAATTGTTTAATTTTTTCTTTTTAATATTCTCGTCGAGTTGTTTTCAGTATTTCGTTTCGAACGCGCTCTTTTAAAATAGTTACGTCGATAATGCCACGGATTAGTCACGAATGAAATTTTAATGTTAAAAGAAATTTTCTGATCGATGCGAAATATTTCGATTTTAATTTTCTATACATATGTCGAAAATCATCGACAGTAGTTCGCCTAACAAGCGACATTGTATAATAAACAGCCGTATAAAAATAATAATTTTGCCACAAAATTTTATAATTTAACATCGAAATGGTTATAATAATAATAATTCGTATATATAAAACAAAAAAAACAGGATTTTTAATTCCGGCTATTGAGAAGTTGTACCACCGAAACTCTTTTGTTTCAATTAAGATTAATTGTTCGCGTTTTAAAAGGAAAATATAACTAATTGTATTAACGCGTCATTAGTAGGAAATAATAGGTAAATAAGTTGCGCAGTTGAAAGTATTAAAAGTTACTAAAACTCGAGCACGACTTCGACGTAAAAGTCTAAAGGCGACTTTCATCAAAGTGTAGTAAATTAAATAACCTGTTTGGCAGCTGATAAAATAAAATAATTTCCGCTTTAACCATCTCACTAGTCACCGTGTTCCCCTATATAGTACACGAAGTTCAAACTGTATATTTTTTGGTTGACTGACGTAAAATGTTCAAATTCTAAAAATATTTATACGAACGCATTATTATCTAGAATCATCGGTGATATGAAAGGCAATTCGATACCGGCACTAATAGCAGAATGCAAGGTTTCACCCTTACGGCTTATCTGATAATATGTAGTATGACGAGGTATCGTTTCCTTTTGTTTTACAGTCAAATCAATTCCAACTGGCGTTTTCCAAAAAATGTCCCTGCTCTCTTCCGTTATAACAAAATTGGAGTAGTTTCGCGTAAACACGCGCGCAAGCTTTACCTGTTCAATAAACAAAATTCATCCTTTTTTCCTGAAAACTACAATCTGTATCTTTCTACCTTAATCCTTGCCACTTTTAATAATATTATGTCCGAAAGGTTCCCAATTACACACCCTTATTTTTATAACGTTACGAGAGACAATGAAAAATGTTTCTAAAGTTTTCGTTATAAATGTACCAGACGACATATATAAATTTGAATGTTAACTT
This sequence comes from Coronaproctus castanopsis, assembly GCA_032883995.1. NCBI lineage: Eukaryota > Metazoa > Arthropoda > Insecta > Hemiptera > Monophlebidae > Coronaproctus > Coronaproctus castanopsis. Next base: position 166,636,035 of record CM065053.1, read on the forward strand.
ATCAAAATTATTAAACGATTTATTTAAAGGTTTAAATAATTATAACTAGTGGCGTATTAATTTCGCAAATCGATTACGGATAATTTTAATTCGGATAAAACTAAAGAAAGGGTAATTAACAATAATGATGACCATTATTAAACGGTTTATTTCGTCGATCGTTGAGCAATTCCAGAAGAAAGAGCAATGTATATTCGAATATCCATGAGAGCTATCAAAAATTTTTCAGATGGATAGTAAAGAAATTTGTAACGAAAGATTTTAAGGAATATAAATCGAATCTATACGTTTTCAATATTTAAACTTCTCGATGTAGAGTAGAAAAAATCATATATATAACTAAAATTTGACTGGAAATATCGCATTACATATGCGTATGTCTATACACAAATATATATTATGCGAACGTTATATATATATATATATATATATATATATATATATATATATATATATATATATATATATGTCCCTCCTGGAACCGAGGGACCCCGAGCTCAAGGGAAGAGGCGCATCCAAAGGTAGTGAGAACGGCCTTCAGGTATGGAGGTTAGTTGTGAATAAGTCCTTGATAAATAAACAACCGTGAACTACAAGCAGCGATGTACCACGTTGCAAGCGGAAAAGTCTTAGGAAAGCTTTCCTTAAAAAATGCTAAATCCAGAAGCGTATGTTCCACATTAGACGGCTCCCCTATTTTCCATGGTAGGAACGGCTATTTAAACCGGGCGGAACGCAAGGAGAAACCACCGTTGTTTTATCAAACAATGGAAAGCAAAAATAGATAAACAACCCTTAGTCTGGGGCATCCCTTAAGTGCGGCGAGGGTGCTAAGAATCCCCCGTTGCTTTTCAATGTGGATAAAAAAAAATTATTAATGCATGAATGTATTCTAGAAACCTATTAAAATAGCTATGCGGAATGTTAAAAGTCTATTATTATCGGGAAAATTCTCAAAACACGGTTAGAGAAATGAAGAGTTAGAACATTGATTATTGAGCATCAGTGAAGTTGGCCTGAATCTTAAGTACTAAAATCTACAGGAGTTCGCGTGTATTATTTTTGGAGTACCGATCACGTTTAAGCAAAAACCGAGTTGCTGTTTCAGTTCCAGAACATTTAGCAAAGTTAATGGTTAAATTTCTACCAATAAACAATCGCATTGCTGTTATCGTGTTAGAAACATCGTATTGTCGGAAGAACATCATCCAAGTTTATACCCCAACAGCGAATAAATCGGAAGAAAACATTGAAGAGTTCTACAGTAATTTACAAGCGGCATTAGATATAATCAAAACTAGTGAAAATATAACAGGTAGTTTTAATGCCAAAATTGGCGAAAGAGTTGGAAAATATGGTATTGGTAACAGAAATCAGAGAAGAAAACGGTTATCGTAGTCCTTTACTGAAGCAGTCCAAGACGACTGTATAAGTGGAAATCTCCAGCCGATATTGAAGGTTATATAGGCAGAAATCAGATTGATTATATTTTATTACACCGAACATTTTGGAGATATGGGCAGTCTGTTAAAACATATCCTAGAGCTGACGTAAGTTCTGATCATAATCCAGTTGTTATTAACCTCAAAATGGAGTGGAAATTCGTTAAAACGAAGAGGGAATGGAAAAGAGAAAGTCACGCGAATAAACTGAAAAATAAAACATTTCAATCTGAAATTGTAAATATAGCAAACAAAAAGATAGAATAACAAAAGGAAATTAGCAAAAATCAATGAAATCATATCAGCTGTCCAGAAAGGACATATTGGTTATGTTAAGAACAGGAAAAACAAAGATGATGACGGACCGAATTTCGGAATTGATTGAAAACGAAGAAACGTCAAGAATAATTTAGATGAATATAGGAGAATAAATAAATTAATTAGGAGATCTAGTCGAGAAGCAAAAGAAGTGTACTGGAGTCAAAAATATACGGAAATTGAAGGATACCAGATTAAATACGATTTATCTAATGTTCATAAATTGGTTAAAGAAGTTGCAAGTACTCGTCGTAAGCGAAATGTAGGAGTCTTGCTGGGCCCAGATAAAAAGCATACGACAGGTACTAAAGACAAGTTAAAAGTCCGGAAGGATAATATCGAGAACCTTTAATAATATGCCTCCGAATGAATATCACCGTTTCCGTGAAGAAGGAAAATGGAGGACCAAATACGGCATTCCATTAAAATGCAGAAAATTGGACAAACAGTCGGGTCTGACGATATCCGTTAGGAAAAACAAAAATAATGTACAAAAAAAAATGAAGAAAGTTTTCAACAAGATCTACAATACACGATGTATATACCAGAAGAATTGTTAAAAGCAACTTTCGCGACCATCTTCAAAAAGAGTAATGCACGCCGTTGTGATGACTACAGGCTAATTAGGTTAATGCCGCACGCCTTAAAATTATTCCTTGGAATAGTATATTCAGAAACGGACATACGGAAGGCGTTATTTGTAATACGGACGCTAACAGCGTCGTCGCGATGTCAATGTTGATGTCTAAGCAGTAGGCATGTGCCATTGATTATCACATAAAGATTTCGATTGCGTAAACAATAACAAATTGATGAAGATATTAAAGAACATGTCCAGAGACAAAAACGATCTCAGGATTGTGAATATTGAACACTAAATTCAACATTTGAAAAAAAAAAAGTTTAACTCGTTTGAGATGTATTTTTACCGCCGTATACTAAAAATACCATGGATACAAAAAGTCAAAAAAACATCGAAGTGTTTAATAAATTGGGAAAACCCGTGAAATTATGTAAACTGAATGAAGACAATTGCAGCATTTGGAACATATCATGAGAGAAGACGGAATATACTGCACAGAAAATGTTAGTCGAGGGTAAAATTAATGGGACAAGTTCAAGAGGAAGACCTCAAACAATATGTATGGATAATCTCGAGAAATGGTTCCTATGTTGATCATTTGAACTTTTCCGGTCGGTCGCTGATATGAATTGCTTTCGATTGTGGATAGCCAACCTTCGAAGTGGAGAAGTTGTATAAAGAAGGAATCTGTACATATGTGTGCGTCAGTACGTATGTGTGTGTATGTTGTGTAAATAAATAATATATGTTTATGAGTAGCATATATATATATATATGTACATATATATGTGTGTATAACTAATACGAATTTTACAATGACGAACAAAAGGAAAGTCGCATAAATTTATCTCCGCCGACGGAGGAAATAATTAAGTTTGGGAGGCAGTCTATTCTTTCTGTCAACTCGAACAGAGCAATATTGATGTAACGCCAGAATGAAATTTCGAATAGACGGAACGACGTATCATTATATAACCTAGAAGGAACTCGCGCCTGTGTGTGTGTGTGTATGTACGAATATATTTTTAAATTTGACGCGATAAATTAAACAAATCGCAATTTAAAATATCGATGGTTTTCCCTTGGATATTATTGACGAAGTAATCAGCGATACGCGTCGATTTTCTAATCGATACGAAATCCATTTTAGAGAAATAATAATAATAATGAGCTCGCTTGTAACGTATTTGTCATGACGTTATGATCAGGAATTATTTTTATCAGACAACAACGTCAAAAAAAAACAAAAAAAAAAACGATTACGTCTTAAATTAATTAATTAATAAAGAAAGAAATAAAGAAAGCCACTGTCGCTCGAAGTTTTTCCAAAAAACAATAATAGAAATAATATTTAATTTTAATCTTTATTATATTAAATATATCAACATAATAATAATTATACTTGATTACTAAAAATAGTTAAAATCACTAAATTCATTTTTAATTATGCGCGAAGCTTTTCGGCAATTACGCCATTGTCAAGCTATATACAGTTAAAATTAATTAATATAAAATCATAACATATTAATTTAAAACTAAGTTTACAATTTTACACAAAAATGAATTATGAATACTTTAGACTCTCTGACCCTGACTGTGGTACACAACACAATCAATTGTCAGTAATATAAAATTTACAGAACAGTAGCTAGAAAATAATTATTTTATAAAAATATGTGTTTGAAGCATGAAAAATATATATTTGATTAAAAACTTAATAGTTAGGAATAATATTTTTACAATACACTTTTTAAAATTAATTCTTCCTCAAACTTTACCATTGAATTTAATAAATTATTTTTATCCCTTTCTTTTATTATTTCCATTTTTTCGAGTAGTTTTCTTTTTTTAAAATGTTTTTCTGTATGTAGAATTTTATAATTTTGATTAATATTATTTATTTTGTGTTTTAATTCTATACAATGTTTTCCAAATAATGATTTTTCATCATTATTTGTGTATGAGTTTAAATGTTCTTTAAATCTTGTTATGAATTGTCTGCCTGTTTCTCCTATGTATTCTTTTTCACATTGGTTACAATTTAATTTATAGACTCATGAATTTTTTAATATATTTTTATCTTCTATTTTGTTATTATTTATTGATTTTAATAATGTATTATTATTTCTTATTGCTAAATCAATATTGTATTTGTTAAATATTTTAATTATTTTATATGTATGACTGCCTACATAATTTATTGAACCTAAATACTTCTTTTTTTTTTCTTTTTCTATATTTATATTAACTTTAGTTTTGTTCCATATTTGATCAACTGTAGTAGGGTTATATTTGTTTCTTATTGCTATTTGTTTTATAATGTTTTTGAATAAGGAAAAAGCAAGTAAAAAAATAATAAAAAGATATTGGGTTAACTATTTCATCATTAACTAATAAACCTTCATTTGGTTCTGACGAATTATCGATAATATTGATTAGAGATAATATTAATTGTAACTCCTAACATACTTGTTTAATGAATCAATAAAATCCGATGTATTCCCAGAAGGTTTTAAAATCAAGTATATTGACGCCAGCTTTTAAATCCGGGATTAGATCAGACGTCTCAAACTATAGGCAAATTTGTATATTGCCAACGATTTCAAAAATTTTGAGTAAAGAAAATATTGTCGAATTATTTTCATAAGAGCTACTACTTCAGCGCGAATCAGTATGGCTTCTTAGTGTAAGGCTACAAATATCGCGCTGTTTGATCATAATTCTTACGATACTGAATGTTTAAGCGATGGAAAGTCAGTGGTTGCGGTATACTTTTAAAATACGTAAAGCCTTTAATACTGTGAATGCGAATTGTTCTATTGTAAATAATATGAATTTCTATTAATGATTTATGTAATTTGAGAAACTCTATGGTAGAATTTTCAATTATGCAGATAGTACCGTGTTAGTGGCGGATTCCCGTTATGCACATATTTGAGAAAACTTAATTCAAAAAAGTATTGATTGTATCGCCAAATGGTAGAATAATAATAGATTAGTTCTAAATACGAGTAAGACTAAATATATAATTTACATATTTCAGCCATATTACACTGGTAATACTTTATATTTATAAGTAATAATCCTACGGAGAGGGTTCGTGAAATGAAGTATCTTGGATTGGTTTTTGATAATAAATTGACGTGGCATGCACACTGTGCGTACGTAGTTAAAAAAGCTAGAAAGTTAAATTATTTGTTTTATTATTTAAATCGGTATTTTTCTAATAAACATTTACATCGTTTGTATCTTACATTGCATCAACCAGTCATTACTTATGGAATTATGTTTTAATATCGGTAGATTATGTACGCGTCCGTTGTCAGTGTTACAAAAATTTATATTAAAATTAATATCCCAAGGTTATATTAAATATCCTTGTAATTTAACAATGTTAAATATTCGAGGGCTGTACGAAGTGCAGTTATTGAATTACCAGTTTCGTTCTGGGTTTTCCATTGGTGTCAAAACTGGTAAAACTAGAATGTGCTCAGTTGAATTAGCTACAATGCCAAAATTTACAAAGCATCATTGCCGGATATTAATTGTGCGCGAGTGTGTGTATATATGATTAAAATGAAATATTATCATATTATTGTCACTATTTATATATTTTTTTCTTTTCATTTCTTTTTTTTTATTATTTACCTGCTGTATACAGTGGTTCGTTTTTATTTTTAATTTTTAGTTTTGTAAAAGATATCGATAATTTATTTTCCGTAATTAATATTTGTTCGACAACAATATAATAAATTAAGACTATCAAATCTGATGTTATATATGAATTTATTTCTTGTTTCTGGTAAATTTAAATAAATTAAATTGAACAGAAAATTGAAATTATTATTATTATTATTACTCATATTACTTTTATGTAAAGTTTCCATTTTTTTTTGTCTTCTATTCACATTTATCGTATGCCATTATTATGTTTTTATTTATTTATTATATTTATACTTTTCGTATTTGATTTTTTATCTAATTATTATGTATTATTATTATTTTTTATTTCTATTTATTTACATTTTACGTTAAGTTATGTGGCTCCCTTTTTTTTCTTTCGGCACAATTCGAATACGTTTATATTCGTAGTGTCATAACAATATTTACCGCATTAACTATGTATAAATTATGAATTCGCAATTATACGTGTAGCCAAAGAATCCTAAGTATTTATGTTTAATTATACATTTACCTCGAACTAGTATATTTATCTACTAAATTTTATCACGTTTGTATGTGTGTACTATGTATTTTATGAAATGAGAAATTGAGTAGATATATGTATCTACATATATGTAGTATATATGTGTATGTTTGTAAATCGAATTTAAAAATATATATTTGAATTGAATTTGAATTTATTATTATTATTATTATTATTTATAAATGTTATTAAACAAATTCTAAAATTTGAAGATTTTTCGTATTATTATATTAAATTCTTGGTAAATATAGAAATAGATAAATGAATTGATTGATCGACTTTTATCATCAATTTTATCAATGATTACTTTGTCTTTTTTTTTTAATTGTAATTTATTTGTATTTGTAATTATTATTACTATTATTATTATTATTATTATTATTATTATTGAGTATTTATTAACCTGTCATTAATAAACTACGTATTTAATATAACTTTATAACGTTACGCAGGTGAAAAGGGACATATTCTACGATGGACATGTATAGTGTAAGCCTATATGTTTTTATATGTATGTATACGAATATTGGATGTAAATGGTTAGGGTTTTTAAAAAGTTTAAGTGAATATTACGAGAAAACCTATTCTTATCTATGTATATATATGTATATATATATATATATATATATATATATATATATATATATATATATATATATATGTCATATGTCTATATATATTTATATGTATATATGTGTATGTATGTGTTATATATTTTTATTACTATTATTATTTTTGTGTTGCAGAAATCGGTTTCCCATATTAAAATGTATATATGTTATATTATTTTGAAATAAATAACCTTTTAAATATTATTAACCTTATGGTGCATAATGGTACTAATATGCAATAAATTCTATACGTTATACACGCTTTTTAAACGTTGCTAATGTACTACTTTATGCAATTTAGCGATTGTTGCAAGAAAGGTTTTTATTAAATTAACCGTAGGTTTAAATGGAATCCTGTGTTTTTAATTATGGGTTTAAATGCAATCCCGTGTTTTCAGCAATAGGTTTCTTCATCATGTTATGCACACTGTATATATATATATATCGTAAAAATGCTTGTATACTATTTAATGCATACTATCGCATACAACAGCATAGTTTCTAAGGGTTCCTGAATATTAGATATAGATTGCATAATTTTAAGTATTTAATTTTTAAACAAAATTTTCAACACAAAACAAATAGTCCACGCACATTATGGTTAATGCGTGTATAAATAAATATTTGCGTATATTTTATGTACATGTGTATACACACGTTTATGGATTCTACCCTTTCACCGCGATAATATGTGAAAAGGTTCGGAAACACGGACCAATGTATCGTTTATCGAATATTTATAATTATTTCTCGTACTTCCTTCTCTTATTAATTTTATCATTATATTATTATTTAGCGGGGTGTAACACACTTTATCGCTCTAAACAAATAAAATTTAATTTAATTTGATTCAATTATTATTATAATAAAAATACACATTTATATTTCAGGAGTTCGTGTACTGTGTAAGGGAAACGTTGTGAACGAATCGAGGTTAATCATGAAATCGCTTTTCAGCGAATATTTAAAAATTACAAAAAAAAAATTAATGAATAGTCGCAAATTAAATTAACTTTGTATAAAATTTATCGTATATATATATATATATATATATATATATATATATATATATATAAATTAGATATAGATATATATTAAATGATTTAAATGAAAATAAGACCGAAAACACATATTGAACGAATGAATAAGACGAAATAATAGTACAAGCGAAATTACTTACGACGTTAGTCGGTCTTTGCTCGATGGTGTACACGAGTAGATATGATGAAATGAACGCTATACAGTAGAATCCAGCTAGAAGACTAGATAACAATACTTGATGGCTCTATGTTAAACGCTTATGTATTTAAAAAGATGCCAGCCCAGAGTAATCAACCTGTGCGTCACACGTGCATTTAATTTGTATGCGCGTATATATATATGTATATATATATATATATATATATATATATATATGTACATGTATATGCACGTATTGATACCGCCTAAGTCTACAATTTACCACCCGCATTCGCATCTCCTACGATAAGAATAAAATTATTCAAAACAAATACTAGTTAGGATTTTTTCCAGAAGAAAAAAAGGAAAATTAAAATCGTTTCCAAGTCTAATAATTATATTATTATTATTATTATTAGTATTATTATTATTATGATTATTTTTGTGAGCTGCCGATTATGATAATGAAGATCGTGATAATAGTTATGGTTTTGTGGATTATTATGACGGTGGTTATATTACGATTATTATTGATTATATTATTTCAGCGGTCATCGAAGCGTACCTATACACACGCCTTTATTCAAACCACTTATCTTGGTGCGGACAATCGTATGAGAATTTTATCAAGAAGGCAGCTTTACCTTGCAGAGTACGACGACATTGCAAATCGGCCGGGTAGTGCACGATGTTTAATAAAAGAAATGGAATAAGGGAAACCAGTTTTAACGACGAAAATTGCCCCTATTAAAAAAACCATATTATTATTATTATTATTATTTATATTTATGTGGATATCCATATTTTGCATCGTATTATATATAAGAACCTATTCGTGATCACCCATTTCTTACGTCCTTGAATCAATCGCAACAAAACAACGAAATAATAACGATAATAATAACGATAATAATAACGATAATAATAATAATAATAATAATAATAATAATAATAATGGCCGACAAATTATTATATGAAGAAATTGAATTATAGCATACAAAAATAACGATGTTGCACAGCGATTAAGATAATTATCGGTGGCTGTCCTTTCAAACAAACGTATTATCTCCTCAATCTTATATTCGCCAACAACGACGATAATACTATACTAATAATAACAATTTTAATTTCAAATTCAAATTTATTTGAAGTTTCTGTTTAATTCGAAGTAATTTACAAATAATTAATTCAAATCCAATCAAATTAAATTTATTGTACATTTACATTTTGGTCTCGTTAACAATTAGTAATTATAAATGCCTCAAAGTGATCGAATAATAAGACTTACAGCGTATATAAAAACACAAAAAAACGATTGGAAAATGACCAAACACGGCTCTACACTAATTAAAAATAATCTCACGAGTACTCACTGAGCACATACAAAAATACAAGGCACACATACTCTACATATTTAGGTATATAAAAAGAAAACCGTCTGCAACACATGTAAATAAACACATACATACACACACACACACACACAACGTCAACACTTAATATCACATATGTACTGTGACCATTAATTTTTATTTGGGAAAATTTAGTAAGGCTATGAAATAAGAACAATAAAATGTATAACACGTTTGCTTAAAATTCTATTAACACGAATTCGCCCCGGGGTGTTAGCAGATTATGAATCCGTGTTTTCTTAAGTAGCGGAACGTTGGTCTGACACACACCCCAAGATCTAAGGTATTAATCTTCATTAAGTAATATATCAAATTTAGTCCAAAAATGCGATTTATACAACTTTCGCACCGTTATAAGTTCTCGACTATCGGTTGCAAGGATATAACCTAGGTGACGAAAAATTGATTTCTGCAAAACTCGAATAGGTTTTATATAATAGTCCACCATATCCCGATATATTTATTACATATGATAGGACTTATAAAATGAAGTAAATGTTCGGAAGCAAAATAATGCTTTAAATAATAAAATACATAGTTTAATTTCCTTAAATCAAAAGGTTAATTAATGGAATAAAGTTACGAAATTAGAATAAAAATATTTCCTATTATTACAATCAAACGTAAACTAAAACAGTTCGAAATTAAGAACGTATTAAATTAAATAATTTTTAGATAACGCGATGAAATTATATAAATTAAACTTTAATAATTAATAAAAAGTTTCTGAAACATTCTATTATTACGTAACGTCGTTTTTTCTTATAGAATCCGATCTTGATAAGGTTGTTAAAGAAAATGATTCCACCATAGATGAACTGAATCTTTGCAACGTGTTTATAGAAATTTGGAATACATGTTCTTTTCTCTCGCGTGTCTACAAACGCCGATGTTAAATAAGAATTTAATAATAACAATAACAGTTATAATAACAGCGCATGCGCATAAAGTTCCATACATTTGTTCTACAGATTGAAAGAATTTTCGCTAACGAGTCTATAATTTCATTGGCCTATATCCGTTTATAGTCTGATATTCGCAAGAAATGGGTACGACACGATCGATTTGTTGTCTACAGCTTTCACCATACTTTGTCAGTCAAAGTGACCTTCGCAACAGTGTTCATTTACATTAAGATATATAAAGCTTAAAATACCGCAGTGCGTACGGGGCAATGATTGGATAATTTGTAAGCGGGAGTAACATTAAAAGACGACATTTGTCATGGTGCTTCAGTTGTTAAAAATGTCTTTCGATCTGCTATAAATAAGGGTGTACGTAGAAAAATATTTCTCAGAGGATATTATTAAAAAAACCAATAACCAAAGCAAAAGTGAAAATAATTGTAAGTACAAATAAAATGATGGAATGATGGATTAGGTGCTCATACATAGAATAAAACTAAGCAGAGTGGATATCTTTCGGACAAAGCGATCCACATTCATTTTATTAATCAACAGTTTCCAGAGTATAATGTTGTGTTCTATCAACAAACCCGGTACAGGGTTAACACTATCAACATTATACCAGTCATTATGCTTACTTTCCCCGGCTTATTTAAAAATGACGTGTTTTAATGTAAAAATACTCCATTTTAAAACGAATTTGAATGTATAAACCTCATGCACTCTTAGGTTATAAAGATTTAAACAAATTCATTTCCTGACACAACGAATAACGTGAGTACAACATACAAAATAAAATAGGGCGAAGAAAAACTACGTGGAAAGATGACCTATTAAGATAAAAAAAAAAGAACAGTAACAAAACTGACGGAAACGGTCATTAATAACAACAGCCTAGCATTATTGATCGCCAAACTTCGGGCAAACATGAAGTGACTAAGAAGAAGATGTTTCAGAAATTTAGAACACATATGTTGATATAAACATAATGCGGAATGGATTGAGAACTGATATTTACTTCATATATACACAATACACACACACAAACACATGTACATAACATATGCGTATTTGCCGAACATCGTCACCAACCCATTGTACGTTATTTTTGCGTACAAAATAGGTCAGTATTAAATGCATGCATCGCAGATCCGTACGCTTATAATATTAAATGTAGTGGGATGCCATTTTCGTGATAATCAAGAGTTACACGATGATGAGAAAGTTTACGCCGCGATCTCGAATCAACCCCCCCGACTATTGGATTGACACTGCTGCTGGATTGTATGTAATTGTGTTCGGCAAACATAAGTACCCCGCTCGGGGTTTAGATATACAGTCGAAAATAATTTCTAACGTCTTACCTATTTACACTTTTCGGATACGAATCCACCTCAAAGATACCAAATTAATTTTTTATCTAAACGGTTTTAACAATTTGAAATATAATTTCGTTCGTAAACCGGACCTAATTTACGTTTAATTACTTTACACTCTACTGTAGGAGGTAAGTTATTTTTCGTTGGATTATTATTTTGATCGAAACGAACAGAAATTAGAACAATTCGCTTTTAAGACGATAATTTGAATTTTTTCTAACGTTTAAGTTTAAATAATCGAAATATAGAATTTAAATTTATAGTTTATTTCGAATTACGTACGAAAATTAGAAAATTAATTTTCATTTATACGCGTACTTCAAAAGACGGCTGATTTATATTATATTCTTCAAATATTTCGACGATAATTACGCACTCTTCCAGATTATCGTATATACAGCAGCATCGCCTAAAATAAAGAAATCACGCGAATAATATTCAGAAAGAACCTGTAAAAAACCGAGTCTCATATATATCACAGAAACATAATTGAGAAAAGCATTATTGAAATATGAATTAAGAAAGCTAAAATCGTTCGTGAAAAACCAAAACATGAACAATATTCGATTTTAACGGAACGTCGTGAAAATTCTAATAAACGGAACGGAGAAAAATTATTCCGAATATCGGATACTTTGCAATTTTTATTACGACTTTTTAAATTTATTTTTCCAGTCGATCACAGTGTTCTTACATGGAGAGCGTAAATTTTTAGTTCCAATAAAATTGTTTATTTTCCTAATAATGGTCATTTGATCGACGTCGAATTTGATAGTCCTGTACGAAAAACTCTGTATCTTAACAAAATAGGGTTAACCGAATTTTACTTAGGAATTTATTTTATTGGACCGAAATTTATAATCATTTATCGAAACTTCATAATGTCGTTAGTTTTATCATATGAAATACAATGTCTAATATTAAATCTTAAGATTCTTCTGGTTAACCATTTAGTTTTTGTTTTTATTTACGCGGTAGTATGCGTTTAACTATCCGCTTTGTCTTTTAATATCGGTTACGAATTTTGTTTTTACTATATATCCGTGATTTTAGACTCGCGATATGCAAACGCCTATACGCTGGACACTTATTGTTGTTTTTATCAAAAATACTAAGAATGTACTCCAAAACAGAGTCCAGATGAAAGTAAATGTGAAGAAAATGGAGTACACGACTGTTTATACTAAAACAATTGCGTCTATACTTTTAAATTTTTATAGAGTTTTTTTAGTTTATTTGATACATTTTCCCAAATCATTTTCCACGCAGAGAGCATAACAATCAAATTCTTTGAGACCACGTCACCAAGTTTATTGAGTCTATCTACAACAATACTTCCAACGCCTGTTAAATGAACATTGAGGGTAAAACGGTCATCAAAACAGACTGCATATCCGGTAGAGTTCAAGATCAATACTTCGCAGCAATGCTTCAAACAAACGACATCGACATCAATCTTTTTATGAAATAGTCGATTTTTAAAGCAACTATTTTGAAAGTTCAAATATTACAGTACTACCACTATAAAAATTATTATTATTAATTACTTTTTTAAATAAAAAAAACGTATATTTCAGGAATTTTGTACATAAAGGAGCGAATGACAACAATAAATACTATATACGTATGTTAAAGTTCCTCGCAAGTGTAATTATATTTTAAGGGAATGTAACATCAATAAATAATTTACTATTTCCTACGTACAAATAACTCAACATTAGTGTATCTTATTAACGATTATAATTTAAAAAAAAAAAAAATTGATTAAAATTTAAGTTAGTTACGTCGTTATTATTAACTATTGTCACCATTAATATCTCCACACCGTTAACGTAATTAACATCCGTTTCCTTATAAGGTCCTAAACAGTTTGTGTTTCCCTAGTAAAAAAATATTTTGTAGGGCTTGCCCGAGCACTGCATTCGGCAATAGAACGTTTATACACGAGTTCAATTCGGTTTGTTTAATTGATTTTTTTGTAATTTTTGCTTAATATTTTTAAAATAAAGTCGTCAGGATAGCCACGTGGCTAAGAGCACGGACTTCTATACGGAAGGTCCCGGGTTCGAATACGATGGAGGACGCAAAAATGTCATCAGTAGAAAATATAAATAATCTCATTATTCTCGCGTGGAAGGCGGTTGCAAACCACCATGAACAACACCATGTGAGCGCTATACGCTACGAAAATTCTAACAATAATAGGTAAGTAGTCGCATAAATTACCCACTAACCTAGCGGTTGAGGATAAAAAAAAAAAATTAAAGTGACCGTTATTTACTATAATTAGATGACTTATTTTTATTATTTTTATGATTATATCGCTAGCTTTAACCAGTCATATAGGGGGGCTATGTACTAAGTTTTTCCATAGGGTGAATTGTGGTACACTCTTGCATATTATGAGTTTTCTACTGATTTATTTGTATTTATTATTATGAAGAAATAATTTTTATTATTAGTATTCATAGGCGAATATTTACCTATACATATTTTATTATACGGTATAAGTAGCTTACAAGATAATCATAATATGGCGTCAGCATAGATAGACACATACACACCCGGGAGAACTGATTGTAATCGCTTTAGCGTCACGACACAATGCAGTCCCGCATGATTTTTGTAATGTACTATATTATCACTAGCGCACGCATATGATGTTGCACCTGGTGGCTTGCCATTGCCTTCTACGCGATAATAATATTAGAAGTATTTCTAATTTTATTTTCTGATGATAATTTTTGCATCGTCGATCGTTACCTGTTGCTGTAGACGGTATCCAGACTATATTATTAGTATTACTGTTATTATTAGTATTATTATTATTTAAAAAATGCTAATTTAATTATCATTATTATTACTAATTTTTTTTTATTACGAAAAAGAAATATAATTATTACTATTTTGAATTATTATTATTATTATATTGATTTGGATTATTATCATTGATTTTTATTTGAATTTATAAATTGAACTTGCACTGTCTTTATATAATAATCCGTATTCATAGTTTTTACACGTTTTTATTCAATAATTGAACTAGTTTTATCGTATTTATACGTTCACTATATAAAAATATTACGTGTAGACAGTGTTTGCAAGTATGTTTATGAATCTGTGAATTATGTTTGTCACATAACCGAACAAAAGATTTTGACGTTTTATTCGATCTATCTAAATTACTTTGAATCGAACAGAAACTTCAACTGTTCACTTGTTGGGTTGTTAGATACATCGATTATTCATCAGTGTATTGCGAAGACAAATTATTTAACGTTTAATTTACAAATGATCTTCTGTTAATTTCAATGCAGTACGTTTAAATTCGATTATACGATCGTTTTTCACTGTTATTATTATTCGAATATAAAACTGTTTCTCGTTTTTTTTCTTCTCATTTTTTCGTCACGGTGAATCGTGACAATTATAGTAATTGTACTTAGTGCAGCGACTTCGACGATTGCATCAGACAGTCGATTATATAATAATCAGATTTTTATTCTTGTTTATCCATGTTTGTGTGTGTGTAAGAGCGAGAAATAGTATGTATATTGAGACGAGCTGGTTATATCTCAACACGTGCAGCCATAGAAATAACGCTTAGATAAAAATTCGACGAACGTAATAATAACAGAACGTCCGTTATTATTAAAGTATTTTCTACGGATATTATACTTTATAAATTGTGTAAACCAGACGACAAACTCATTTTCTTTTTTTAATGTTTCACATTTTTTTTTTATTTTCTCGTCGTTCTTTTTTTAACTTAACTACTCCTTAATTACGTTACAGTTAGGAAGTTGGTTCCGTAACAATTAATTGCCGGTGTGCTTAACGAAATCGAACTGAAGCACATCACGTGCAATAATCCACCTAATCTGGAAGTTGTCCTTCTTGCGATAATAATAATAATAATAATAACATATTTACATCCAATACTCTCGTGACAGTTTAAGATGACAGGTTCCATTTCATCGTGTTAAGAATACAACGTAATAGGAGAGAGATTACGAATAGATTTTGCAAAATAGTATGCACGTTACGTATTCAATATATATATATATATATATATAAACACATATACATATATATATATATATATATATATATATATATTCGTGGTCTCGGTAAGTTAATATGATAATTATCGACTACTTCGGATAAAAATGAAAGCTTTTTAGATGTAATGATAATCATGACGGTATAAAATAGTTTTTCTTGTTTCCTGAATCGATCATGTTCCACGGGATAATCTTCTTTCTACTATAAAGATCCGTTGGAGTCGTTTATATAAAGAAAAGTTCCGTTAATTGGACTAAATACATACATATGTAGTTAGAAATACATATAGACAGTTAGTTAGATATATGGTTAGAAAAAATATTGAATAACAAGACAGATACACTTAATATATATATATATCCAGAGCTCTAAACGGAACGGGGCGCATCCATGGGTGGTGGATAGGGGAATGACCAGTAGATATATTGGCCAGCTGCGAATAACCAATAAGCAGCCGCGAACCGGCTACTGGCGGAAAGTCTCTAGCAGAACTAGCGACAGGCTAAAGAGACACGAGGATGCAGATGGGCAGCTTGAGGACCTGCCCACTAAAAGACTACAGAAATCCTGTAACTGTTACACCCTCGCGCGTTTAGGTCGCCGTGAAAACCTAAAATCGTTATCTCCTCAGTAACATTGCAGTTAGGATATTTATCCAAAGACAATAAATCCAACAGCGTCTGTTACCATATTAGGCGGCTTTTTGGTCGGCGTCTGATCTCCATGTTAGGAGCGACCGAAGAACACACCACGGAAAGAAGCGGGAACCTACCATGATTAATCATCCCACGA
This sequence comes from Coronaproctus castanopsis, assembly GCA_032883995.1. NCBI lineage: Eukaryota > Metazoa > Arthropoda > Insecta > Hemiptera > Monophlebidae > Coronaproctus > Coronaproctus castanopsis. The sequence goes on from CM065053.1 coordinate 166,652,928, forward strand.
AAACCAATCAATCATGAACCGAAATATGAAAATGTGCAAACCCGATTGGCAACCGGCGCTGCAGTTCCAGAGCTGCATGTGTGGGCTACTGGCTATGGAATAATGGAAAACAAAGGTTATCCATAGAAAATATGCGACTGGTCGTAAATCAAAATCCACCAAACTAAAGATATACATATGGAATATGCAAGGACTTAATAAAACAGGTAAGATTCAAATAGTGGAAAAAGCAACAGAGAATGGACTATGTGAGACACATTGGAGAAATAGTGGCCATTTTACATCTTCAAACAATAATCTAGTAATCTGTTCAAGCAATGAAAATGAATGAAAAAATGAAGTAGCTATAATAATAAATAAAAATATAAAAGAAGCAATCTCCGGATATGAAGCGGTATCTGACAGAATAGTTACAGTAAGAATTCAAGCACGACCAGTAAATTTAAATTTTGTACAAGCATATGCTCCAAATTCAGTAGCTACATTACGGGAGATACAGGAATTCTATGGCAAATTGAATGAATAGACAAAACTCCGAACGGAGAAATACTTATAATAGCGGGTGACTTCAACGCCAAAATTGGAAACACTAGTGGCGATGACCATCTAAGAAATGTTGTCGGCAAATATAGATTAGGGAACAGGAACGTGAGAGGAAATACACTATCGGAATTTTGCACCGAAAACAAACTGTAAATAGCTAAAACGCGTTTTCAACACCATCCTCGTCGTCTCTACACATGGCGATCTCCAGACGGTCACACAAAAAATCAGATAGACTTTTTCCTTATTAATTCTAGATGGATATCTTCAATAAAAGATGTTAAGACTTGCAAAGGGTTGTGGGAACGACCATAATGCTCTTATAGCGGAAGTCTGTCTCGGATTGAAAAAAGTAAAACAATACATAAATCAATTAGATGGTCTTCAGCAAATAATGACGCATACAAAGATACCGTATCAGCAATAACATCGAAAGCAGTACATGAAGAAATCCAAAGTTCAACAGCACAGCAACTTTGGGATAACATGAAACACGTAATGGAAGTAGCTGCATCAAAAATAAAACATAAACAACAAATTCGCAAAAAGCCGTGGATATCCGATCAAACTTGGATTATAACTGATAAAAAACAAAAATTAGTAATGGGATAACCAATGCCCATGAAGGTGGTTTGCTACAGCAACTCAATAAAGATATTAATAAACGTTTAACTGACGATAAAAATAATTATATAACATCTATTTGTGACGAGATACAGAAACATGCATTACAAAATTCAACATGTATGGACAGTGGATAATAAGGAAAACAATTGAAGGATGGCAAGGCGGAATTACAATCGGTGGAAAAAAATTCTCAAACCTTCGGTACGCGGATGACACAATACTCATTGCAAATTCGGAAGATGAAATGGCGGAACTATTAAGAAAATTGCAAACGTTTAGTAAAGAAGCTGGTTTGTTGCTAAATAGATGAAAATACTCTTTAATGATAATAGATAGACAATAAATTTTACCTCGACCATTTCAATGGCGATATGGAGGAAAATGAAAAAGTGGTGTATTGTGGGGCGTTGATATAAATAAAGGCCGGTGTAATGAAGAAATTAAACGAAGAATTGCTATGGCAAAAAATGCATTATTAAAACTTCCCAGGATTTGGAAAGTTCATCTCGCATTACCAAAGAGACGAAAAAGAAATTATTACAAACGTTGGTATTTCCTATCGCAACATACGTTGCTGAGTCTTGGACTTAGCGCGGATCAGAAACGCATAGAAGAGCATTCGAAATAATACCGCAGAATATTACGAAAATTCCATGGGTAGCAAAAATAACCAATTCGTCAATCTTAACAGAACTAAATGTCAATGATAACCGAAAGACTACTATCACGGATATACAGATGTATGTTGAAATTTTTCGGTCACATATTACGAGCTGATGGAATAGAAAAATTGATTACTGAGGGAAAATGGAAAATGACGAAGAACAAGGTACGTTACGTCGGTTATCAAGAGGGAACGGTTTAAAACGTTTCGCGTACCTTTTTCCGGAAATTAAAGCATTTCTCCTTGAGAAGGGCGTTCACTATCCAGCAGACGATCAGTGGATCGAAAACTTAACGTTGCGTCTCATCTAAATCAGCTTAATTGTAAACTACAAGGGAAAGTAAACTTAGAAGAAGTAATATCATTTGGAAACAAATTATCCACCTTTACTCGGGATTTTAAAAGGGAAACATTGTTTCACTTTCCGAGCCTGCTGAAACATCATCAAGAAAATAATTCCTCTATTGATAAACACTATTTTAAAATAATAATTTTAAATATGAGGGAAGCATTTCTCAGCAGGTTTCAGGAATTTAAAAACAGCAGAACAACTTTAGCATTTGTCAAAAATCCTTTTAAACAATAACCTAGTTGAAATTTTCTCCTTTTGAAATTGACATTAGTAGCTTTGAAATACAATTGCTGGATTTAAAAAACAAAATTCGAACGTCTTTGTGTTGAATTGGAAATATTGGAGAAGAAATGTGATCTTAGTTCACGACACAAGTGGTCTGCTTTAAAGGAAGACATGATCATTTTCAAATAGTATTCCGGACTCTAACGATCAGCTGAAAAAGCTGTGTTTGCTGTTCTTTCCCTTTTCGGCTCTACATATATATGCGAACAGTCTTTTTCAAGCATGAACATTATCAAGAGTAAACTGAGAATATTGATGAGAACTTCATACCTAAAATTAAAAACAGCAACATACAAAAACCTGACTTACTCAAACTTTCCAAGGAGATGCAAGCACATTGTTCGCATTAATAAATATGTATTAAGTATGAAATTTAGTTTTAATTAGTGTATTACTTATAACTTAATAAAAGTTTACTAAACAAGCAGATTTGGCTCCCAAATTTTTTTTTTAAATTGTTGTCATGTTTATTAATATATTTTTTACGTGTATTATACACAAAAATAAATTTCATTAAAACAATATTGATAAACATTGCAACAATTTAAAAAAACAAATTGCGAGCCAAATCTGCTTGTTTAGTAAACTTTTATTAATTTATAAGTAGTACACTAAATAAAACTAAATTTCATACTTAATATATATTTATTAATACGAACATGTCTAATAAGTTTTCCGACCAGTGCTCTAAATAATTGTTCCTAATTTGACGTAATGTTTTCGATTATTAATTAATTATTTAGAATTATATATCGATTAAGTGTCACAACGAATAGGTGAATATTAGGTTATTACGGGTGTTTTAATTCATCATGATTAATTGATTAGTACAATATTTTGAGGAAGTTTATTTCAATCTAAAAGGTATTTAATTTTAAATATTATGTATTAATATTTATATAAAAAATAAATAGCTTGATTTTTCTATATTTGTTAGACAGATAGATGAAGAAAAAGTGTATTTAGAAAACAAATTGGTGTTAAAAAAGATGACGAAATTACTAATATAACGCATACACAGTTCTTACTACGTGTGCCGCTCATTTAACGAAAATAAAAATACAGGAAATAACAAAACCTGCATACTGATCATAAAGCTACATCTATATATAAATTTATAAATATTTAAGTTAGTAGGATAAACAGTATTTTTTTATGTGTATTATATACAAAAATAAATTTAGACAAGATATAATAGCGTGCGTTTAATTCTTTTGTGTTTTTGTAGCGTTTATACTTATTTTAGTAGCAAACTTGTACGTATATAATTCTCTATGTCGTTTATAAATGAATACTGACTGCAGACACGGCTATCAAATTTTTTTTTTTTACAACATCGTGTATATATCTTCAATGAATGCGTTCAATCTTCTCATAGACTGGAAAATTCAGAATTATTTTGCGGCACATATTTTGTATAAGTTAGAACATATGACCATATAAGAGAGGTATAAAGCATAATTGTTCTTACTATAGTTTTGTAGATTATTAATTTATTTGTCGAGCTGATGTAACATCGTTTATTAAATATCGAATATAGCTTAAACGGAGACGCGTGAGTTTTATTGCAGGCATATTCAGCATGTTTGGTAAATGTGAGACCTCGATTCAGCCTAAATATCTAATATCGCTTTTTCAAACCACATGGGTGTTGTAAACTATCATAGGTGATAAGAAATGCGGCCTAAAACATTGTAGAATGAGCCAACTATAAACATGCTAGTGAAATACTAAATGGTGATACTTCGGCATTTTCAATGGAAAACAGGAATATAGACATTTGACTTTATATTCTAAACATATTCAATTAATCGAGGAAATAGAACCGTTTCATTTCATAATTTCCCTTACACTTTTCTTTGTACAAATAAATGTGATGCTATACAAATTTATATTCCGGTTAAAAAAGTGTGAAATACCATTTATTTTTATTTTTTCATTATATAGATTGACATTGATAGAGTGATCAACCTGATAATCAATCAATTGAAAATTAGTTAAATCACTAATATTTATTTTCTTAAGGAAAACACAAAGCTTTTCGGCATTTACGCCATTATCAAGTGAAAATTTAAAAAATCATAATTTTAAAAATATAAATTAAATATAATTACTTAAAATATGTGATGGTAATTGTGAAAATATGATCCAAAAATGATTTAACTAATTTTCAATTGATTTTTTATAAAAACTCACTACATTCCACATTATATAAAAAATTAAAACCTGATAATGTCGACGATAACATATCTTTTTCATATACTGGTAAATGTGTAAAAGAAACTACTGATCTACGCGCCGATGTGCATTTTATAACATTATTTTTAACGTATATGATTAACTACTTCATAAAAAAATTTCCTCTTAAAATCAAAAAGACAGACTGATTTATTTAAACTTACATCAATTTATCAATGTAATTTATATATTTATCAACGTAATTTATATATTTATCAACGTAATTTATATATTTATCAACGTAATTTATATATTTATCAACGTAATTTATATATTTATCAACGTAATTTATATATTTATCAACGTAATTTATATATTTATCAACGTAATTTATATATTTATCAACGTAATTTATATATTTATCAACGTAATTTATATATTTATCAACGTAATTTATATATTTATCAACGTAATTTATATATTTATCAACGTAATTTATATATTTATCAACGTAATTTATATATTTATCAACGTAGTTTATATATTTATCAACGTAATTTATATATTTATCAACGTAATTTATATATTTATCAACGTAATTTATATATTTATCAACGTAATTTATATATTTATCAACGTAATTTATATATTTATCAACGTAATTTATATATTTATCAACGTAATTTATATATTTATCAACGTAATTTATATATTTATCAACGTAATTTATATATTTATCAACGTAATTTATATATTTATCAACGTAATTTATATATTTATCAACGTAATTTATATATTTATCAACGTAATTTATATATTTATCAACGTAATTTATATATTTATCAACGTAATTTATATATTTATCAACGTAATTTATATTAAATCAGTGTCCAAATCAAAATTAACGATTGAAAAACAAAAACTGCTATAGTGATAGATATTTAACTAATTTGCTAATGAACCTGGAATTATGCGATTTAAATCATTTTAACATTTATTCTTCTTATATAATAATATGGCGATAGAACGTATCACTGGAAAATGTGTCCTCATTAACTTGACTTATGAATCCTATCTTTAATTACCGCGATTTATTGTTAGATATTTTTTTGCGCCCGTGTGGGAAGATAACAATAATTAAGAAATTCATTAATTAGTCGACTGATTTTCTCTATAAATGCGCGACCTTGGAATCGTTCCCATTCTAATATAAACATAATGGGCGATTATTAAGAAGAAGAATATAGGAAAAACGCATTTTTAATGAATAACGAATGAGTTGAGTTTTGTATTTGTGAAATCTGTAATAAGTTTTCCCAAAATGTAATTAACCGGTTAATTTATTATATTTATAACATGTCCGCAACGTAGTTAAAATAGATTCGTAATTTTATGTATGCGCCTGAAGTAAGTCTGGGTTAAACCGGAGTTTAAAAAAAAAATTGAATATTTCGTTATACAAACCCATAAACATAAATTAAACATTGCTAAATGTTAATTTATCGGCCAATAATTTCAAGTTTCGTATTAAATTAATCACAAATTAACGATTATATAATTCTCAAATTACAATTTATCTTCGTTAAAACTTATCGATTGTCAATCACAATTAATACTCTCCGTGTGTGTTTGAACTTATTGTTTCGCGTACGAATTTCAATTTATACCTAGTCGAAGAATAAGATCGTGCGGCAATTTCTCTGACCTACGATAGGTTCCCATAACATTCCATTTTTATCTTGTACACCTATCGGTTTTTAGTTTGGTGTGATTTTGAGTTAGCCTGCCGATGATCTGGTCGATGGTATGAATCTCCAGATCTCGACGAATCAGCTCATTGGTGACGCACCAAAGCATACTGTATATGAATCTGATGGCTTTGTTCTGAAACAGCTGGATGATCATCCGATTCGATTTTTTTGCGCAATATTGGTTTTAGCGTAGTATGGTATATTAAAAGCTACCGCTGCGATTTATAGCCTATAAACCGGTATAGATTTCTCAGATTTAGCTTCAATTCCTTCCTCTTTTTCTATATATATATATATATATATATATATACCGTGTGTAAAGTACAATCTAAGTGTACTCGGGGGTATTTCGCCCCTTTTCTTCTCGATAGCAGTATATTGTTTGAAGTTTACCGCATACTATGAACCTTTCTATTGAAGAATGAGACGTGTGTACATTTTTTAGGATTTATTTGGAGATTCCGCCTTTATGTCTGTTTAAGTATGGTGTTTAGGTTTGTTTATAAGACGAAAACGGTCTTATTAACATCTTTGTCAGATGCAATTAATATCGCGTCATCTGCAAATGTTGCTACTTGTACATGTTCATCAATTGGTAAGTCAGCAGTATAACCCTAATATACTGCCCTACGGCACACCAGCTTGTATTAGGGTATTTTTTCGAGTAATCATCATCATCATATTTGAACTGAAATACCCTGTCCGTTAGATATGATTGTAATAATTGATATCAGATTTTGTAACCGATTGCTAACATATATCAACGCATGAAGTCTCGAGAGCAATTAGTAAAATGAAAACCTCAACAGCCACATTCATGTTTGGAAGATTTCTCAATTAAATGACGCTGCTGTAACATAGTTAACCGAGTATCTCAATACAATGGTTCATACAGGTGTACTTCCTGATAGTTGGGAAACCAGCATCACCATACTAATATAGAAGAACAAAGGGGATCTATCAGCCTGTAGTAACTCGATTTTAGATACAATCACGCGCGATATACAAACGCCTATACCCTGGACACTTATGTATGCAAAAGACGTTGTTTTAATCGAAAATACAAAGAATGTACTCCAGAACAGAGTCCAGATATAGGCTGACCGATTGAAAAAGTCTGACTTTAAAGTAAATGTGAAGAAAACGGAGTACATGACCACTGATAGTAAAAAAATTTGGCATATACAATCTGGAGAACAACTACCCCGGACAAACAGTTTTAAATATCTCGGTTCTTCTGTACAGACAATACATCCGAAGCAGTTCGTCATCTGATAAGCACAACATGATTGAAATGGAAATATATGATCGGAGTATTGTGCGACAAACGCATGTCCATCCGGCTGAAGTAAAAAATTCACAGAACAGTTATTAGACCAGTTGCGTTGTATGGCGATAAGTGTTGGCCGGTAACAAAAAGTGAAGAACAAGCGCTTCGTGTAAGGGAAATGCGCGTGTTAAGATGGTCAATGGGCATCCGTTTATCCGATTGAATCAGAATCGAACGAATCTACGCAGCAATATGAGTTACGGATTTTATAAGAAAACTCCGTGAAAGCTGTCTAAGCTGGTATGGACACGTACTATGAGCTCAATATAATGACAGTGGTTCACTGATATCGGTTGCGCGTACGTTTCAAGTTCCTGGTCAAAGACCAGTAGGAAGGCCAAAGAAAAGAATGATGTTATAAGGATGGATCTTAAAGATGTCGGTATCTCTTCAGATCTAGAAAATAACCGAATTGGATGGAAACGGTATATTTGTATGGAAGACCCAGCGCCAACGGGAATATGCCTTTGATAAAAATAATAAGATATATATATATATATATATATATATATATAATATTGGTGTACAACTACATGTTGCAAATGTGTAGTAAGTCAATAAATGTAGTTTTTTTTTCAAATAAATGGCCTATCGAAAAATTAATTTTACATGCGTTTAAAATAATTACGCAATCGCTGTTTAATTTAAAAATTAGGTAAACGTAATCTAAAAATCAGTAACTTACGAAATAGATTATGTATAACTTTGCTAGAGTGCTCGACTGTCAACTCGACGGTCGGGGGTTCGAAACCCACACGCGACACAGAAAGTTTTCATCGTGATTTAATTCTTAATTACCACGGAGAAGGCAGTGGCACCCCACTCCGTATAACATCATGTGCACGCGCATCTGCCTCTAGATCATTTTGTACGTAAAAATAAACGTACAATTGCTAGTCACGACGTTGGGCAACGAACAATACGACGATGATAATGATGATGATGATATGATCATTTGTTCGTGTTGATTTTTTACGTATCTTTTTTTTCTTTATTATTTACTTTCAGGTGTTTCTTAAAAATGTTTAAGTTAGCCTTTATCATTATGAGCAATGTATATCGTAAACTAATGAATTCTGGAATGGTGTTTATTCAACTTTGGTATTACTAACCTCTGTTGATTTGATCGCATAAAATATTCTGCATCAAGCGACATATTGTAAGGGTCGTCTTGGATGCATTAATTTTAATTGGCGTAGCTCTTGCATATTCAACATACCATGCGGAGAAGATTTTTTTCTGTCTTAAGCATAAATTTAAACAATCGATTTTGCAACATTTGAAATGTTTTTGCTGCCCGTTGCCGAGGCATAACTACATAATTGAGAATAGGTTGAATAGGTCTAAGAATATATTCTTTAACTTCAATATTATACGAATGTTGAAATAAATGCTATCAGTATCGGCCGTCATATGGTATAGTGAAATAAGAGGATCGTCACACTACAACGATATTTGTTCCTATATATTTTCGTACCTTTACAATTTTTTCACTTGATTGGAAGATGGTGTGCCAAAATTTTTTCGACGATGGGTCAGTATAGTATATAATTAATTTTATATTAACACTGGCACAATCTGAAAACTAAGTTATAATTTACATAATTAGAGGTTTATATTGAACCATGTCCATTTACTAGCGTTTATTTACTCCATATATATATACACATATATACTTTAATCGTTTAATTGAAGGCTGCTAGAGTATACATGTTACTCATTTACAGGTTATTGCATACAAAAGAAGGAGCAGACAAATTTATGAACCCGTATAATTACAATTTTTAAAATCAATATTTCTTTCACGTTTTAAAATGATTCGACGTAATTCGTAAATTGCGTTGTTTCGTGATCATCATCATTCGTAATAATTATTTAGTTCTGCCTTGATTTATATGTTCGTTTCGCTTCCGGGTATGTAACGTAAGTGTTCAATTTCTTGCGGAAATTTCATCGACGGAATTTCCAAATTGTTTTGTTCTTGTATATTTTATTTTTTGTATTTTTTTTCACTTTTTATTTTTTTTTGTAATCGCTAGGATAACGATAATCCATCGGTTTTCAGTTGCTACTATAATTAGACGGACGTTATATTATCCTCGAATATGGTCGAAAATTCGCTATCGGATTATTTCGCTAAAAATCTTCGTATTTGATAAAAATAAAAACTCGTTGTTAAATCGAAATTAGATATCGATAATAAAAAAAGTTTTAATGGAATAGAAGCGATTACGGTCAAAGATTTATCGAACATTGTTTGCGCTTTTCAGATACGCTTACCCAAATTCGAAACGTATAAATAATCTTTAATCGGTATATCTGTATACTATCAAATGAAGATACACAAAATGATTAGAAATCTTAACTTCAGGCAGCGACAGAAGCAATGCGAAATTAATCGAGTGGTTTCGTAGAAATGTTTAGAGGTGAGAGTATAATTCATTTCGTATAATTGATAAAATAATAAGTTTTATATACGTCGGGAAGATTATTTGCGATAGTAAAATGATAACACTAATATAACGTAATTAATGCGCAACGCGTACGTGATTTTTTGAAATTTTATTAAAAATTCTCGATTTAATCTAAAATGGTATTCCAGAAAATAATTTAATTACAGTAATTTTGATGATTACTGTTTTTTTTCGACAAGGTCATTCGTCCTACGTGCATAAATTATCTTAATTCGACTGCGCCGGTTAATTGCATTTACTTTAAATTACGTCTTATACTTATATTTATATACATATATGTGTGTGTACGTGGGAGGTTGTGTGTTTTAATGTAAGGTCTGGTGCAACAACGACCAGTATTACCAATTAGTACTGTGCGAAAGGAACTTAGTTACGTAATAGTAGTTAGACTTGGTTCGATTAACACTAAACATTACACTTGTTAGCGAAACTGACGTCATTTTATTTAAAAGCGACGTGTTTTTTATAGAAGGTCTTTGAAAAATAATATTTAATTAATGTAACTATCCACTAAATCTCTATAGGATATTGTGTAATTGATTCAACCGTGGCGTGCAATATGTTTTTTTTATATTAGGCTCATTACTGGGGTGATGAACTTCTATTATTTATATACATTATATATATGAATTTGATTAGTCTCTATGGATTTTTTTATTTAGCTTTTTATGTTCTCTGCTAACGATACTTTATTCATATAGAACTACTAATTACGGAAATAACTACAACACTATTTTTTATGTAAAAAATTAACGTATTGCTTATCGTAAAATTTCGATGACATGCACGAATATCGAGTGAATTTCTAACTGTTTAGAGAAATTAGAGGCTAAGTATTATTTACCTTAAAATTTCGATGTTAACTGCACGCGCGAATACTAATTTTATTTCTTACGATTTAAAGAAAATAATTAAATAAAAATATAAAAATAATCTGTTTATCTCAAAATAATTTATAATAATATTAATTTAGCACTCTCGCTAATAAATAATTATTTTTTAAGTTTTTTTTTCTTTACGTTAAACATAATAAAAGTATCAAAAATAAACTAACCCGGTTCGTTATGTTTCTTAACCTTCATGACGTGGGATTCCCCTATCTCGTGTCTCAACGAGCTTGACGAAATTTTTAATCTTTTCCAAAAACACGATATTCGCTTTTCTTCATCACTTGCAAATCATCCTCGCTCTTTCTTAACCTCAAATTCTGTGGAGCACAACAGGAGTAGCATTGACTTCCTCCGTCTAACTGGTTCTACCTCCTCAAACTACTAGACTCTCCCTCTGACTCTAACTTTAACTGCCTGTACATACTATATATGTATATATATTATATGTATTATATATTATATGTGTGTTGACAGGTAACTAGAGATAGATACAGATACATATTAATTCATGTGTTATATATACATATACAGGCGCATAAAAAGCAGTTAAAGACGTACCTGAGTGGCGAATTGATACTTTTTTTTGTATTTAAATTTTTCGTTCTCCTGTCTTGTGAAATCCTTTTAAAATAGTTCTAACTCATTGAGCTTGTGTTTTTGAAGTTGAAATCTACATTTCTTAAACTAATAACGTTCCAAGGTGATTTCTTTTGCACAATCGGCGCGGTATTAAGAAAATAAATATCTAATGCTTGCGAATGGTTACATGGATACACAATTTTATAATCCTGCCAACCTCTTTGGCATAATGACTATAGTATCCGAGTTTCTTCTTGTAGGCCTACTTCGGTGTTTCTAATATTTCTAATAATACGTGCATAGTATATGAATAATAACTGGTTTCAAATCAGAATTATAAAAGACGACCAAAATATTAGTTTTCTACATACCTCTTGATATTAGTACTGTTTAATTGAAAATACATTGGCTCTTTTTTTAGAATGTAACGAAAATGTCGATTTTAATATCTTCGATATCGTGAATTTAATAAGAAATGCATTTAATTAGAATGTTCAAAAGAAAAATTACGAATAGAAGGATCAGTCTGTTTAATAATGAAATATATTGGCTTGGAGAATTTTTCATTATTCGTTTTTTATTCTAATTATTCGGAATATTACAATTCATCCAATATTACTGAGAAATTATTTTACGTCAGTCGTATACTGAATACAACTTATACGTAAATTTTAAAAATAGGGTAAAAAATAGAAATTTCACGAAATAGATAAATCTGTTTCGATAATCCGGGATTAAGTAAATTTTACAAATCGAGATATATGAACGAATTTAAACGTTTTAAACAAAGGCTGGTTAATGTTGAGGTTATTAAAAAAATACAGGATATAATAAATTTTAGTAAATTTGTATGAAAAACACAGAAAACCAGCGCTCTGCACTATTATATTTAACTTAGTCTTTCAACAAATTGATTTAACGTTTTTCCGTGCAAAAAAAAATACCTTATTTAGTCTTTACAATTAAAAAGTAACTATCTTGAGATTTATAAACATTTAAATTAATATTACTTAAAATATCACTTGCATTTAGAATATGCAGCGACACCTATAGTAACTACAATTATTTATTAGTTTTTAGTTATTCCGAAAGATAGCGCGTGCAAATGTAACGCGTAAACGGTGTAATAAAATACTATTACACGTTAAAAGTTTTACGACAACGGTGTAAAATGAAGCGTTTTTGATAAAGCCAAACAAATTCCACTAGTATGGTCGTATAATATAATCGTGTTTACGACTGTAATTATTATTGGATGAAACCGATTTGTGCTTAGAACTTAATTTTACTACGTTAGAACACAGCTGCGTTTTAACCTATTCAGTTACCGTGTACACTTTTTGATATATGAAATTTTTTACTTTCTGGTTGATGTAAAATGCGGCAATTCTAAAATTATTTATATAAATACATTGAAAATTATCCACAATTCATTTATATAGTAAACACCTGTATAAAATTTATAATTTTGTTTTAAAATGTTAAAATGAATGACTGAAAGGTCTAATGAAAAATGTGTGTCGTGATGGCAGTAAATAACGAGATCTAAAATACTATACCTTCGTTTTAAAGAGCGTCACTTAATTTGTAGATTTTAATATGAACAGATGATAAATTTGCTACCAAAATAAATTATATAGAGTGACCCAGAGAAGAAGGACTGTTTTGTAATTTGAAATAAAACTACTACAACGCAAACCGCGTGCCCCACGTTTAGTGTACACACGACAAACGTTTAGTGTACACACGACAAACGTTTAGTGTACACACGACAATTATCGTGGTATCCTATAACGAGAAGGAGCGCGCGTTTTGCGTGGAACTTTATTTCGGCGTGAATCGATTACGACAGTGCAATTCAAAAAGAATTCAAAGATATACGATTTTTGTTTTGTAGGGATACCTTAAGAGCCACGTTTATGAAACTCGTCCGCGAGATCTGAAAGATCTGAGAACTCGGATTTCAGAAGAAATTTCAAAAATTCAGGGACCTATGTTCGAAAAGTTCTTCGAAAATTTGTTGAAGACTGAACGAATGTATTATTGCAAATGGCGTTCATCTGAACGATATAGTAATCCACAAATGATTATATGCTAATCTCTCGTTTTTCCTATTTCTAAATAAAATTTCATTTAAAAATTTTGACCGAGTAGTTTTTGAGTTATTAAATATATATATATATATATATATATAGAATATAGATGTATACGTGCATCTATTTTATATTAGAAATATTTTTCGAGCGATCCCTATTTAAAATAAATATACATATTTATGTGAGCCGGGAAGGACATAAATGCAGTTTCATGTATATGTGCGTGGATAAATTAAATTTAGTATCGTTTGGATAAACTATAAAACTAGAAAATGGATAGGGAACGATGTCTTACTTTCATCATCAACCTTAACCAGCCAAATTCTGTGATGGTGAATATAGGGCGATTTTTACTTTCCCAGCATGCAGGTGCTGATTTTCCGATAATGTACATATAAATCATAACCGTTCATAAAATCATTTAAAACAAGCGTGTTTGAAAAATTTTATTTTAAAATAAATTTTATTTTTTCCTTTCAGTTTAATATTTGATAATGGTAACCCGATATCTAAATTGACTAATCAGTTACGTGTTTGACGTCTCGTTTAATTATCACTTGAAACGCTCACGTCAAGCGCGTGTAATTTTCTTCGTGTATGATGCAGCAATTTTCGCGTGATGAAAATTTAATAATCGTCATTAACTCGATTTAATTAACGACGCAAGACTTTAGTTTTATTTTTGGAGCGATATTTTACAAATCTCTGAAAAAAGTAGTAAAATTCTACGTCCATCTGATCTGGACTTAAAAATCGTTTTAGTCGTCGCAGAATATATCGGTTTCCTTCGTAAACATGTTTTGTTTTGTTGCAAAAACTTGAAAGCGTGTAAAACATGAAAAGAGAAGTAACTTTTCTAAGACGTGTAAAATCAACCACTCGCCGGCATTCGGATAATCGAAAAGAATACGCCATCACAAATAGTCTGGAGTGGACTTTACTTTTTTTTTATGTACCATAACCACTTCTGCAGTACCGATAGTCTCCGACAAATAAATAGTTCGATATGCGGTTACTCAATTAAGCATAACGCACTTTTTATACAAATGTCTACGGCTCGCATTGTATAGAATAATGCATAAGCTGCGAATGTCTTCGATAAATTAACTCTGTAATTAATGTATTAAACTTTACTAGAAAATCTAAATTTAAGCAACACGTATTATTCCCGGTAAATACAAAAGGGGTAAAAGTAGAATTGTGCAAAGCGCTACATATCATTACGCGAATTAAACGTAAACAAAATTATTCATTTTCCGCATATATAGACGTTCGAAAAAATTTTTGCAAAACCATATACATTCGGAGTGTGCTCAATTACGGCGGTGAAAATTGGCGCTGGGAAATGAATAAACTGAATGCGATGGTGATGTAGATAACGAACGAAGAAATCCTAGAAGGAATACATAAAAAAAAGAAGAAACTTTAATAAGTCATATAGAAAACTGGAAAGAAAAACTGTCCGCTAACAGGTTATTTGATTCTACATAGCTGCGTTCGCCACATGTTTTGGTCCTCTGCATATCTAATCGCTTGTTGGAGCGATCTTTATCAATTCTTTGATTCCATCCGTGTGTCGTGTAGGCACTCTTCCTTGTTTTCGTCGATCTTCAACCATACACTCCAAAATTAGTTTTTCCAGACTAGTCTGACGTATAATATTACCGAATATTCGCTGCCTTACTATCTCTGGCAGTCGTATTTTTAGACAGATTTCATTTAACATCGACAGGTTTTTTATCTTTTCGATCCAGGCAATCCGCAGCATCATACTTCAACAGAACATTCAAATGCATCTATTCGCCGGGTATGCATTTTTTTCTGATGTTTCTACCGCTGATGTTCGTTCATCCTGTTCGGTCACTTGGCGCATAAGCTACTCGGTGTGTATATATTGAATAAAATTATGGGTATAATACATACTTATCTGACCCATACTAACATTGTGGATTTTTTCATATATTCCCTTCGCTATCTTAACACGTACGTCGTTTCTACTTTGTGCGATTAGATGTTTAGAGACGCCCATTTCATTCGAGATTATCAAACAGTGGGTTCCAGTGCGCCTTGTTAAAGACTTTAGTATAATTTAAGAAAAAAAAAAATATATACAGAATACATTCGGAACGTTTTTCCTTGATTATGAAATAGTTGCTCACTCGTTCTTTTCGCAGCTATTTATGTTAGAAAATGTGTCTCTTTAATCTTCTCGATATTACGCATAGTAAAACTTAACTCGCACGTCTGAAATAGCAAATTCTTATTTTGTTTCCTATTTTATGTATTAGAATATACTGATTTTGGCCATTGTCTTGTAAAATTTTATTGCAACCTTGGTGCAATATATCAATAAGGTTTTTACCCGCCTCATTTCAACATTTTCTCTACTGTTGTGTCACACCCTCCCAGACGAGTATTATACTTCTACTACATTTATTATTTTTGAGTATTCTCGAGCGGTATTTGAAATTAATAATTGCCATCGTGTGTAACGTTACATGAAATTTAATATTTTGATTTTATACATACACGAAATCGATTGTTATAAATAAAATTCACTTATAACATAAACCGATTTATATCGATCGTGTCAAATATTATATATAATAATGCCTAAGAAAATAGTCACTCACTTAAAAAAAAGGTTAAATCATATAAAATGTAAATACAATTATATTAGAAAAGTGACGTATAAAACTTTTGCTGAAATTAGTGTGTGTATAAAATTATTCTCGTGAATGAAATTAGATTACTTTTATTACGTAACAAATACTTTTTGAATCTTTAATTTTTGCACTTAAGTTGGTGTGTAACCTTGCAGTCCCGACAATCCCCACGGATATATATATATATAATCATGATTTTTCAAAATATTAAAGTGAAAGCATACCTCCTGATCGAATCGATTTTTAAAAATGCACACACACATACATACCTCATAAGTGAGTCGACTTTTAAAAATGCATACACGCTTACATACATACCAACTTCCATATATGCTTACTAAGGGACAAGTTCATGAAAACACGTTCTCTTACCCGCAGAAAGTTAAAACGTGTATTTCCGGTGATAAAAAAAAATCGAATTTTGGGAAAGAAATAATCTCATACCGTTATGTAAACTAAATCTTATCGATGAAAATTTCTACATTATTTGAGTATTTCGAATTGCCGATATTAATATTGTTCAGTCTTTTCGTGTGTAATAATGGAATAGAAATATTATTTTTTTACAAAGGTGCCGTCAGCCGTGTGTAACTTCTAAGCTCAGCACACGTTAGAATTAAAGTAATTATTCAAACGTAATTAAATAACACAACTTAGATATAAAAGTTAGAAAAATGTGTACTTGCGTAATTGTTGCTGTATTACAATCACTACTATTGACATTGAGCTTGTTGCTTATTTAATTAATTATTAACACATACAATAAGTTATGTTTCGAAATAACGGCCGTTTGATTTGTAATAAATGTCGCATATATAGTCCGGTTCAAATTATCGAAGTTTGAGTCTGCGTTCAACCAACTGGTGTTGCTGGTTGAGTTAGGAGCTATTGATAATCCCACTCTGACGATTGTATATTGCATACATTGTATGTTTATGCGCGTCATACCACGCAAATAAACCGGTTCAAATTAGCGCCATTTGCGCAAGCGCTCTATCAAGTTATGTTAGTCGTGCGAGGAGCAATTGACGGTTTATATAATCCTGACAATTGCATATTGCGATGTATATTTATCTGTATGATACCGTGAAATTAGAAACATTTATGCAAGAGCGTCGATATATAGTAGTTGATAATAGTTTATAATAATGATGGTAAATTAACATACCTAAATCAAATCGAGATGAACTTTTGAATCCTGCGATGAATGTTTTTTTTCGATCAAAGCTATAAAAAATCAATAAAAGTAGATTCGATTTATGTTAAACTATAAATAAATATTTCACGATATCTATTTGTGCCTTTTGAAAATTTTACTCTAGTTCGTTTGCTTACATTCTACGAAAATCGCATCGAGTTGAAAACTGTCTTTTCTTTCAATATGTTGGATATTTATTTTCCCACCTTAAACTGTCGTGAAAGTTTTTGCTGCGCCTTCCTTTATGTTGATCTGTAGGCTGAAATCGGTTAATGATGTCAATTATTCCAACCGGAACATTCTTAATCTTCCTTCTTTGCCTTTTTCTTGTTCATTTTTTTATAATTTCCCGTCGTTTCTTTCCGGTACTTTTTAGAAAATCATATCTAACAGTGAATTACAAACTACTCATCCACAGTACAGTCATTCTACCCAGAATGTTACGCGTTTTCCTTGTTTGATGTTTCATCATCGGAATAAAAGTTCGACGATTACAAAAATATGAAATTCTCGTTTATTAAAGATAATATTAACCCTGCATTAATAACGTGACCGATGCATTACATTAACTACAACGTGGGGTCGTATGCGACCCCAAATAACTTTTATTCGTTTAATGCATCTATTTATATTTATAATTATATCAAACAAAATTTTCACATTTTATATACATTAAACTTTAATAATAAACCATTTATATATATATATATATATATATATATATATATATATATATAAATTGTATTTACTTTTAATTAAAAAATATATAATATTTACAATAAATGTTCGATACAATCTTCACAAATACTTCATCGATGTTCTACACATAAACTTTTACTGCACTTTTCGCACATGTCTCTTCCTTTTCTGTCCTTTGAACGTGGGAATATGTCACAACGACCAGGTTTTAATTTTTCCCCCGGAACATTAGGAATGACAACTTCAGTTCCTAAAATGTCACGTATGGCTGCTCGCAGTGTTATTGGTAAACGTTCATTTATTTGTCTTGCCTTCAAGTGATCCATACAAAGAAGGAAAGATAGGTTTTTTAAAAAACTTGATCTCTCTATATCTTTTTGTGTTTTACAAATGATGTAACTGTTAATGGCTGCAGCGTCGAGTATTCCTTAAAATATTTGTAATGGCCATCTTCTTGTTTTCCTAGAAACTGTATAACAGTGACACAGTTGATTGGTCTGATTATAAAAAAGCACTACTTCTGGCTTTTTCGAGTTTTCGTCTATATCAGGCTGCGTATGCATGGTAGATAAAAGAATCACATTTCTATTTTTTTTTAGGTATGTAAGAAACAATAAGCTTTGATTTGTCAAATAAAAAAAAGACGACTGTGCTTCTCGTTTTTTTTGTTGCAATCAGCTCTGGAGGGATTTCAGCTTTGTTTTTCCTCAATGTACCAACCATTGTTAACCCTTTTTCTAATAACAAATCTGCCATTTCTACAGAACTGAACCAATTGTCAGTGGTAACATTACGGTTTGTGCCTTGTATTTTTTCAGTTAAAAGTAAAACATAGTTTGTCGGTATCTACAAATTATTGTTTCGTTGTTGTTTACGAAGATATGGTATTGCGGAATACATATAAAGGATTTCAGAAAAATATGTAGCTCAAATAACAACGTGGGGTCGGATAACTATTTTTCATATAACGTTAACAGCAACGTGGGGTCAAGACTTAAAAAAAACGCAATAACTAATCAACTACTTCTGGAATGGCAAAACTAATACTACCATATGCAGCTATAGAGGTATTTAGGAAGGTACATAAAATCCGGTTTTCATATTTTCAGGTGCTCCCAAACTGTGACAGATAAATTGTTCTGTGGGGTCGCATATGACCCCACGTTGTCAATGCAGGGTTAAATAAATCTGTAGATGTACATGTACTAGGATATATTGGGCGCGTGTTATGTTACAACCACCATATATACAAGAACATGTTTTGGAAAGGTCCGACTAATTTTACGAGCTGTGCAAATAGTCTTATTGGATAGGTAGAAATCTTTAAAACTAAAAGATAAAAAAAATATGTCATTAGTCACTATTAGAATCGGTATACTATTATATATTTACATACTAATTGTGTACGTATGTATTTTTTGGCGTTTATCTGTACACTAGGTGTATGTATACTTTTGTTCTGTAAGTTTAATAGCACGTTTTATTTTTCTTTTTTTTTTTGAGTTAGTCAAATAGATCCAACTAATTACGTTCGCGGGAGTATTTCCGCGGGTTTTACCATTTCGTTTTAATTTCTTTATACTTCCTTATTATTGATATTACCACGTGTTCATAATTTTACTTCAGGCGCTAACGTTAAGGTTTGTACTATAATATGTACATATATATATATATATAAACCGTGAAAATTGTTTAACACGAAATGGGGGGGAACTAAAATAGTTTTCGTGTTAAAAGAATTTCGTGTTAAACGATATTTAAAAAAAAAAAAAGTATACATAATCAAAAAAATTACACTTATTAGAGTACATTTTATATAAGTGTTTACGCGTGCATTAAATAAAATTACTAAAACGACAACATTATTAACAAGATCTTAATGAAATTTTAATAAATACACAATTTTTAATTTTCATAATTTTTTTTCTAAAATTAGTAAAAAAGCGAAACAAATTCATCGGATATTACACCAATTTGTAATACACTCTTCACCGTATTCCGAAGCTAACTGATGGGAAATAAGAAATTTTGAAGTGCGGAAGGGGTGATGATGGAGGGAGGAATGAGGGGTTTAGATAAATAACATGGGATCGTATCACCGGCTAACCGGATGGTGTAGGTTCAAAAGTGGAGGTAGAAAAGAAATGCAAGGAATGCTGTTAAAAGCGCTACCAAAGTTTTGAAGTCTACATAAAAGAAAACAACAAAAGCGCGGGAACTGTAACCCTGGACGATTTCAGGAAATAGCGACGAATCAGGTGGATTCTAAGAAGTGAATTTTTTTTCGTGTTAAACGACTTTTGTTTTGTGTTAAGCGACTTTTGTTTCGTGTTAAGAGAAAAAAAAATGTAGAAAGATACACGGTAGTGTGTCCGGGGACCTTTTCGTTATTTCGTGTTAACCGATATTTCGTCTTAAGCGTTTTCGCCTTAAACGTATTTGACTGTTGTAAATACGATGAAAACTAATCAATAAAGTTTCTTTATTAATAATTTACTAAATCCTCCGTTGTCGAAACTACTTATTGTACGCATTCAGCTAGAAATCGGTTCGGTATCCATATTTAAAGTAAAAAATAAATTTCATCAGTTCGAAAGTAAAGTTTGTAGGGAACGTCGTCGAAGCGCTTTTGTTCACTCAGAACGATATTTTCTGATCAGACCAGCACAGTATGATTTTTACCACCGCCTACCACTTTTTTTTTTTATTTTCCGGTCGGTTTAATAATATTTTACTTTTATAATATTGTATCTTATCAGTTTAATTACAACACTGCGAACTATAGTTGTGCGGTTTTTGTCGGTTACAGATTACTTTATAACGAATCTAGACACTTAGCTTCAGTATCGTGAAGTATTATTGCGCATTTTTAAGGTTCGTTGACGAGGAATGATGTAGTTGATTTATACGAAAAAAATAATACTAAATTTAAAAATCGAAACACGAAATCTATATTTGCTCAATTCAAGTATGCAGAAAAGTACGTACACCAGTATTAATGTGTAAAATTGTGTATATTCAGAACAATACGACTGTATATATGTGTGTGTGTGTAACAATAATTAACACTGTATATTATAATGAAAGTGGTCCTAACACATGTCCAAATATTATTTTATTTAATAATTAAGGCGTTTTTATTGTAACTGGATTTCTCGAGTTGTATCGAAATAAGTTTTGTTTGTTTATAAATAAGCTAAACACGAGTGATCGTTGTTTTGTTTATTTATGATATTTTTTTTTAAAATGTAGCTCCAAGAAAGAACAGCTACTTCCTTTCTGCAAAAACTTTAGTTTAAATAAGCAGCAATCATGAATATTCAACATGTGCAGAGGTTTAACCCAATGGTTAAGCTCTGTTACGTATATTACTTAGTAACGAACAAGTCAGTAGGTTTGAAACGTTTAAGCCCTCTTAAGTCACGATCTGTGGGCAAAAGTGTCAAGGCCTCTGGATTTGAATGATGATGAAGTCTTCTGTGGTGTTGGTCATCATAATCCTGTATTACTTCGTTGACCCATTTGATCTGTAAATCTGCATGGAGTGCATCATTTCGTTGGAAACAGCGACGATTGGTAATTAGTCGAAGAAACTTATTGCGAGCTGTCTGGATTATTTTATGATTCGATGCTTTAGTACATACCCATATTTGTATCCCATATTTCCATATAGGACTTATAATGATGTTATGATGGTGTATATATTCTTAAGAAAATAGTCACGTGTGTGTGTGCATATGTGTACATATATACATGTATATTTAAACGGAAATTAATATTGCAATTGAAATTGGAATATCTATTCGCGATGTACAGAGTCACTCTCCGTTGTAATTTGTCGGGACATGTTCGACAAATTTTCCCCGATATTCTCGCGTCAAAACATCGTTAGCTCGCTTATTTTCGGAAATTAATCTCCCGTATCTCAATATCGTTTGTTCCAAAAACGTGTTTTATTCTGTTTTATTATAAATGTTGTTTTACTTGCTACCGAAATACATACACTTACGTATAATTATCGTCATGTTCGCAGTATTTACGTTGTAATGACTATACAAAATGAGAAACAGCCGACATTTATTTACGCTCAGACAACAAACGAGATCTTCACGCGATAATAAGTATACACTGTTTTTACTCGTAAAAACTAAATATATATAATAATAATAATAATAATAATAGAAGAAAGAAAACTTGGAAGTTATTTAAAAATACTCGTTTTCCTATTATAAATAACGATTACTATTCTCATCGTCATTATCGTTATTACTGTTTATTATTAGTTATTATGGTTAACGTTTTAATTGGATTTTTCTGCGAGACAAATTATTTACTGTCAATTTAGTTTCGACGATGAAGGACGAGATTTCAGGTAATTTCTTACGAAGAACAAAATTAAGTAGGAATTTGAAAATTTTTACAATACCGGCAGATTAATTTCCCAACGTATATTTTGCTCTGTTTAATCACGTCATTTGAAAATCTAGTACATGAGGCCGGATTTACAATACTTACACATACATACATCTATATATTATATATTATATATATATATATATATATATATATATATATAAATTCTTACAGCAAAGTAAGTATATAGGCAAAGAGTGCATGGAAATATATATATATATATATAATAAAATACGGTATGAAATTATGATACCGTCATTAGAAGAAAACCATGAATATATACATATATATGCATATATAAATACATATCCGTATATTACGTATACATTTCCATATGTTTATAGTATATACACATTCATATACAAACCTACAACACACAAATGTACGTATAATACATATATATACATGAATTTGTACACATATGTCCACCTATATATAGATATAGATATATATATATATATATACGTGTATGCGAATTTAAATAAAAAAATAAAACGAACCGAAATTACTATACCGGTGGCTTACTCAAAATGTACATACAGGTAATGAAAATAATCGCTGCGCGAGAAGCTGACCTTGATCGAGTCGGCTGCACCGTTTACGACCTTATAAATTATAATAAGACGGCGTTTTCCGAATATTACAGCTACTCTGGGTTAAGGTCCGTAATCGTGTCCGTATCAAAAGTCTGCGACCGGTCGATATACAAAAGTTTTACTAACGTCTAGAGAGAGAGTGATAAAACGTGCACGGCTCATTTACTAGAATAAAAGGACGAATAAGAAAATGGCGATGAATTTCATCAAAGGCCGTCATTTACAGTCGATATTAATATTGATATTATTGAACGGATGCGAAATTTTCGAATCGAAAAAACCGGTAACCTTACGTGAGTAAACGAATTTTTATAATATTTAGACGATACGTTTTTTGAACTTGTCTAAATTTTGATGAGCCGAACATAATTTTTTCCATAAATATAAATAAATATATATATATAGTGATATATATACATGTATTTTGGTATGTATGTATATCTTCACGTATGCATGATCACGAAAATTGGTGGAGATCTTTTTAAACAGTTTCAGTTCTTACATATGGCCCCATTTTGAAATGAAATGTGTATCAGTGTCATGTGTACCTTTAGTTCATTGTATATATTATATAATTTACATGTATTCAATATATTTATATACAGTATATTGTTGTATGTAAAATATATAATATAAGTAAAATATCATATATATATATATATAAAATAAGACCACTCTTTTATACAGTACCACAGTACCACAGTTGCTTATATAGGGTGACCTAGAGAAGACGGACGGTTTTGTTGTTTTTTGAATAACTTAAAAACTATTCGACAAAATTTTTTAATGATATTTTATTTACAAATAGGAAAACGAGAGATGAGCTTACAATCATTTGTGGAACACGATATTGTTCAGATGACCGCATTTGCAACAATACATTCATTTAGTCTTTACAAA
This sequence comes from Coronaproctus castanopsis, assembly GCA_032883995.1. Taxonomy (NCBI): domain Eukaryota; kingdom Metazoa; phylum Arthropoda; class Insecta; order Hemiptera; family Monophlebidae; genus Coronaproctus; species Coronaproctus castanopsis. The sequence goes on from CM065053.1 coordinate 166,677,169, forward strand.
AAATTTCAGGAGACTTTTTCGAGCATAGGTCGCTGAATTTTTGAAATTTCTTCAGAAATACGAGTTTTCAGGTCTTCCAGATCTCGTGGACGTGTCTCATAAACGCATCTCTAAGGTATCCCACATAAAAATCGCGTAACTTTGAACTCTTTTAGAAACTCTCTTCGCACGGTCGTGATCGATTCACTGAAAATAATGTTCCACCCAAAACACGCGCACCTTCTCGTTATAGGATGCTGTGAAAACTGAAACTGTGCAAAAACAAATCACTGGTGTATACACTTGTAAAGGACTTATTGTAACGTAAGGGTCACAATGATAAATAATGATTAATATACAATTCAGGATATATATATGTGTGTGTGGGTATATACATATATAAAACATTAATAAATGCATATATATATATATATAAGCGTAAAGAATGTTATGTATAAAATATTTTATATAATGTATAAAATGTTGTATGTATATATTTCTTTATTTCTTTATTTTTTTATTTATTTATACAATTATAACGTGCTCCAAACAGAGGTTACAAGCCTGTAGAGCTTATATCCAATTGAAACAGTTATAATAATATAGAAATATTATAAAATAAAACAACTACAATGTAACAATATAAGGACCAGTTTTAAATAAAGTGAAACTACTATAAAAACACGGAATATTTTTAAAAAAATATATAATAAAGTAGATAATAAAAAATACTAAGATTATATACAAAATCTAAATACAGAGAATACAGTTTTCAGGTGTGTGAAAAACACAATTTTTGTATAGCACGTAACCTTAAAAATTGTAACAATATTTTTATAGCAGCTACGATTATCAAAATGTATATCAAATAAAATATTATTCGCAACGACAGACTTATATTTTTGAACAAAACAAACTAAAAGAGTTAAATCTCAAGTTAGTTACATCAATTGACACGAAGAAAATTTAATGGCTACGACTATTATGACGCAGGACTAAATATTGAATATTGGAAATAACGAAATCGTTTTTCAACCATCCAGTATATAAATCATGTAGTAATTTTAGTTCGGCTATTTTCCGTTTCTGAAATTTACAATTGCACATAACACATTCAAATTATACAAATTTGAATAAATCACGGTTTCTTTAAAATACAAGCATTTTAAAAGAACTTTACCTGAATTTTTCAATAATATTAATATACTGCTATATTATGGATTTATATAACCACGCAATATTCAAGTTTCGGTCGCACTAAAGTACCGTCTAAGTTAAATATGGTTTTTGCGTTGCAGAATTGCTTAATGTTTGTCATAATAAATCCTAAAGGTTTAAACGCTCTACTAGTTATATTCTGTATATGGGTTGAAAATTTGAAATCCTTTATAAATACCAACATCTAGTATGGTATTTTGAATAGAGGTGACGTTACTACAAATCTTATTATATGAAAAATCGATATAATCCCTTTTCCTACGAAATCTCAAATGAATCGATTTTCCATTATTCTAGACCACGTTGCAAGAAAATTAAAATATTGTTTAAGAGTAATGCAATCAGACGTGGAACTAATATCCTTCAAGGTCAAAAGAATATTATTTCTATTGTGTGCAACTAATGGGGAAATAAGTTTGTAGGTCGAAAGAACATAATTTATATTAAGTACCAACATCATTTATAAACAGCACGGTAATTTAGAACCCCCACGGAATAATAAAAGAAAGATCATAACACGATAGGAATACATTCATTACTTAATGTATAATCGTGTAACTTTAACAAAAATAAAATGTAATTAACTAAAATTTTTGTTAAACTATTAAAGTAAATTAATAACTGAGTGTTCAGTATGACTTTTCATATATGGGGGGATCCGCATGAATGGCACTAAACACCTCACTACTCAGACGTGTCGAGCTGCCACAACTGTCAACGGAGGCAATAACGAAATCGTAAAAACAACACCGTTGAAATTAGATATTTTAAACATCCAGTTGGTCTTACTGTGAGAGAAAGACGCTGAAGAGTTTACCATGTAAGACGAGAAAAATAAATGTATAAATAAAAAGTCATCCCATTTACATAATCACCTTCACTCTTTCAGGTTGTTTGAAACAGTACACACACACATATATATCCATATATGACTGGTTAGATACGTATGTTATTGAACGTGTTATAGGAAATAGCAACACCAATATGAGAATAGGTTAATGATACGTCACACATGGAATTCACAGTATAATTAGCGATCTAAATATTCGGATAAATTTGTTATTATAAATCGAAGTAAACTGATATCAGAACGAATTCAATGATACGGCGTACATAGAATTTACAGATAATTAGCGATGTAAATATTTGGATAAATTTATATTGATATATTATATTTTGTAAATATACTATTAACAATTTGTCGTATAGCTTAATAACATTAAGAATATACGTCGGATCCAAGAAAGTTCTGAATAAGTCGCTACAAATCTAGCCTAAAACTACCTGTAAAATCCATCATTCCTTAAACCACAAATAGGGGTTTGAAACCGGTGCGATTTTCGAGTAAAGTGTTATGACATCTGTCGGAGATTCGTGTATTTGACTGAGTCGCTTACAAAGGTTTTAATGCCTATATATATTTTGTGTTCAACCCCTCGCAGTATTTAAGGGTTGAAAATCAACCGAAAATGGGACTTTTTTTTACTTAGGACATTATAATAAAAAAATACAGGACTAAATCGAAAATATGTCCCGAGAGAATTTTCTAAATGTCCTAACGAACATTTTCCGTCATAAATATCATCCCTCTATCTATTACCCAGGTTTCCGAAAAAGTCGAGTTTTAAAAGAGGTGAAATTTTTTGCAAATCATCCCTTTTATCAACTATTTTGAATAGCCTTCTAATTATTCGCCCGACCGTCTAAAAGTATTCCATTTTTTTTACTTTATCCTAAGCGGAAAATTTTAATTATATATATATATATATACGTCTATGCCTTAAATTTGTTTTCCGATCGTAATTATCGCGATCGACGTTATTTGTTTTTTTTTACTACCGACTGTTGCCATTCGCTTGAATTTATCCCTATCCTTTTATCGGACCGGCTATAGGGAAGTCTGAAGTTCATTTGATGTCGGTTTTTTTATATTCTTCGTTCGTCCGCCACTTATAGCTCCGTTCGTATTAATCCTATAATGTTATCTTACATAACCTTTTTTAAAACGCTGATCGTAACCTTCCTAACGACGTTCAGATCTTCCAATTCTGATCAAGGGATGTGAACAAATCAAAGTTTGAAAACTTTTGCAATTTGAACAATTCCTATTTAAATCTATTAAACGACCTTTAAAGCCGCTTTCCTAATTATCGTTAAGCATCGAGCGGTATAACCTTTTCTGTTCTACTATACATCAGCTTTTGTATGAACTTTATCTCAAGTCCATCCGACATAAAGTACCGCCTTAAGAAAAGTTCAAAGTTCAACAGAACCCAAATGTTCTTATGTTTTCTAATTACGGCGGTTCCTTTTTTATTACAGAAATATAACTAACGTACATAACCTTTTTTAAAGTACACTTCAAGAGCTTTCATTCGACATATTATAAACCTTTTATTTCATATAAAAGTTCGCAGCGGAATTGAGGTTTAAAGACTTTTGCAAATTTGAAAATCAGCGTTTCGGCTTATTTTAAAAGCCTTTAAAATGGTAAATCTATTGTATAAAGCGAAAATCCGATTAAACAAAAATTTCAATCCGAACCCAAAAATGTCAATGGAAACCTTGCATTTTTTTTTAAATTCGACTTTTTTCGGGATAAATCGCGAACGATTAGAAATAGCGGAAAATTATTAACACGAAAGTTAAGCGTTATTGAAATACACGTTTAATGACGTTATAGTTGTATTTTTAAAGAAAATACCCATCAAGAAAATGGGTTTAAATGGATTAGGGGTTTTGGCCTATTTTTAAGGATTGTAAGACGTCGAGATCTATCATTAATGTAATAATGTACATTTTATCTCGAACTTAAAATTCCGTTTTCAATTTTCAAAAATTCTGAGAGCGATTCTTGGTCAGCCATTTCTACAATGCCTTTAGCATAGAATTTATATATCTATATATTTTTTCATGTATATATTCAATATACATTGAGCATTAGCTATTATGAATACAGCTGTTTAGCCGGCGTATGTACCAGGCATACAAACTTTTTAAAACATTCTTACTTTATCAATTGTACGCGTGCCAATTATGCATACTATGTTACAGCCGAATTAATTGCTCATGATGTAAACGTTCTTAAACGACTTTGTTTAGGCTAATCTTATTTTCTATTGTAACTGTATCGTATAGATATGAAAAACCGCATAAAAATATTTTAATCTGAACCTGAAAATTTCAAAAAGGCACCTTTCTGCTTTTTCTTGTCGAGTTTTTCACGATAATTCGCAAACAGTTTGAAATAGGAAAATATGTCTTATACGAATTTGTAGTGTTTTTAAATACACGTTATAACACGTCATACTCACGTTTCAAAAGTGAACAGGTAAAAAGAAAACTGGGGTCGACAATTTTAAGGGTTTTTGCCAGAAGGGGTACAGTTTGACCCCAAATGAAAACTGACGTGGAGATCTATCATTTTGTTTATAACATTTATCCCGAACTTCAATTTTGTATTTCCAAAATACCCCTTGATTGGTTTTTGGACTGGCCGCATTGCTTTTTAATGGTATATATATATGTGTGTGTGTTTGTCTGTCTGTGTGTGTGTGTGCGTGCGCGCATATTATATATGGATATACTTTAGCGCACTGGGCAAGATACATGTATGTATTCTCACAAAATTTATTACATCACATATTGTATGAGATGAGAGAAAAGGTGGCAAAATGTATGCGACAGAAACTTTAGCCTAAGGTGGAATTGCGGTTGTAACAAAATGAATAAATTTTTTTATAATTAAGTCGCAGTAAGTATTGAATTTCCAAATTTTATTAAAGACATTCGTGTTTTATAAATATCACGGTATTTCCATGGTAGTGAAACATTTAAAAAATTATATATACACACACACATGCAATGGTAGCAGTAAAAATTAATTTTCAAATGTGATTCAGATAAGTTATACGTACATATATATTTATAATTAATATTTGGGTGCACATTTCTCTACTGTGCATTTTACATATATATTTACAGGCATGTAGTCTATATAAATAAAAGCAATGCATCCATTCCAAAAAGGTGTCGATACTCAATATTACTTCAGATTTATGCAGGTGTCAGAATGAGAAGTTTACAGGCGTTAGAAGAGGTGTTAAAAATAAATTCCTTCAAATTTTAAACTTATTTTGGATTACTTCGGAGATTGCAGGTGATGGAAAGGGAGATCTGTAGGAGTTAAAAATATTTACTTTAGAGACTTTTGAGTGGCGATACTTCAATATTACTTCAGAGATATGCAGGTGTCAGAATATCAAAATTTCAGGCATTAGGAGAGGTGTTAAAAATAAATGCCTGCAAATTTTAAACTTACTTCATATTACTTTAGGAATGTGCAGGTGTCGGAAGAGTAGATTTTCAGGCATTGAAAAATATTTATTTGTCAAGGCATTAAATATATTTAATCATAAACGTCCGCAAATTTTAAACTTACTTCAGAGATGTATTGAAAGGGGAGATTGTGGGAATTAAGAATATTTATTTTATGTTTAAATTAATTATTCTTTAAATTGTCATTAATCAGATTGTGGGTAACTTAAGAAATTATATTTTAATTATATTAAAAATTTGGTTAAATTTACAAAACAGTAACAATAAGATTTGATTTGTGATTAATACAGAACTCTTGCAATGATGCACATAGCCAGTAATTACCAAAATTTACATATTTTATGTCATTTATATATATGCTTCTAATGGAAGTGTAATTTTGAAATAAAATAAATAAATAAAATATTATTGTGATTATTAACAGTGTAAATTGTGTTTATGCAAGTAATTTTATGTCTTATTCGTTTTTAGACATTTATGAGTAAATGTTACTATACAATACTTTTCCTAATGTTTTTTTTTTTGTAGTCCAAAATTGGTTTTATTAACTTTTATCTGCTTTGTCAAAAATTAATAATTTATTTCAGCAGTAATAAAATATAAATTAAAGGATTATTATCGTTATTGTTATTATTATTATTACTATTATTCTTGTCAATTCATATTTTATCATTTGATACATATTAATCGAAAAACAGTCGTTTTATTCTAATGAATAAAGTAATTATTGTTACCATTTGTTAGAATTTTGAAAATTAAACTAATGTTCTTAATTGTAGTTACGAGTCATAAAATTGTACCTCATTCCAAACATACAAACCAACTTTTGCAAAAGTCTTAACATATGTCCCAAATACGGACTATGCCCGTGTTATAAATAAATTCCCTAACAGGGAACTATGACTACATCAGAATAATATTATGTACATGCTTTATTCATATATATTATATATATGTGCGTGTATGTTTGTAATATGTCTATATATTTGTCTTGCTCATTGTATTCATTCCACAGTAATCGCATACTATTGTCAAGTTTTGAAATACCGATTTTAACAAATTACAACTTTATAAAACATAGTGCTACCCTGCACTAACTGAAACTAGTTTAAAAGCCGAAAGATGATTTAAAAGGGGGAAACAAGGCGTAAGAACTAGAACGAATGGAAATAAATAAGAGTAATTGTTTTTCATCTTTAAATTAGTTAGGTCTTAAAAATCGATTGATCCAGCTTGAAACACCAGTGTCATATATAGGCTGCACTACATGTATTTACTTTAAGTTGGTTTTACATCATTTACATTTTTTTTTGGTAGTAAAATGCTAAACTACAAGTTATATTGTTTAAGGTAATTAAATAAATCATTTTAAGGAATAATTAATAATAAAAAATCAACAAATCCAAGTATATAGTATCCAGCCATTACTCAGATTCTAACTAATCTATCATCTATGTCGTGTATGCCATCAGATTAGTTACTATAGAATTGTTTCTCATAAATCAGTGTTATCGAAACACTATTTTATTTTAAAAATACCCATCTGAGTCTAAGGTTAACACATTGCTAACATACGGACAAAAATAAAGAAAATATGACAAAATTTCACCCTAATTATACATTATATAGATTTTACAAACTTATAAATTTAGTATTTAAATTTAAATGTGTATGCACTGTAAATTTATTTTATTCCTCTTTCTTTGTTATTTCCATAGACTTCTCTAAAGGCTCGTCGATTACAACTATGGCGTTATCATCTAAAAATGAACAAAAGAACGCTAAACCGATTTCACAAAATAAATAAAAAAAAACATTTGTAGCCAACATCAATTTGTAATATTAATTAATATTTATTAGGGACTCTGAATTGTATATTAATCATTATTTATCATCGTGGCCCTTACGTTAGAGTAAGTCCTTCACAGGTGTATACACCAGTGATTTGTTTTTGTTCAGTTTCAGTTATCATAGCATCCTATAACGAAAAGGTGCGCGCGTTTTGGGTGGAACATTATTTTCGGTGAATCGATCACGACCGTGCAAAGAAAGTTTCTAAAAGAGTTCAAAGTTACGCGATTTTTGTGTGGGGATACCTTAGAGACGCGTTTATGAGACACTTCCACGAGATCTGGAAGACCTAAAAACTCGTATTTCTGAAGAAATTTCAAAAATTCAGCGACTAATGCCCGAAAGTCATAGAAAATTTTGTAAAAATTGATGACTGTATTGTTGTAAATGCGGTCGTCTGAACAATGTCGTGTTCCACAAATGATTGTAAGCTAAGCTCTCGTTTTCCAATTTGTAGTAGAGCGTTTAAAACCATAGGATATATTATGGGAAACATGAAGTAATTCTGCAATGCAAAAACCATATTTAACTTAGACGGTACTTTCACCGCAACTTGAATACCGCGTGGTTACATAAATCCATAATACAGCAGTACATTAATATTATTGAAAAGTTCAAGTTCTTAAAATATTTATATTTTAAATCAAATTTTTGTAATTGTAATGTGTTACGTACAATTATAATCGAAAATAGCAAACATTCGTTTGATTTTGGGCGTAATTGTATTTAAACTTCACGAGTCAGTTATTTACCATATTTAAAGATGAACATCGATGTCTTTCAGGAAATAATTTCGAAAAATTACAAGTTGTCAATTATAAAAGAAAAATAAAACCGAAATCAAATTTTAAATTGACGAAAAAGCAAATTCCTCAAATGTTGACTGGAATACTAGCGAATTTACTACTGTAAACGAAGGATCGTATTATGACACAATGACGAGATACGCCTAGCGCCGGTAATGTCATGTCCCAACGGCTCAATGTTAAATATTTTCTGAAGAGTTCATGATAAACTGTCTGCACGGATAATATTCATATTATTTCCTAACCCTAAATTAAATTGGATAAACATTACATTATTTTTCGAAAAAAAAAATGACGGGATAAATCGCTTTTGAACTCCTGTAATCATAATGCGCTTCATCCTACTCAATAGTTCTATTATCTGGCTATTTGTGTTCGCTAATTCCTAATAATTATGTCGATCGTAATTACATTGTCCACCTAATCAGCCTCTAGTATGCTACGAACGTTCCATATTCCAATTATAAATTCTTCGCATGTCTGAAATTCAGCAATGTCATAGAAGAAATAAGATTAACTCAGATGTATCCGGAATACCTATGAGTGAAGGTGATAATTTAAATCATCAACAACTGATGCCTCCTTGTAACCAACCTAAATGTAAAGGAGGGCGTCCAAAGAAAACAAAAAAAGGTCGTCCAAAGAATACAAAGAAAGAGACTGAAGTACTTAATCCACCACGATTAAGTACTTCAGTCTCTTTCTTTGTATTCTTTGGACGACCTTTTTTTGTTTTCTTTGGACGCCCTCCTTTACATTTAGGTTGGTTACAAGGAGGCATCAGTTGTTGATGATTTAAATTATCACCTTCACCCATAGGTATTCCAGATACATCTGAATTAATCTTAATCTTAGACATGTTGTATATAAATAAATGTAAAATAAAACAAATTACAATTTTAAATCACAACACAAAACTGTAAATAAAATAACAAAATATAAAAATATAAAAAACCAAATCAAATTATCAAAAAATATGCACAATAGTATCTATAAAGCAAGTTCACATTTTGAACCAACAGCTTTATAAGTATAAAAAAATGAAATACAGAATTCAGTAATAGCCAGTTATTTAAAATTTATTCACTTTTGTCGACAGTAACAAATATTTTTCAATCATTGTCATTTTACAAAAAAAAAAAAAAAAAATTATTGGCTACTATAAAGTTTTTCATATAAAATTTGCATCGTGTTTCGTTCTAATTACAAATTTCCCGCTCTAATGATAAAAACATAATGTATTAAAAACTGCAAGATATGTGTATAAAAAGGGGGTACCCATATGGAACAGTTAAAAAATTTTTTTCGTTTTTTTTTAAATTTATACGATACATTTCATATAGTAGTAGACGTCTATAAATTTCAAACTTTCTATAAGTAGATGCAGCCCCAACATTCTTAATTAAAACTTGGGAAACAGCTAACTTTCCGACGTTATTACTCGACGAGTATCTGTGAGATAGGGAGACTACTCGCGTCATTTAATAGGTCACAGCATAGGGATTAAACTCCAATTTAGAAATTATGGAAAAAGTCAATTTCCGGAGTTCTGAAAATATTCAATTCGCTCTAAAAAAATCAATTTCAATTTTGGTTCCTGAAATAGGGGGTTTATTAAGTAGTATTTATTTTCGTCCAACTCGTATATTGGAGTACTTACAGAGGTTTAAAAAACACCCAAAAAATCGACTTTTTTACTTATACCCCCGTATTAAATCGAGGGTTCATCGAATCTTTTGAAACTAAAATTCCTCATATATACCACTCTCGGGGGAGGGTCTTTCCTTATTACGCTTATACCCCTATCTTTTACACCCGCGCCAGAAAAACTCCACTTTTAAACGCGTTTTGTGATAGCATTTCAGTCGTCCAAATGCGAATTTAATCGATGCTTTTTAATTATCGAAGAATATGGGCTGAAATTTATTGCTGAAGGTGTAGACTGGAATTTGCCACAACTTTCAGTGCGGGTACATCATGCCCGGACCAACCCTTCCTCTATTGTAAATTCATCCCGAATAAGGGTATTTTACCCCTTTGTGTAGTAACCAATTTTTGTTTTTGGAAATCAAGGGGTTTTGCATAGATTATTCTGAACGTATTTTGTCGTCCGATGTTGTTCAAAATTTACTGAGGAATTTAGCGCGGGTACATCATCCCCGGACCAACCCTTCCTGTTGTAAATTCACCCAGAATAAGGATATTTTACCTCTTTGTATTATAACTTTTTTTTTTTAAATCGGGGGGGGGGGTTGCGTAGATTATTCTAAACATATTTTGTCCAATTCTGTTTAAAATTCACTGAGGAATTTAGGATTGAAGATTTTTTTTTAATAGTCTTCATTAAAATTTGTAAAATTACTATTTAAGACTACATTTAACACGTTTAAATGGTTCAAATATTAATAATATGTTGTCGCATTCTGCAAGAAGGTGAGACATGGTATGGATGATGGTAGGAGGTTGTTTTGCAGAATGCGTTCAGATGACTTGGATTAATCGTCCCACTTGCGGAGACTAAAAAAGGGCATCACCCTCTTTGGGTAGCAGGCTTGGGTAGAACCCCTAGTTTATTATTAAGGAAATAATTTTTATTCTTATTTGCTTATTGAAAATAGAATATTTTATATAATGTAAGTATAACAACGCGTGAAATAAAATAAGTTTTAAATAACATCGTCGCTTATGTGAGTTCGGGCATGAACAGTTTACTTGTTATTGTGACGCGTGAAACAAATTATCGAAGATACCTTTGTAGATTACACGATCTGCTTTATCGTCCTTATTTTTAAAGATTTTTTTTTTTTAATAAACATACGATCTTAACTCATTGAAGTTAAATAAGTATCAAATTTAGTAAAGTGTACCTTACTAACAAGATCTTCCTGTTAGCCAGCTCATGGGTTGAAGTCAGTAGTCCATTGACCATGACTACGAAAATTAGTTTGTATTAATCTATTTATGTAATAGAATTTAATGACTCCATAATAAGTCTGACGGGTAGCGCCTTTTAAGACGCCTGATGTCTTAACTAGTATCTAATAAATTGGTAGCTTCCACATTGACATGTTGGTGTAGCCTCTTCTTGTGTGCTGTAGCGAATTTTTTAATCTCTTCGTTTACAAGCGAGATGTGCAAGTCTCGATGAATATCATCATTTCTCGAATAACGGCATGCTTCGACAATTGCTCTTAGTATTATGCTTTGTCTAGCTTGGATCTTTGCTCTAGAAGACCTGCTGGTATAGCCCCATAACTGCAGACCATAAGTCCATATTGGCTTTATGATCTGCCGATACAGTAGGCATTTGTACCTCACGTCTAGAGGCGATTTGCGTCAAATAAGCCAATATAACTGCTGAGTTTTTTTTCTTTATTTGTTTACATTTCATTCTGGCATGTATTTCCCAGGTCAGCCGCCTATCCAGGTGCATACCAAGGTACTTGACTGAGTCAACCTGTGGAACAGGTTTACCTCCTAAGTACACTTGGTGATGCAGATCTGTTCGTCGATATATGAAAGTTATATGCGTTGATTTTTCTTCATTGATTTTAACTTTCCAGTTTGATGCCCATTCGTGCACTCTATTCAAAGAGTTTTGCAATTTATTTATTCAGAATGACTACTGCTAACTGCTAATATAGCTGTATCGTCGGCGAATGTAGCTGTCGTCGTTTGCGCATCCGTTGGTAAGTCTTCTGTGTATAAAAGATACAAGATGGGATCGAGAACGCTTGAACTCCAGCTTCTATGTTGTAGGATGCGGAAGTAGCATTTTCTTGCTATACTTTAAATTGTCTTTCTGATAAATAAGACATGAGCAGGCAGATGTTATCTGGCAGAATTCGGCTTAATTTATAGGTCAGTCCGTCGTGTCATACCTTATCGAAAGCTTGCGCTACGTCTAAGAAAGATGGATATTATTTTCGCTTCTTCGAAATTCTGCCGTATTTTTTCTTATTCCATATTTTAATGCATACGCAAACAGTCCACGATGTTTCTACTTCTTATATGTATGCCGGTGCACCGTTTAGTCCAGGAGATTTGTTATTTTTCATACTTTTGTCTACCTCGTCTATAGTTAGCAGTTCACCTAATATTTTGCATTCTTCTTTTGTCAGTATCGTTTACAATTCATGTTAATAATATTTTGCATTCTTCTTTTGTCAGTATCGTTTACAATTCATGTTAATATCGGTGTTGTTGTTTAGCAGCTATGGAAAATATTCTGTCGGTGTTTTTGTTACTTTTTGTCGGTTTAAGATTAGATTTCCTAAAACATCGTTGACATCTATAGTCATCACAGTGAGCTATGGGTTTCTCATAATTTTCCCATTAGTCATTTTTTAGTTTTTTGGTTTCTTTTAAAGTTTTTCAATTTTAAAGTCATCATGCTTATTCTTCGGTTTGCTTCGATTGCTAATAAATTACTTTTAGTCTTCTAATAGTTTCTTAATTTCTTACGTGTTGTGAGTAAACCAATCCTGTTAAACTTTCTTCTTATATTTCGAAATATCCTTATAATATATACCGTTTATTTTCTCTTTAATTGTATTTCCTAAATTGTCTTTTTGATCTCAACATTATTGTAGAGAGCCAATTTATTAGTTTATACGATTTACGTTTACAGGAATTTGGCTACTTTCGTAATGTTTGCAAGCGCAACATAAAATTACTTGTATCACCGTCTTCACCTCTTATCACCGACCCGTGTCAATAAACATTCATTTTTCAGTCCTTCCTTTGTTATTACATGGTCGATCGTGTCCACTTCATGCGCTCACGGGCCTTTATGAATGATATTTTGATAATAAATAAATCATTTCGGGCGAAAAAATTCAAAAGACTCCGTTTTAATTTACAAATCGCATTTTTCCAAAAATCTGTATTTTGATCTATTCTTTACCTTTCGTACGAGTTTCATTTTATACTTTTTTGAAAAAGAATTGTTCCTTTTCCCCGTTCATGCTTTGCATAAATACTAACCATTATGATCTCACGACAATTTGGAAAACGTAGTTTCATAATACATAATTCGATTTACATCAATCGCTTCTTCTCTAATGTAAACATTCATTTTCGTATTGATCGCGATTCCTACAACGTTCACGTTCTCTATACCGCATTGATACTTCTTTCTAGTATAATGTATGTCTAGGCGCACATCTTGCGTTATTTTTCCTTCGTCTACCAGTCTGATTTCGCTTAATGATGTAATACCTATTCTATGTCTTTTCATTCGTATAATAATATAATTGCCAATCTTCGGATTAGTAAATCCTTATAGCCTTCAATCGTTTGAATAACATTTCATAGTCCGAAGATTCACTTCCCAGTGTGTTTTACGGATGTACTAATAAGTTGCAAACGTGTCCCTTTGCAGAGTGCCTTGCTTAATAGGCGCGTGATCACTCGAGGTCGTCATTTATCGTCACTGCCCGACAATTCGGTTAAAGCTTACACCCTGGTTTCAGCTTTATCTTCCTGGTGTTATATTTATTTCGACAAAACGGTTATAAATTTTTGTTTGTTTTTTGCTTATTATATATATCGACGCTCGTGTAGGCATGCTGCACACAGTCGGATAATAGACTTCCTATTTTGTTTATTACGTATATTTTACAATATATATATATATATATATATATATATATATATATATATATATATATATATATATATATATTCGAAATATTAACTTTAACGTTATTATTTTTAGAGTCATTCTTCTGATGAAACTTGTATATAGTTAACACGGAACTATTCGTAGGAATAATTAATGTCGTAAATTACGTTGGTCGTTTTTATTAGCAGGTAATTATTAATTCTCTTTGAAGTACAAGTCATTCGAGCGGTATGAATCATTTTTTAATAGTGGAATAATTTTCGAGTTATAATAGATGAAGATATCGTTCAGTTTGATGTGCAAACATTTTTTTTATTAATCTTCTCACTCACGATATCTCCGTTATATGAAATTTGAATGCTAACAACATTTTTTATCATTCTCTAACTTGTGGCGGCTCCTACATAAAGGATCCACAACCACCAGAAATATCCAGTACGGCATAAAAATTGATGATGTAATCGAATAGTTAAAAGTACTAATTATTTTACGGAGATTAAACAAAATAAGTGAGTTTTAATTAAATTTTTTGTAGAATATGTTACAAAAAAGTAAGAAATATTTTAAAAAGGTGTTTTGAAATGTTTATGGTCGCAACCTAAAGAGTTATATAGTGATTTCGCACCTAATGCTACTACGGGTGTAGAGTTTACATAAGGCTCTATTTGCAATATCGTTGTTTCGCAACCAGAGTGCTTAAAGTACACACACACACTTGATGCGACAGAACAGGGTTTTTTCTCGTTGTGTTGTTCGTAATATATGTGGGTGCGGTTGCGTGCGCATACTACCGGCCAACAAACGAACGAGTCTAGGACTTATATTTCATCTCTTTCCTAAGTTAGTATTTTAAAAAGTTGTTTTGAAATGTTTATGGTCGCAACCTAAAGAGTTACGTAGTGATTTTGCACCTAATGCTACTATGGGTGTAGAGTTTACATAAGGCTCTATTAGCAACCGCTGGTTGCAATATCGTTTTGCAACCAGAGTGCTTAAAGTACACACACACTTGATGCGACAGAACGGGGTTTTCTCATTGTGTTGTTCGTAACATGTGGGTGCGGTTGCGTGCGCATACTACTGGCCAACAAACGAACGAGTCTAGGACTTATATTTCATCTCTCTTCTAAGTTAGTTTTTCTTCTTCAAATTTCCATTGGTGTTTCTTTCTTTTACTGTGTACATTTCGGTATGTGAATTATTTCACTACCTCTCTCTCCAGTTTATATTGTTCATATTCCAAATAACCGATGTTAATATATGTAGAGGAGCTTTATTATTTATACGGAAATTGATCATTTCATTTTCAGGGGATTGTTTTGTGTGAATTGTGAAAATAATAAGAATACTTAACTGTAGTTTATCGAATTATTTCGTTTTATTACTTCAAAGATTGTTACACTTTGCTAATTGGATAAATTTCGTACTTATCCACGCGGAAATAAATTTTTAATAAATTTTGGTTTAAAGTAATATGATTTTTTATCTTGGGATTGATAATCTAACTTCGTAATTTTTAGTATTTCCGATTACATAAAAGGTTCTTGTATTTGTGTTACATTTCGTTAACTTTGATATTATTAATGTTACTTGTGATGTTGTGTGAAATAAAAAAATTTGTTAAGGAGAAGGAAGTGAGGTGTAATTGCAACCGCTAGATTTTTTAACCACGAGTCACCACTATTTTCAACTACTGGTTGTAATAAGAAAAAATTCGCTTTAAGCACATTCTTAATAGTTAAGTAAAAAAAGAAAATTCTCGCGGATGACAGCCCGGATAATCGCAAATCCTTATAACTGAGATCTGTGTAATCGAGTCTCTGCCGTATATATATATATATATATATATAACGCATGCATGTCCCTTTGTATATACGTTTGTCGGAGCCATTAATACCTTATTTTAAAACAATAAATAACAATTTAACAGGAATAAGTTATACGAGAAAATAAATTGTAAAATAATACGTCAAAATTTTAGATAATTACCGAACCGACTTGAAAGATTAATTAATTAATTTTAAGAGAGATGAAAGAGGTATTTTATGACCTGGGTTGTTGTGAAGAAGTAAAAAAACAAGAAACAAGTATATAATGTCGATATTTCGCCATCGTGAATGTACTATAATAATTATAATCGTGGTAATAATAATGGTAATAATAATGGTAACCAGTCAAATTTTCAATCTATATCGCTATATATGTATGCATGTATATATTTTAAAGCATAATTTTGACTAATAAAAAATTCCGTCGTAAAGTACAATCGAATTAAATTCTTTTAAGCAACTAGAACGCGACCGATTAAGAAAAAACGAAAAATTCGAATAGAAATATCTATTTTTAGTTTTACTAATTCACTTCCCCCTTACCGCAGTTCATCTCCCTTCGTTTAATTATAATTAATTCCATTAAAGAAGTTTCAAATTGTCCTACTTTTAAATAATTCGAAATATTTTTTCTTTTTTTTTTTTTTTTTCAGCTGAAGGTATCGAACTGTGTAAAAAAGATGATCCGGAATTAAACAAATGTGTGGAACAATTGTTTGAAAAATTACGTCCAAAATTAATGGAAGGTTAGCACTTTTATAATAATAATAATAATGATAATAAGGATATTAATAATGACAATAATAGTAATGAATAATAACCGTAATAAATAATTAAAATAATGAAAACGACATAAGTACATTAATATCGGTCGCTGTCGACGTAAAGTTTCTTTAATTAAAGAAGTTTTTACCGTTTCAGTAAATAAAAACTATTTAGTTCTTAAACATAAATTATTTTATTTGTCGTATGCGTGCGAACGTAGACTGTATATAATATAGGTGAAATTATAAATAACTGTTTTATCTTCGTTCTCTCCTCAACCTTACGGTTGGTGGGTTTGAATAATTTATAGCCATGTTAAATCGGTCTTCGGGAACACATTCGTGCTTTTATGTCGACATAACTTTCGCCATTTTTTATTTTTGTTCCATATATCCCAGGTCTTCCTTTACTTCGGCTTCCGTTCATATTTCCTTCAATTAACGTTGTCATCCATTCTGAGTATCTGATCACAACCATTTTATTTCTTCTTTTCTTTATTGTATCTCCTCATTTATCTCTTGTAGAACTTCATCATTGGTAATCTTACTCGTCCAAGGTATTTTCAGCATTCTGCGCCAGCACCACATTTCGAACGCTTGAAGCTTATCGTTTTCTCTTTTCAAAATCGTCCACGTTTCCGCTCCATATAGAGCCACACTCCAAATAAAGCTTTTTACGAAAAGTTTTCTGGTATTTAATCGCATATTCTTTG
The DNA here is from genome assembly GCA_032883995.1 of Coronaproctus castanopsis. Taxonomy (NCBI): domain Eukaryota; kingdom Metazoa; phylum Arthropoda; class Insecta; order Hemiptera; family Monophlebidae; genus Coronaproctus; species Coronaproctus castanopsis. The sequence goes on from CM065053.1 coordinate 166,694,293, forward strand.
ATACGGGGAACGATTTTTTTATGAACGCGTTTTTCGCGAGAGCTATTCTTCTTCTTATGTCTTTTACACTTCGACCGTCTGACGATATTATACTTCCTAAATAGGGGAACTCTATTACTTGGCTAATATTCTGGTTGTTCAAGGTAATATTTAGCGCTGATTTCCATTTTTGCTACAAGCCGTGACTTTAGTTTTTTTTTGGTGCTTATGTTCATTTTGCATTTGCCCTGTATAGCTTGACTTAACACGTTTAAATATTCCTGCAGCTCTTCCTCAGTTTCCGCTATTACTGCTATATCGTCAGCAAATCTTATTGTATATTTTGCCGTTAATTTTTATTCCAGTATTACTTTTATTTTCTAAATAAATATCAATTGCCCCCTCGATGTAACTATTAAAAAGTAACGGTGAGAGATTACAACCCTGGCGTACTCCTTTGCCTATCTTTGCTTTTTAGTCACCTATGACTACAGATTGATTTTTGTACATTTGAAAAAGCAACCGTCTATCCCTGAAGTCCATGCTCCTTCAATGAATTAAATAATATATTCCAATCCACATATTCGAAAGCTTTCTCTAAATCTACAAAAGCGATGTATACTGTTTTTCCTATTTCCAACGCTTTCTCAATTATCAGACGTAGGGAGAGTGTAGCTTCTCTTGCGCTTCTGCTTCTTCTGTAACCGAATTGATCGTCTTTAAGGTTAGTTTCGATTTTCGATTCTATCCTATAGTATAATATCCTGGTCAAAATTTTAAGAGCATGAGGTAATATATTCAGAGCTCTGTAGTTTTTACATTCTTGAGCGTTATGCTTTTTTGGTATACAGCATACCCTGCTCGAAATCTTTAGGGATGTTTCCTTCCATATATATTTTATTCAGTAAATTGAATAGTATGTGTTTGGTTTTATCTCCTAATAATTTAAGCAGTTATCCAGGTATTTAGTCGACTGCTACCGTTTTGTTGGGTTTCAAATCCTTTAGAGCTCGTTCGAATTCATTTTTCAATGTAGGTGGACTCTTCTCGTCTTCTTGTATTTCAGCTGGTTCTTTCAGGATTGAATCATCAATCGGGTCTCCGCTGTATAACTCAATATATTGTTTCCATCTGTTCTGAATCTTCTTTTCATCGACTTATAATTTACCGTTTTCATCTTTTAACGTGCTCAGTTTTTTCCTTTTGTCTGAGGAGTAATAAGCTATGTGTTATAAAATAAAAAGTGAAGCAACAAGTATAAATTGTCTACTTAACGGTCGAAGCAATATGCCTTCTTGATAACAGTCAAATAAGACGAAGATTGTTGAGAAAACATATATGACATATTAGATTAGTAAGCAGAATGGGTCATTGGGTCCACTTTGCATAATTTATTATATAAATAAAGAATACCTAAATTAATTGTGGTCTCTCTCGCCGTAGTAATTAAGAACATAATAATAATAAAAAAAAAAAATGATATTTGTGTAACATCTTAGATCATGCAGGCGCATAATAAAACGATACAAAACACCATGTAGCCCTACTTTTATCTATTTTAGTCTGTTACATGTGCCTAATTATGGTTTTTGTGCTTACTTTTATTTCATCTCTATACTTAATGCACGCCGCATCCGGTATTGTATGCTTTTATACATTTGTGTCACAAGCCTTTTGTGCTCGTTTTATTATGCGCCCGACATGATCTGAGATGTTACGTAAATATCATTAAGTAGACAATTTATAATAATATAAGTGTTATATGAAAAATTTACTCACAGAGGGATCTTTAAAGTTTAAAATCGGACTAGATTTCATAAGATATTACATTTATTCTATCTTGTTATATCATAGAAAAATCACTGAAATATTTTGAGTCTATAGAAGAAGTATGAAGATATCATGGATACAGAAGATGAGAAACGACGCTGAAAAAAAAAAGGTTAATACGGGAAGAAAAATCTTGAACGTAATTAAGAAGAGAAAATGAAGCTGTTTTGGACATATCGTTTGAGGAAGATATGAACTCATCATCATACTAGTCGCATCTCCTGTTCAAGAGTTTGCATACATCATACTGTCCTTCATATGTCTCAATCTCTGGCTTTTCTTATAATTTCATTAAGAACAATTATCCGAGGAAAATTGATGAAAGAAGAGGTAAAGGACGAAGGAAAACGAAACATATGTCAATAGACGAGGAGACACATGATAGCTGAACACGTGGAAGTGGCGAAAAACGGTGGATTTTTTTTAAAAAAAAGTATAGCACTGTGATAATGTATATATATATAATGTATCATCATCATTACTGTCCATTGTCCTACGTAAGGACGTGTTGACACCATGTAATATTATTCAAGTTGCATTATAGTTTTTCTCCATAAGTATCTATTATTGGAGGCGATATGTACGTGCAAACAAAATTTTCTATAGTTAGAAATAAGTTTAACGAACAAATGGAAATTTATTTGCTTACCTACAAATGAAATGGTTAAAAGAAAAATCAAATGTAGATATTGATATTAGTGCGATTTTAAATTTACACGATCTCTACGATTGTAAAAGAAGTCAAGTATCGTAACTTGAAGTATTTTGGTCATATAATGCTGCACCCGCAACTATACAGTCCTTGCTTTACATGTTAATGCAGGGAAAAATTACAGGAATACTGCAACCCGGTTACGAAATCAGTCAAATTGGTACAATTTATCCCAGTTATATTTATCGAACACTTTGTAGACGTAAATGTTATCATCTTCGGATTTGGAATTTCTAGTGGTAATTTTTGTTTTCTTCGCGTTAATACCTAACAACGAATTCTAAATGGAGCAAAATTGAAAAAGTTTGTATAAATATCGATTAATGAAAACTATTATTGACTCTTGCAACCAATACGTCCATTATATGGTACATGAAATTTTAATGCTAACAAAATTGTTTATTTTCATGTCTACATTTTTCGAAAATATTTAAACACGGTGAAAATTATCTAAAGTCGTCTAAGAAGCTGCATTAATCCGTATAAAATTTCTAATTTTGTGTCAAAAGAATTTTGTGAAAAATTTAATACAAAAAAAAATTTACATCCAAAGAACGAAAAACAGAAGGAGGATGTTTATAACTTACAAGACAGTGCTAAGAACATTAGACAGGCTATGATCAAACAAGAAATCGGTTAGCCATTGTCTCTCTACATTGGATGATAATAATTAATACATAGTTATGTGTGTGTGTGTGAGTGACTCACGCGTTTATTTATATACATTTTACTTTTAATCGTCGTTTATTTAATATTTTCATATTTACTAGTTCATTTAGCGGAACGATTAACGGATAAAACGTACGATTATGTCAATTTTTTTTTTTATATATATTTATATTATTTCGTGCTTTTTGGTGTTTTTATATATTTTTTAAATCGCGTTATTTTCTTATAGTAATTATATTTAATTAGCAGTAGAGTATTACACATGAGTAGCATTTACAATATAACGCGTTACAATTTTCGGCAAAAACTCTAATTGCGATTACGCCCTAATTTAACCGGTTATGTTATTTTTATTTTTAGAATTTAATCGTTTTAAAACGCGTTTATATTAAACCTTGGCATTATTATTATTATTATTATTATTACTATTATTATAAACTTGAAATTATTATTATTATTATTATTATGTTTATATTCATCATACTAATAGTATGTTTTTTTTTTTAGTCGAGTAACTAATACTAATTTAGTGTATTCTAAAACAGTATATACTTGCGCGATTTTAACGGTTGTGTGAATAGTTGTGCAATAGTGAATATGGTTTCATTGAAAAGTGTATTTCTAATAGTGATTGTGTTTTCTTATATGGCGTATATATATGTGTGTTGCATGCGCGCGCACAAGTACAAATATTACCTGTTTTATACTATTTGCGAGCATGTGCACATATATATACAACGTGAATGTATGTGAATATGTTGTGTGTATGGGTTGCGCAGATTAAATATACGTAAATATGTATGTCTGATAGTTGAATATCGTTTGTTCATATGTGTATATGTGAGGTCAGTAATTACAACTTTTCATTGTAAGTATAAAATGTACGATATGTATACATATATAAGTATAATATGTTAGAAAACAAGACCTTAAAAAAAGTAGAATAGTTCAAATATTTAGGCTACAGAAATAAAAACAAGAATTGTAAGAGCCAAACAAGCGTTCGAGGAAAGAAAATATTTATTTAATAAAAACATGAAGATTGAAACACGGAAAAACGTTTTGAAATCATACATATGGAATATATTATTATGGTTCAGAAACGTGGGTGTTAAAAAAAAATTAAAAGAACTCCTGGAAGCCTTCGAAATGTGGAGTTAGCGTCGCATGATCTCATGCACGCAGAATAAAAGGAATTCAGACGTTTTGAAAATGGTAAATGAAAAAAAAGGAAACTACTGGAAACAATACAACAAATACGAGAACGGCTTGCAGAACACATACTGCGACACGACGCTTCCATGACGGTCATGATAGGTGGAAAATTGGAAAAAAGAAGAAAAATCGTAAAACCTAGAATAACACGGATAAATCAAATAAAAGAAAGAATGCAAATGGCGTATAAAGAGACGAACAACATAACAGAGAACAGGAAGGAATGGAAGAACATGATTAGCTAGCTGCAACCACAGGTTAAGAAAGTATCTTAACCCTATATAATACATAAACAATAAACTTTTATACGATGATGATGATGATTATTATAATATGCGTATATATATATAGATGTATAAGTTTGTATGTACATATATGTATATTATATATAATCAAGTTGCATCTCCTGCGAAGGGGGTTTATTTTCCTGTCTGGCTGCAGCTATCACTTCCCTGGCTCTGTTGAATCCAGTGTTTGATGTTATATATTCCAATTTTTTCCTTCCTCTAAGTATTTTTCCTTGTACTGTCAACAACGGAGCTTGCGACCTATATACTTCAATTTTGCTTTTCCGTAAGCCTGTTTATATTACGTAGCTTTAACAACTTCTTATTCATGATGAAATCTGCCCATGATATCCTTAACAATCGTCGATAAGCCCACATTTCGAAATTTCGAATGCGACCAATGTCATTTTCCATTTGACGTTACTAACACGTGTCTATTTTATTTTAAACGGTCGAAATAATGTTAAAATTTACGAAAAAATTTAATATTACGTAACTTAGACGACTAGGAAAATTTTCTGAACTTTTTATTATTACTACTATTACGAAAATTCGTGGAAAAAAAGTTGTTCAAAGAAATTTATCCACCATACGTAAACTTTTCTTTAAATAAAGAAATCGCCCGTTTTTTTTTTGTTTGTAATAAGGGACATTTAGTCGATTTAAGACGATTCTACTCCTATAACGAATTAAAAATTTATCTATAGGTATTGGAAAAATTATCACGTGTGGAAACACACCCTGCATTTTAAAAGTGGGGATTTACCTAACGAAATATATTAGTCGTATTTTATCGAGGAAGTTCTTTACAAGAAAAATGAAAACCATTTCAGTGCCGCATTATCGTTTCTTTCTAAACGAAATTATACGTTTTAACGTACGATATAATTAATTAACAAAAATCGCTCGAAAAAGTAAAAATATAAATTTTGAGTATAATACCGTTTTTTTTTTTTTTTATATTACTGACGAAAATTTTTTATATAATTTTTTTTTTTTGGAATTGAAACATTCCACGTCAATCAAGTGTGCCCGTTATTATTTGAAACTGGATACTTTTTTAACCGTTAAAAATTTACGTACCGTATAAGAAGCGACTGAAAGGATTAATAACGCGCGAGGGTAGTTGAAAAATGTTTATATATATATATATATATATATATATATATTATATATATATAATGTATTTATTCTTTTTTTATTATTATTTACACTAATGCTAGAATATAATAAAGTATAATAGCAAACAAAATTAGCTTAGGGCTATTTTTAGCGATTATGGATATGTATATGTTTAATTCTGATTAATTCATAAATGAAAACAATAAACTGCTGCAGTAATATAATTTCATTTAATTCAAGTGTCGCAAATGATTATATTTACGGCAATTATATGTTGAACGTTTTCAAATTCATCGCTTTCGCAATTACAACATTTACTTTCATTAATAATTTTTAATTTATTTAGATAGTATCCAATAGAACCATAACCAGTAAGTATCTGAACCATGTGGTAGCTAACGGTAATGTTTTTATTTTTAAAACGTTCTATTACCATTAGGAAAGAACTTACTTTCTATTGGATACTATCTAAATAAATTAAAAATTATTAATGAAAGTAAATGTTGTAACTGCGAAAGCGATGAATTTGAAAGCGTTCAACATATAATTGCAGTAAATATAATCATTTGCCACACTTGAATTAAATGGAATTATATTACTGCAGCAGTTTCCTGTTTTCATTTATGAATTATTCAAAATTAAACATATGCATATCCATAATCGCTGCAAATAGCCCTAAGCTAATTTTGCTTGCTATTATACTTTATTATATTCTAGCATTAGTGTAAATGATAAAATATATATATCTATGTGTATATATATATATATATACATAATTATTGATCGTATGTTTTTCTCAGGTATTCCGGAAGTCGATTTACCCGCGTTAGATCCGTTGATATTAAAAGAGGTGGTAATATTTAAAGGAGGTAGAGGTCAAATACGCGCTATTGGCAGAGACGTCAAAATCACTGGAATTAGTAATTTTAAAATAAATTATATTCGGTGAGTTGTATTACATTTTCGATTTGAAAATTATCTTTCCTTAACGAACGATATTTGACGATTTTATATTACAACGATGATAAATAATGATCCGAGTCGAAACGCGAATCGATCGCATAATGTAAAGTTTATTAGAACCGATAAATATACTTTAAAAAGTTTCTATTAATTCACTTACTTTTCTGCGTTCATCTGTCACATATTCTTGTAATAACGTTAAATACGGATCTGAATTGTTTTAAAGCCTTCGAGACATAGAGAAGTAAATGACTTAGAGGTGGTTTGAAATAAGTTCATCGTGCAGCTGTTTATTTTTTCTGTTATTTTTTAACAGACATGCATTTACAGCTTACCCAACGTGATACTGTACTAACTCACATTTCTATAAACTTGGACAACTTCTCTAGAAATACCGCTATGCCTTGTAAATTATCAAGGTGAAGAAGAGATAATATATTGTACGGACGACTGTTACACGATGAGCGCAGTAATTCGGGATATAGTTAATAAATTGAAAACTGGACCATACACTATTCAAATTCTGATTAGTAGATTTCTTTTTTACTTTTTTAATTTAACCCATATACCCATAATAGTAACACGATCTAACAGAATTGGATCAACGGTATCAAACACTTCGAAATGTACAATTATAACCAGCTTTATCAGGCTCAAGGGTCCGTAATTCCAGAAATGCGGTCAAACAGTGTATAATTTGTAAAGTTACACAGAAGAAAAACCGTATTGTCATTTCGCTAATATTAAACTTATTCAAAAAGTTTAAAAATCTTTTACATATTTTTAAAATATCATTGATATTGGGGACAAAATACACGTGGTTTATACTTTATAGGAGATATGTCTGAGTTGTCTCCAGATTTAGATACCGGATTAATACTGCTCAATTTAAACACTTCTGGAAACTCTCGACAGGCTTAACTGATTCATTAAATACAAAAATTAATATTTTATTAGAACTAAAAGACTATTCATTTGCTATATTCAAAAATGCCGTTTTCAAAATGAATCATTTTTTGAAAACAAATTAATTTTTAATTGTTCTGAAAATAAAATCCGCCTAAAAGATGTACAACACTATTTCAGAAATAAACGTTAAAGCGACTGGATAGTAAATTCTCATTAATGAGAATTTAATACTTTATTGCCTCCAAAACCTACTATATCCAATAACCGTTAATGATGTTCACGTGAAAAATTTAAAAAATAAGCCTTTTTGTGCATTTTCTTCATAATAGGATTATGTTTTTTTTTATTTAAAAAGAATCCCTTTTATATGGGAAGAGTAACAAGTTCGTTTAATACACAAAATTTTTCCAAAAACCCGAGCAAACAATTTCAGAAATTATACAAGGCGAGCGTTTTCAAAAATTCCACCTGTAGCTACGAATACGTTTACTCTTAAGCGATCGTTTCTTAAGAATACGGTGCCGTTTTTTAGCGCGCGTAATATTACGTTGAATGACGTCATAAAGCGGTGAAAAATTGAGGCCCGCTTAACGATGAACTTGAAGTGTAGAAACATCGTTCTTCAGTTGTGTGTAAATACTGTTCACCTTTCATGTTAAAACTGAAATTTGTAAACTTTTCTTAAAAATCGGCGATTTAGATTTAGCTTTATTAATATACTTGGAAAATGAGGAGTCATCAGATGATGAAATTAAGTATTGGGAAATAGATAACATCTTTTTAAACGACGTAATAAATGAGATGTATACGAAACTGTCATCTGCGTAGTAATGAAGAAAAATTTCGTGAATTCTTCTGTTAATGCCAGTACTGTTTGATTATACGAAAGATCCCGAAAATAACTAAACAGATCTTTAAAAAACCTCAAAGCATCCGGATCGGATGATATATTAGCCGGAATAATTATAAGGATTAAGTCACCTGACTAAATAGGATACGAGATTTTAGTAAATGCCTGAATAGAAATCAATTATAGGGAATAACGTTTATATTTCTCCCTAACAACCTATTATTTATTGTAGCCAACTTCGGCAATATTATCTGAATCTAAACAGCCATTTTATGGATTAAATTTATATTATATATACATATATATATATATATATATATATATATATATCGTTGAATCAGAGTTATCCACCTTTTCCGATCCCAAAGATTGCCCATTTCAAAGTTCTTACACACACACACACACACAATATACATTACTCTCGTCTGCAATTATATCGTTTTCTTTACAAAGGTAGGGGTTTCGTGTAACGTTCGTACACGAATTCCTGGTGTCACTCTGGGATAATCGATAATTCAATTTCAAATCATTCAGCTAAATCAACCATGTTTACTACCATTCGTTTATTGCTTATACCCCTTGTATCGACCTTTAAACAATAAATAAAACTTAACAGAAGAAATAACATAATAAATTCTCTATGACGTCATCTTTTTAATTGATACTTATTATTTTAAAAAATTAAACGTAATTTCTACACTTGGCTGTGAATCTATACAAAACTAACTACCCCATAATTTTTATCATCTTTAAACTACTCCGTAATAATTGTGTTTGATCAATTTTTTCTTTCTGTCCTAACACAGATGATCGTTTATTCTATTATTTGTTTCATTTCCTGTGATTATATACAAGTGACTCATTTCGTCACACTTGTCATTATTGCACTTATAACTATACCACGTTTACCTTCGTGTATTTATCCCTTTCAGTCATACATTATTAACTATCGACATATAATTATTAAATTTATATGAACGTTTAGTATACAATAACGGCTTCTTAGATGATTCTAGTTAATTTTCAAGGTATTTATATAAAATATTTTAAAAATTAAGGCATTTCGCGTCAACCAGAAAATATACATTCTTTGTTACTATTGAAATTTCTTCTTTAATATAGAGGACATTGTTACTGAAAGGAGTATTGTAGGTATATTTTCATACTTTAACATATTTCGTTAAGAACTAAGTTATATACATTATATATATATATATATATATATATATATATATATATATATATATATATATATATATATATATACATATGTATATATGGTGACCCAGAGAAGACAGACAGTTTGTTTTTTGAAAAGCGTAGTTGTTAACACAGCTACAACGCAAACCGCGTGCTCCAAGGTTAATGTACAGACTAGAGATTCGTTTTTGTCCAGTTTCATTTATCGTGGCATCCTACAACAAGAAGGAACGTGCGCAAAGAGCGTTTCGAAAAGAGTTCAAAGTTACGCGGTGTAAACTTGTACCATCTCACAATTCAGTTTAAAGGTGTGTTGTGAAAACTTTAAGAGACAGCTCCTGCAACGGATAAAAAACGCCATGGACAAAAAGAAAATGGTTTGTATCCTCATAAACATCGATGAGTTCGAGCAGCGATCATTCGGAGTCCTGGATGCTCTGCACGTCGTCTTGCTGCTTCATTAAATCTGTCGAGATAATCTGTTCACCGTATATTGCTGGAAGATTTGAAATTTCATGCTTATACTGTGGTCATAACTCAAGAATTAAAAAGTACCGACCATACACAACGATAACTTTTTGTTGAAACACAACTGAAAAAAATCGAAGACGAAGTGAGCGATTTAAACAATCTTTTAATGCGCGATGAAGTTCATTTTCAGCTACCCGGGTTCGTAATTTTCGCTGATACTGTCAACGGAAAGCGCTATGTCGAGATGATAAACTCGTTTTTACTTCCCTTTCTTCGTCTTTGTCTGACCCGTACATGGGTTCAACAAGATGGTGCGACTTGTCTAATTTCGCATTTTTATATTTTTAAATAAAATTTCATTCATTGTCGAGTAGTTTTTGAATTATTCAAAAAACAAAATCTTTTTTGTGGGTCATTCTATATATAGAAAAAGTTTGAACCCGTTATTTGTCTAAATCTTATCGATAATTTCTGGTTATTTCTCGTCATGATCTATTTTTCGCGTTAATATTTTCATACTTGGCTGAATTCGATTCCTTTAAATTTCATTTTTTCATTATACGTAAGCAATATTTTCTAAAACGATTTGGTTAAGTTCTGAAAAATAATCTATCACCGAGTCGTGAAATATCTCATTTACGCCTCTATTTCGAATCGTTAAATTTTTACACTTAAAATCTGGTCTTTACTGGTATTTTTATTACGTTAGCGTGTATTTCAGCCGTTGCTGTAATATCATACCAGCTGGACCAGTTTCATTTCCTGGACTTAATACCTTAGTAATTAATTTCCGTTTTGCAATTAATAAAACTTCTCGTAAAGAAACTCTAGAGCGTAATATAATCTGAACCGGATATAGCGCTGTTATAAATCACCTTCATTCGAGTAATTAGTTGTCCTACTTCGAAAATATTTGCACTTTTTTTTTTTTAAATCGTGTTTTCGTAACTACGCAAAATGAACAAATGTGAACAAATATTTTTATATATTTTTAATTTTGTCAATCTAGTTTCAAATAATTTACTAGATGTGCCGAACGTTTGAACCATATATATATATATATATATATATATATATAAACAACAAGAAAGGAGTTAAAAATCACTAAACTTTTATATAAAAAATCGCAAAACTTTTCAGGTCCTAAGTTCACTGTCAGATTATTTTATGATGATATTTTTCATATTGCTAATTTTTGTAAATTGTATATCTAAATTAATATTTTACGTTTTATTTATTATATAAAATTATGTATTTTATTTTTATGTTCACTTTATAATGGCTTAACAATCGAAAAGCTTTGTGATTTTTTATTCGAAAGTTTAATGACTTTAACTCCTTTCTTGTTATTGTTCATTTTTTTTTACAGTCACTACATTCTACACTTTTCAAAATATATCCACCTGTATGTCAATATATATGATATTTTTATACGGAGCAGAAATTCGAACTACAGTCCACCGCTCTGCCGGCTGAGTTACGAAAAGGGTTAACCGAAACTTAATAAACAAACATCTTCCTTTTTCCATAACTTCATTAATTTATTCCGGTCTTCCTGTTTAAAAATATTTCTAAAATTCAATCATTTATTAGTTGGTTTGTGATTTCTACTTTACAACGGCCAAATAATGGCGATGATGATGATGATAATAATAATAATGATAATAATAAAGAGACAGACAGAAAATTACCGGATTTAAGATGAGGGCGCACACAATATTGATCATATACAGGTAGGAAGATAGTCAATTTTAGAAAAGCTAAACATTAAACGCCTCGTTGCACTGTATCAACAGGAAATTCTGAAATATGATAAATATAATCACACGTTAAGAATGATAATAGTCTTGAAAAATGGGCACCATTCGGTCGGATTGAAAAGAATAAAAACGGACAACCGACTCGATGGACGGTTACTATTACGCACCTGGATGGGCTAACAAGAACTCGAGCAATACAATTAAAACTGGAATAAATGGAGAAATATAACATCAGATGTACCATCAATGTACGATATTCTAAGAAATATTTACAATCTATCTCTGAAACACGCTAGTGTAAAATTCATCTGGATTCCCAGCCACTCAGGTATCCGCTGGAATGATACCGTAGACAATCTTGCTAAAAGCGCCAACGAGAATGGCTCATTCTACTTCAATACACCGGTTAAGGAAATTTTATCTGAGATTAATTTCTCGCACAAAGAATTTTGGAACCGCGTTTGAAAGTATTGTAATTCAGCCAAACAATTTAGGAATATTCAACCTTCAATTCCAGTAATCAATTGGTTCTTCAATCTTCCTGTCAACATGGAACATTCCATACGTTCTATTTACACACAAATTAGCCCATTCGCCATTCTGTACCCACCCTTGCGATGGAGATCAGATCGCCGACGAAAAACATCTATTTTTTAGCTGCAGTTATTATAGAATGTATCAATCAAAATTCCTGTCACGTATTGTAAGTAAAGGAATCCCTCACCCAACTAATCTCAGATGTCTGCTCAGCTCACAGAATAATAGAGTATACACGATCATATTTGATTACATATTAGCCTGTAGTATAAATATTTAATAATACATATCATCTACAGCCCTGGGTGGAATCACTAATGCCCATTTAAAAAAAAAAATGGATTTTATAATTCGCGAATAATGTATGACGAGAGTGGGTTTTTCCCGACGAACATTTTGATCGTGTTTCTTCCGTAACTAAGTCTCCATATATTTATATTTGTCAGATTGGTTAATCAATTTTATGAAATCGATATTTAACTCGACTCCGTTTAGGTGTTCGTTGATAAGATGACGTTATCCAATGGTGGATAACGATTTGTGCATAATCCTACGTACAAATAAAATTTCCAACGAAAATATTTTCGATAAATTATTTCGGAAAATATATATATATTTTTTTATTTTGTTTGAAAAAAAATTAATCGGGATTATATTGTGCGTTAAAAAAAAAAATCAGGGCGAATGTCGATAATTTGGAAATCGCGGTAAATGTATCGTTTCCATGGTTACAATACGAAGGTACTTACGACGTGAACATGAACTTCATGAATTTACCCATTAAAGGAAAAGGTCCTATGATGGGAAATACTAGTAAGTCTACTTGTTTTCCTTTTAAAATTACATAATATAATTTATACGCTGACTTACATCGGCTTCGTTTTTATTATGCGTTACAATATTTCTTCCGTATAAATATAATAGCAATCTGGAATGATAAACGAGCCGTTTGGAATTGGTCGACACGCTGTAAAACGTATATTCAGTATTTGTAGCAATCGTCGATATTTCAATCGACTTGGGTTCATTCAATTTGAAGATCGAGGAATTGCTTAGTTTCCGATTGCACGATGAATTTGTAAATTCATTTTTCAACAAATTTCGAATATAAAGAAGTCGGACAGTTAATTAACGAAGTTCTATAAAAAACGGTTGTACTCGATATTTACGAACGGTTATTTATGCTCGAAGTCAGTAGAGAGGTTAAAAAAATCATCCAAATTAACTTACAGATCATTGTACACGATCGATGATTGAAGGTAGTTAAAAAAGTTTAATAATCAAACTCTGGATCTTAATGGATACTGTTTCATGTTATATAATATATGAATTACCTGATTACCGCTAAAGTATCTCGGTTACCAGTTTGCGGTAAATGTTAAATATAAATGAACTATTGAAATTGTCTGAAGAAGACTAGAAATGTAACAATGTTCGTCAACATTTTAAGAAAACTGGCTTATAAGGTAATGCTGATCGTTGCATATCGCCATACTAGCAGAGTGCCCTGGATTGATGCTTACTCATAAAAAAAGGAGTCAGATTTTTTTTCAAAAATTAATTTTGTAGCTCGCAATGATGTATATAGATCGTAAACTAAGTATTACATACGTTCACGACGAATTCCTTGTAATGAATAAAAGAACCAAAGAGATATGGCTATGAATTATTTAGTAAATGAGAATGAGAAATTTTAGCATGGCCAATTGTTCTCATCGGCTTAATATTTGATACACTGTTACCTTACCTAACGTTATATATAAATATATATATATTTATATATATAAAATTAATTTTAAAAATAATAAACATTTAATTTTTAATCAATACTCGAGAGCTCCAATCGACCAATCGTAGAATATTAGCATCAAAGTTTTCTCTATTATAAACATTAAACTTAGAAAAGAAGTATAATTTTTTTACAAAAAGGTTTTTTCGTATTTTAATTATGTGCAGAGCTTTTAATAAATATATTTAGCCATTTTAAATAGAATATACGATAAATAACGAGGCCAATAACGAGTTCTTTTTGTTTCCATCTAGTTGATTTAGTAAATTTGGAAACACGGTTCCAAAAATTGAATTTTTTCAAAAATTTTTGACCGTCGTCGACAAATTTTGTCATCAGTAGTTGTTTTTATGCGAATGTAGTATGTATACCAAAAATGGTAATTTTTTAGTTTCTTGAAGGAATTCATATTTAATATAACATCTTTCTTGATAAAGTAGTCTCTAAACTTCAGTGTTCGACCTTACTGAACGCAATTTATTGATAGTGGGAACTTCATTACGCATTCTCGATCATTTCTTCTTTAGCGGGGATGTTATTAATTTTGAGAAGTCCGATGAGGGAACTGGTATGTTCAGAATCGGGAGGTATTTAGTTGCCTCTGTAATAAAAATGATGAATATTAGAAAACACGTGGATAAAAAATTACGTAATAATAAAATTGACGACACTGCACCGAAAAAAACCTTGAATGTATTACCGTGTAAGTATTCATGAGTTATATACCTTTATTTTAAAAAAATTACTTAATTTCGTATTTTTTTTAATTTTTATAAAAATTTCAACAATCATATTCTTTCTTTATCAGAAGAAGAAGATCTTTATTATATAATTATTTACATGTCAAGTACACAAAATTTACCTTGGCACTAAATAAAATAAGAAAAATTATATTACATTATATATTATCTTATATTTAAACATTACAGGAAAAATTTAAAAAAAAAACGATGATAAACAAAATATTGCCGAATTATATATACAATGTGCTAGATTATTTAACACTATAAATAACTCGATATACAACGTCGGAATTTACATTAATATAGAAACCGGTGCTTCAGACGACATCTATTTTGTAGGCTGGCCATATCGTAGTCTACTGTGGCTTGAATTAATTTATTGTCGGGCATTTTGTAGTTTGTAGGCTGGCCATATCGTAGTCTACTGTGGCTTGAATTAATTTATTGTCGGGCATTTTGTAGTTTGTAGGCTGGCCATATCGTAGTCTACTGTGGCTTGAATTAATTTATTGTCGGGCATTTTGTAGTTTGTAGGCTGGCCATATCGTAGTCTACTGTGGCTTGAATTAATTTATTGTCGGGCATTTTGTAGTTTGTAGGCTGGCCATATCGTAGTCTACTGTGGCTTGAATTAATTTATTGTCGGGCATTTTGTAGTTTGTAGGCTGGCCATATCGTAGTCTACTGTGGCTTGAATTAATTTATTATCGGGCATTTTGTAGTTTGTAGGCTGGCCATATCGTAGTCTACTGTGGCTTGAATTAATTTATTGTCGGGCATTTTGTAGTTTGTAGGCTGGCCATATCGTAGTCTACTGTGGCTTGAATTAATTTATTGTCGGGCATTTTGTAGTTTGTAGGCTGGCCATATCGTAGTCTACTGTGGCTTGAATTAATTTATTGTCGGGCATTTTGTAGTTTGTAGGCTGGCCATATCGTAGTCTACTGTGGCTTGAATTAATTTATTGTCGGGCATTTTGTAGTTATCGTAAAATTGCTTTGAAAGTTTTCCAATGTATGTAAATAAGTAAGTTAATTTTAATGCGGAATGCATGTCGCTAATTTTGGTATATCTGTTGGAATTTAGTGATATTCAGCAACCGTCGTTTTGTAATAGCTGCATTTTCCTATAAGTGCTGTTGGAAACTGAACTCCAGACAGCGGCCATGCATAAGTTTACCTAGGGCGAATGATAGATGTGTATAACAACTTTTTATTCGTGATTCGTATGCTTACCTAATGTAGGACATAATGTTACGTTTCTATTATGCCTATTATTTTTCAAATAAAATTCGTTAGTTTTATATATATATATATATATATATATATATATATATATATATATATATATTAATTTGCGGACCACGCGTAGGTAATCCAGTTGCCATCAACTCATCTTTTAAATTATGGACTGGGAAAAAAATCCAAATACGAATTTTTATAGATGAAGAGATAGATATGTTGATATAGAGATGAAAGTGGAGAAATTAATTATTAAAAAAATTAATAAAATATTCGAAAAGCGGGTTATTAATATTTGTATATATATATATACGTGTGTGTGTGTGCACATGTATATGTATTAGACGATAAGAACGGGTTATTATATTATTCCTAAGTTATCGTTGTTGTTAGAAGGAACCAGTTAAAATGGAATTTCCCAGGTTCGATTATTCGATACTTATTATCGTCAGCACGCGTATGTGTGTTGTTGCTGGTTTTCGGTTAATTTTTAATATGTCAGTTACGACGTGGGTTTTTTCCTGAGCCTCGACAAAGTTTATTATAAAAAATTTGCAAGTACGTATGAAACGATACGCCAAGACGTTCATAAATTTTTCGACAGGTTAAGCGATTAACTTAAATTTATAACAATATATTATCAGTGACGGATCTAGGTTTTCAAAAAAGCAGGACAAAGTCAAAGTTCCCGTCCAAAAATAAAAGATTATTACTGATTTTTTGACAATGCAAACGAAGTTTTACAAAAACACAAATAGCTTATAGTAGCACTTTCCTCGTCTTTTTTTTTTCGACGAAATCGTCTATTAAACTATCGTAATCGAGAATATTAGCTGTTTCGCACTCGTGGGGTATTGTGGATCGTAAATAGTTGTTGATTAGCTTGGCTGAAGCTTTTTTCACATGACGCGGAAGTTGTAGGTAGCGTCACATAACTTTTAAGAGCTGTGCGCAAGTTAGGAAATACATTCTGTGAATTGTTTTTGTGTTTCAATTCCGGTTAAGAACGAGGTTGTAATTCCGATATATTCGAACATAAATGTGGTCCCTCTTCTTTAAAAATTGTTTCTAATCAAATCCGCTGAATCCAGATTTTTATAACATTTTAGCGTCATTCCGCACTTTTTTAAATCATCAGTGCTCATTTTCATAATTATTTCACCACATAAAATTCGCCGGACATTTTACTTCTTTTTAATACTCTATGGTCAATGATTGTTGTGACATCGTCTCAGCAATAGTGCTCTTCAAACCATCTGTCGAATCCGTTGGCACGAAGTCTACTTAATTCTTCAATCCTTCCATTTAGGAAACTGACCGTGCTAACACAATGTCAATTTGTTGAACTTCTTTATTAACACGATCAACCTCCTTTATAACGTAATTTCAAATCACTGGGTATAAAATAAATTCAAATTTCATGAACTCATTTAGTAGACTTTTGGCCTCTGATTTTGATTCGGGCGATTACTAATTTTATTTAAGTTCAAATGCGCTAATAGCTGCTGCATTGTCTGACCACCTTGTCTGATTGCTGCCTTTGACATTGCTGTTTGTATGTTTCTTCATTATTTCCCAGTACAATAGTAGAAGTAATAAATAATTTGTAAATCCTTTGCAAAACTCCAAACGAAATTTGTCCTCGGGCCAGGCATAAAATCAATATGTACACCAACAAGATTAAGTAAATGAGTAATGCACGACACAAATATTGTGTACTTATTTTTTTCTAGAATTCTAGCCTCGACGCCTGTGTACGCTCCTGACATACTTGAGGCATTATCATAAGACTCACCTCGGCAATTGCTTAGGCATAACCCATCGTTCTCTAGTTTTTTGAAAACTACATTTGCTAAGTACTCGCCAGTTCCTCCGTGAACCCCAATGAAGTGAATAAATCCTTGGACAATTTTACCTTCCCCGTTGTCGTTGATTTTGACGTATCGAGTTATTTCACTCATCTGTTCAGAGTAAGACTCATCAGAGGTAAAATTGAACACGACTGTTATCTCTGCTATAATTTCCTGCCGAACCCTTTGGGATATAACATCAATGATTTCATTTTGAATTGTTTTAGATAGGTATGAAAGTTGCCCTTTTTTATTGATTCCAACTTTTCCTGCAATACAACATTATGTTTTGCTAACAGGGTAACAAGATTTACTCGTGTCCTACTCTATGACACTTTTAATAATGAAGAGGTATTTTCAGTAGAGCCTCGAAAAGAAAAACAATTAATGGCCAAATATAGCACGACCTCAAAAAAATGCTAAGAGTTGTTCGCCATCTTTTTTTTCACTCTGTGTTTTTTTTCTAATTCTTTGTTAATGCCGCTGCACGTTTTTAATGAGTTAGTGACAGATTATGTTGTGCAGAACACTCATGATGCGGTAGTATTTCATAATTTCTCTTCTACCTTACATAACTAGTAATTACGAAGGATGAAGAAGTCGATACATCTGCAGAATCGTCAAAAAGGTTACATGTAGCACAGAAATAAACACTTTTTGAATATTTTGCTACCACTAGGTAGTAACTTTACCACATTTCAGTAGTAAGACATCTGTCATCTCTGCTCATCGATGAAAAAGCGAGTTTTCTTGACCATAGATTACTGATGACTGTTTCGATCCAGTATAAAAAATAAAACACATTTAAATCGTGGAAAAAAAAATTAATTTAAATTCTTCCTCTTTATGCGAATTTTTGAACAGATGGTTAGATTTCTCTTCAAATTTACATAGGAAGATTGGGCTTATTATTCAGCACTTTTCATCAATAATTCTGTTTGAGTTAAATGAATATCTCCAGTAAGAAAGCACCGATTAACTCCTTGAAATACGCGGTCAGGATTGTATATATATACGGAATGCATAAAAAGGAAAATTAGGCCGATCAGTTAAACAAAAAATGCTTTTAAATTGTAATGTTTATTAAGTTTGGATCAAAACAAATTCATTGTTTATGTGATTAAAGATCATTAAAAAGCTAAATTTAAGGAACGCTCGAACAAATTAAATTATAAATGAACTTACTTTATAGATGTAAATTAATATTTTTTGTTTAAATTTTTCTTTTGTATACAATTTTTCTAAGACAATCAGTAGCAGTGTTAAAGATAAAGAATATGGATTACCACCAATAAGTTAATTATAAATATTTACGATCTATTTTGTAATCGAATTATGGTCTTTTGAGACGTTCGGTAAATTAACGGCTAGCGTATTAGCATGTTGATGAATCATTCGTGCATATTTTCCTCTTAAAATTCTTATTGTTTGTTTTATCGTTAGTACATGAACATCGCAATATATGTTAACGTTACGTATACAACTTATTTATTATTAGTACTAGAAAATATTATAATTATATGTCGTTATATAGTCTCCGAGCGAACTTCTCTCATAATTCTTTCCAGTTATATCGCTATAGTAATTCCTAAAATTTTTAGCGAACAATTATCGAATGCCCTTTAGATATTTAGCGGAATATTGTTCCTAAAAACATAATAAACGTATTTTTGTTAAATACACTTTTAAACTTTAATGGGCGGTATTTTTTCCGGTGTAAACCGTCGAGTTCTAATCGTTAAACTTTATGAAAAATCGCAAAGCTTTTTGGCTGTCCTTCTTCTTCTTCCTTTGGACCCTCGGAAGGGTGTAGTGATATTATGAGACCGCCGCATATGCTATTATTCTCCAATCCGATCTGTCTTGAGCAGCCAACAATGCTTCATGTGGATATAATCCAATTAGTGATTTTATCTGGTCAACCACTTTTCCTCTTCCCGCATACTTTCCCGATAATTATCAGATTTTGCAGAGAGTCCGTATCTCTCCCTATGTGTGTAAAAAACTTCAATAATCTCTTTTTTATTCTGCATGACAGCCGCATATGTATGTTTAGTTTTTAGAAGACGTATTTCTTAATTTTTCCGGTCCATTCACGATATTCTTAGTAACCTCCAGTAGGCCTAACTTTCGAATCCGTCTATTCTATTAGCGCAGTCTACAGTGAGAGACCAAGTCTCGCACGCGTAAGTAGCAATTGAAAACATCAGACAGACCAACAGTTTAAGCGTTGTGTTTATATGCCGTATCTTTCCAAATCGGAGATAATCTTTTTGTCGTACTACGCGCTAATATTAATCTCCTCTTTATATCCGGTAAGCGGCTACCGTTATTTGTCAGTATCCAAGATACGTGAAATTTTCCACAACATCCAATCCACATATACTTTCTTCCATTTGCTATTACCATTTTTATCTACTATTATGACTTTGTTCCGGTTTATTAGTAATCCATATTCTCTGCATCTATCTTCGAGATTCTGTATAAACTTTGACATATTTTCCTCCCAGCCACTTACAATGACAATATCGTCAAGAGTAGCGCAAATTATTATTTTTTTTCATCATCCCAATTGTTCGATACTTGCCGCGTAATATATTCTGTGTAGATGTTAAACAATAAGGGTGACACTTTCGGCTGTTACGTCATTATAAAATGAACATAAAAAAAAATAAAATATAAAAATATAAAAATATAATATACAATTTATAAAATTGTAAAATGTAAAAAATATTAATTTAAATATACCAAATTAAAAAAAATTACAAAAGTTAACAAAATGAAAACATAGTAATAATTATAATGTTAATTACAGCCGACATAGTGGCCACCGCTGTGTTGAAAGGTACCTTTATCGAAAAAGAAGGCGAAAAATACGTGGAATTTACATCGGCCGATGTAGATGTAGTGGTAAAGGATTACTACATACGAGTAGAGAAGCTGTTTCCCGACAAACAATTGAGTAAGTTTTTCGATCCAGTTTTGCCGGATCTGCAGTTTTTTTTATCGTATTTTTGTTTTTGTTTTAACCCAACCTATCGCGATACCGTTATTTCCCGAAATAATTCATTATTCTACCGAATATTTACGTTATTTCGTCGGTTTTTTTATAAATTTGGAATATTTTTAAAATGTCGGGACTAATCTAAAAGACTTATTAATCGAGAAATATAACTAACCTATCATCGGTGGTTTTTTTTTTTAGGTAATTATATAATACCGGGTTTTAGATTGTATCACGAATACATAAATATTTTTAGAATTAAAATATTCCGTATCGATCAAATATCCTTATTGTACGAAAATAAACAATTTCGTCGGGGTTTTTTTCCGTTTCATAAATAGTGTAATTATTTAATAATTACACACTTTTGTGTTACGAAAATTTAAAATGACAACCTCTCTAATATCTATAATTTTAATCTTGACGATAATATCTAAATAAAATTAACGATATCTTCTTAATATAATTATAATTTTTCAAAATTTCTTACCTCTTCGACGGCTACATTAGATATATTTATTAACTTAAAACTATCCGCCTGCAATTACATCCTTGCAAGGATACGATAAATCGTGTCGGCGAAATTACGTCTTACATACGTTTTCTGTTTCCGCTATACCGAAATGACTTACGATACGTTTTCAAACTGTCCCGATAATAAATTTAGCGTTATAAACGTTAGAAATAAAACGATTCTTATCCAGTGTCTGTCATTATACTACGTTAATCCGTTATATCGTGCATGATTTAATACTGTCCCTAAATAACATTTATTTAGTATAGAACAATATTTATATATTCCCCTCGACTAAATTCGCGGATTGTATAAATATTTTTTGTCATTATAAAATACACCGATTTGTTTACGTATTTCCAAAGGGAAAATTCCTACCATTGATTCCCACTAGCTACTTCAATATAGGACTGAATTACATTCACTCGAGGAAGATGCAGCAGATTGGCTGTTAATAAAGGATATCATTTATATTTGAAGCTCGTAATTGATAAAAAAAAAAATTGAAAACGGCGTATTGGAATATCTGCACCGTCAGCAGCCACCGTTTCGTTAGTAGCGATCAGTTTTTTTCCTATCGGATATATTGAAAAAAATAAAAATTATCTAATACTTGTGCGTTATTGATTCGTTCATTTATATATATATATATGTATATATATATATATATATATATATATATATATATATATAAGTTTTAAATCGAAAGGCAAAAGGGGGCATATTCTGAAACGACTTCTAATAATAAAAACCAAAATGTCGACCAAAGAAAACATTCGATAAATTTAAATTTATAAAAATTTTCGAGAATGGACGAACTCCTTAAAGAGGCCGAAGTAAATGTAATTTTCTGAAAACCCCACGCTGAATCCTGTAAATTACGTTCGCAACGTATTTACAACTTAATTATTAAACGAGGATAAAATATTTTTAAATATATATATATATATTTATTTATTTATTTTCGCGCAGCTTTTCGACAATTACGTTATTATCAAGCGTACACGAAAAAAACTTTACAGATAAATTAACTCTAATAATTATATAATAATAATAACTTAACTACCCGAGGTAATTTACGCTTAGTTTTATTTTTACAATAACCTTTATTTATAAAACCGATTTTAAAATTAATTTAGTAATACCATTTATATGTTTTATAATTTGTAATTTGTCTAATAATTTTCATTTTTTTTTAATTTATATTCTACGTGTGAAATTTATATATTGCCTGTTATATTTTCTACGTTGTTTTTGTTCTCTGCGGTGTTTGCCGTAAAGTGAGTTGTAATTTTCATTTTCATATGAATTAAAATGTTCTCCGATTCTATTATTTATTTGTCGCCCAGTTTTACCGTATAAAACTTCATTACATATTGTATTCTGTATACTCCAGAAAAATCTGTCTCATTATCTCCTATTTAATTGTTTTAAATAATATTTCTATTATTATTTATTGCTAATATACTTTTTATTTTTAAAAAGAATTTATAAATGCATTTTCCAATACATTCAATCGATACTAAACAATTATTTTTCTTTTTTATTTTGTTGAGGATTGTTATTTTTTCGGTTGTTCCATAATTGATCTATATTATATTTGGATTGTATTTATTTGCTATGGCTATTTGCTTAATAATATTCTTCTCTTTATTAAGTTTGTTTTTGTTGTAACTCAAAAATATTTTTGACGCTAATAATTTCTTCAGCTAGTTTATGTGATTTAGTATGAAAGGAATCGTTCGATATTATTACATCTGTTTATTTTCTGTGTATATCTACATCTAGTATATTATTGTTTAAGTTGATTTTTAAATCTAAGAAATTTATATATTTTTATTACCGATTTTTGCTGTAAATTCGATTATTCGATTAAAGTTGTTTAATTCTATTAAAAATTTATTTAATTCGCGGATTTTTAACTTCTTATTCCAAATAATTCATATATCATCTACATATTTTATTCAAAATTTTATATTGTTTTTATATATATGTATGTATATATATTATTCGTAGATGACGCTTTGAACGTATTGATGAACGATCGTAAATCACACTCGATTCAAACCGCTCGACCGATAGTGAATAAAGTGGCCGGTCGTATGTTACTGGAAGTGGTGAATAATATAGCTCAACATCTTTCGTTCGACGAAGTCTTCGCACGTTCCTAATCGAAAGTAGCGCATAACGTTTATTCAGTTGCAGTTATATCGTCGCAAGTTCCGATATTTTAAATCACCTTTCTTTACGTTCATTATGATATTTTTCTTATATTTACATTTATCGCTTTAAACGATTTCCGTTGAAAGTTCTGTAAGTTAAAAACTGAAACATCCACGGTACTATTTTTATAAGATTCTTTTTTTCTATTTTTAGCGAGTATTTTGAGGAAAATAAACGTTGTTAGTACATTTTATGTCGACTATATTAGTATCCGATTTAGGTGAGAATTTCTTATTGTAAAATAAAAAAAAGCTTTCTCTTCATCTCCGCTATCCATCTAACTGAGTTGGAAAATAAGTGCCAGCTTGCTAAGAAATAAAGTCGAAGAAGGCTATGCCATATTGGCTTGCCCAGAAAATGCGTTGTTTGAGTTGCCTTCTTTTGAAGACTTAGGTTGGCAAGATTTTTGGTTGGCGACAATGAAATGTCGATTTTTGACTTGATAGTATTTTACGTTTATTTTCTCCAAATTTAAAAACAAAAAGTATTTTATAAGATTAAGTACATTCATCGCGTGCGAATAGAGCCACATGACGTAGCAGTAGAGTTTTTAATTATTGAATACGAGTACTAAGTTTTTAAAGAAAATACGAGAATTATCTATACGAACTCTTTTTTACGTCAATTGTATCTAGAGATCAACATGAAAAAAACAAAAAAAAAAAACATTAGTGTTCTAGGTAATAATTTTTATTAATTTTCTTGTTTGAAGGATGAAGAGTCGGATATATTTCTTTGTCCGTGTTATTATATTTTTGTAACTTTTTAATTATTTTAGTAAACCCGGCTTTCATATAATTTTTTCATCGGCACAGTGAGAATTTTTTCAGGAAACAGCTGTGGTTCTATATTTTTGGCTATTTAGGTTTGTTCGATTCCGTTTCAATAATATTTTCGGTTGTCTTTGATGACGTTTTTGAGTGTGTTCTTTTTAAATTATCCTCCAGACTAGTGAATTCCACCGTGAAGCTACGTTCGCTAATTACGTGTTCAAATTCAATTCTTAAAATTGAAATAAGGGATATGAGATTAAGTCCTAATTTTTCTATTGTTGTTCCATATCAAAATTTGGTATTGATTTTAATGTTAGAAACAATATTATTCGATACCGAGCTTCACAAAAGTATCTAGATTTAGTTTATTATTGTCAAATTGTTGTGAATGTACCTGTTAACAGAGTAAGTTGAGCTTTATGAAGAACTGATAAAAGGAAATGTTTCTCACGAAATGATTTTCAGTATTATTGAAATCAATTCCTAAAAAATCGATATTATTTCCCATGTTGAGAATATTTTATTTTACATATTTATTGCAATAATAAAATTCTCTCGATCTATTTCGTCGAACCCTGATATTTCCTTTTTCACGTAAATAAATCATAATGGACGTTTGCTAATGAACACTCTTTCATATTTCAGGTAATTATTATGTAATGTATAAAATTCGGTTAAATAATTGTTTATTGCCCGTGTTTCGATTATACCTTTTCAGTCATTTGAACCACGTAATGTTCTGTAAAACAATTGCTGACGACTCGAAGGTAATTTACAGATTAAGATTATCATTGTAAGAATGTGCCTGCCCGCATGGTCGGTTATAATTTACTTTGTCGGTCGATTTGCAATAATATTTATGTAGAACTTATAATTATGCGCGTTAAGACCGTACACGAAAATGGGTCCAGGCGCCGCCGAAGGAATAATTCCCACGAGTCAGCATTCCTAATACCGTCATTTTTCAGATAATCATAATAAACATTTTACGATAATTATAATAAACATCTTCCAGTAATAATAATAAACATCTCTAAAGAAAATAATTCTTAAAAATGAAAACAAGATAGAGGAAATAATTATTTATTTATATTATATATATAATACACGCACACACACATATATATACGTATATGCGCATGCACATTCACCCATATTACATGTATATATACATATTTATGTAATATAACACATTTCGTATGGGCGTTTAGATGCATATACGTATATATACATGCACTTACAACCCACGGCCATATTACATGTATATATTACAGATATATATATATCCATGTACCTAAATACGAAATTACATATTTCCCAAAAATATAAATAATTATATAATAAAATGTGTCGTTCAAAATTGTACTGGTATTTGTATGTAATTCGGACAATACAAATTATTTTTAATAACACGTGTTTTCCATAAACTTAAATGGATGGGCTATGAATAAACTGTTATTTGTACCACTTTGTATTATACTTCAAATATATATTTTTAAAAAAATGTATTTACATTTGGGTTTCTGACTAAAAACGAATTTTTGGGACACCCGTTTTATCTGGGGTCCATATGTGTGTGTGTGTATAAATATATATATATATAAATATATATGTATATATATATACGTGTATATGCATATACATATATATCTATATAATATATATATACACAAAAAAGATAAAATATCAATTTATATATATGAATATATGTATAGCATTGTTCCAGTCGTTATCACCAATTTATAATAAAATATTTTAAGCTAATTTATTTAATTTTAATCAGTTTACAACAAACGAATAAAATCTGTAATAAAATATTAATTTATTATTAAAATTTTATCGAATTAAAAAAAAATATATATATATAGACGCGTTTGTTTTTGTTGCGTTATTATAATTTGCAAATAAAATGTTGACAATTTTGTATATTTCCCTTAAAATATTCGTAATTATTCTTATATATTTTAATTTTTTTTTTATATATGCTATCAAAAATTTGCCCTTTTCTCTAACAAGCTTAATAATATTAAGAATATACATCGGATCCAAGAAACTTCTTAATAAAAAATGTCCGTCCGTATTGTCGCAAAAAATCTAGACTAAGACTACCCTTAAAATCCATCATCCCTTGTATCACAAATGGGGGATGAAACCGGTGCAATTTTCCGCGTAAAGTGTTATGACATTTGTCGGAGATTCGCGCGTTTGACTATACGGGAATTTTAACGCGTATACTTATCCCTGTATTCAACACCGCCGAGTATTTAAGTATTGAAAATCGGCCTTAAATCGCACTTTTTTACTTAGGACGTTATAAAAAATAAAACCTAAGGCCTAAATCGAAAATCTGTCCCGAGAGAATTTTCTAAATGTCTTAATGAACATTTTTCGTCATAAATATCACCCCTCTATCTAAGGTCTCGCAAAAAGTCGAGTTTTAAAGGAGTAGAAATTTTTACAAATCATCCCTTTTTTAAATTTTTTTAGTAGCCGTATAATTATTCGTCCGACCATCTAAAGGTATTCGACTTTTTTCCACCTTATCGTATAGCTGAAAATTTTAATTATACATACTAAGTCTCTATATAAAAATTGTTATTTCCTAATTAGATATGCATAGAAAAACCTATTAAAGTCGTCGTTGTAATTCGAAAAAAAAGTTTTGGTGGGTTTTGAAAGCGTGACTTTTTGAATTTTGATTTTTGAAACATTTCTATACAACCGATTTACGAGATATTAAAATGACGAGTCAGAAATTGAAAACAGTTTTTCATTACGATTGATAGGTCTCGAGCTACGAATTTTCAAAAATTGCCGACTTGCCACCTTTGGCAGGGCATAGCGCGCGACGTTATTATTTTAAAACAATTCTACTCTTGAAATCGTCATTTCTATATAATATCTATCGTATAAAGCGAAAAAACCGCGAAAAAAATTTCAAACCAAACCCAAAAATGTCAGTGACCACAATTGCGATTTTTTTCAAATTCGACTTTTTTCACGATAATTCGCGATCGATTCGAAATCGCGGAAAAGTGTTTATACAAAAGTTAAGCGGTATTTAAATACGCGTGCTATAACGTTACAGTCGTATTTTTATTCAAAATACCCATCGATAAAATGGGGGTTAAAGGGTTTACCGGTTTTGAGCCGTTTTTAAGGGTCGTATGATAGATAGGGAGTTCAGGCTTACGTTAGACGAAAGTAGACGTCGAGGTCTATTATTAATGTAATAACGTACATTTATCTAGATTAACTGGTAGCCAGAAATCGCGAACTTAAAATTCCGTTTTCGATTTTTAAAAATTCTGTGAACGATTTTTGGTCAGCCGTTTCTTCAACGCTATTTATATATCACTATATATATATATATATATATATATATATATATATATATATATATATATATATATATAAGTAGTAAAGGGGCATACTGAGCACACTTCTGTCAATTTTCCGTTATATTTAATCTCTGTCAATTTTCCGTTATATTTAATCCCTGTCAATTTTCCGTTATATTTAATCCCTGTCAATTTTCCGTTATATTTAATCCCTGTCAATTTTCCGTTATATTTAATCCCTGTCAATTTTCCGTTATATTTAATCTCTGTCAATTTTCCGTTATATTTAATCCCTGTCAATTTTCCGTTATATTTAATCCCTGTCAATTTTTTGTTATATTTAATCCCTGTCAATTTTCCGTTATATTTAATCCCTGTCAATTTTCCGTTATATTTAATCCCTGTCAATTTTCCGTTATATTTAATCCCTGTCAATTTTCCGTTATATTTAATCTCTGTCAATTTTCCGTTATATTTAATCTCTGTCAATTTTCCGTTATATTTAATCTCTGTCAATTTTCCGTTATATTTAATCTCTGTCAATTTTCCGTTATATTTAATCTCTGTC
Organism: Coronaproctus castanopsis; assembly: GCA_032883995.1. Classification (NCBI taxonomy): domain Eukaryota; kingdom Metazoa; phylum Arthropoda; class Insecta; order Hemiptera; family Monophlebidae; genus Coronaproctus; species Coronaproctus castanopsis. Next base: position 166,722,843 of record CM065053.1, read on the forward strand.
AATTTTCCGTTATATTTAATCTCTGTCAATTTTCCGTTATATTTAATCTCTGTCAATTTTCCGTTATATTTAATCTCTGTCAATTTTCCGTTATATTTAATCTCTGTCAATTTTCCGTTATATTTAATCTCTGTCAATTTTCCGTTATATTTAATCTCTGTCAATTTTCCGTTATATTTAATCTCTGTCAATTTTCCGTTATATTTAATCTCTGTCAATTTTCCGTTATATTTAATCTCTGTCAATTTTCCGTTATATTTAAACTCTGTCAATTTTCCGTTATATTTAATCTCTGTCAATTTTCCGTTATATTTAATCTCTGTCAATTTTCCGTTATATTTAATCTCTGTCAATTTTCCGTTATATTTAAACTCTGTCAATTTTCCGTTATATTTAATCTCTGTCAATTTTCCGTTATATTTAATCTCTGTCAATTTTCCGTTATATTTAATCTCTGTCAATTTGCCGTTATGGTGGGCCATGAAACGTGGCCCACCTCAATTTCATCTAATGATTTCTTAGAATTTGGTTTAATTTTTTGGTCAAATCCTATACCACCCTCAAAAATATCAAATTCATTATTGGAATTAAGTTTTAATATTTTTTATAAAGAAAAATTTTTCTTTATAAAATTTCAGTCAAAAATTTGAAATCTCACTCCTTAATTGTATTATTAATTATATTATTATGTAGTATTTTTTCTGATACTACGATAACATAAGCAATAACATTCGGTGTACTAATAGATTGGGAAAAGTCGACATTAATTAATATATTTGATTTTCCACTATAAATATATTCAGGGTGTTTTGTCGTGTCTATTACATAAACGCATTTATTTCCAACGAATTCTCCAGGCTCGTAAATCACATTGCTATATCCGTAATAATAATTCTGAAAATCTTTGTACATTTCGAATAGAATTGCATAAATTCCTTCATTAATATCTAAATTTTGTAATTCATCAGGATAATTTGTATCATTAATTTTCACACGAATATTTTTGACTTTCATAGAGTCAAAATAAGATGGGTCTTTTATTTGTTGTTCACAACGATCGTCCTGAAAACCTACAATAATAAATTTAGGATTCTCAATATTTCTGTAAATATTTGTAATATCATAATTTAAAGTCGATCCTGTTACACTACGTTTTTGAATACATTCCCATTTATTAAATTTGTAGGTTATATTTTGCAAATTTGTCAACTCACTAATAAGTTGAATTTCTTGCGTTGGGCGATAGTTAATTATGGGAACTCTAATCACAAATTCTTTTATCGTTATTTTCCCCTCAACAGGTAAACTTGCCTCATCGTGTGTGCCATCTGCTTTTTTTGTTTTCCATCTGAATAAAGCATCTTCATCGCTATTTCTGGTAAAAGTTATTGTAAATCCACCTTAATTGGTGTACTATTATTGTTACTGAAAAAATCCAGTCCTAATTGTGATAAATCACCGATAACGCAAAATTTATTAAACGAACCTTCGTGTTGAGAAATAAATCCACTATTTTTAAACGATTTTTTATCAGATTGTCTGTACGAAACGATTCCTTTTACAGTCGATATAATTCCAGGATTTTCAATGTTATCTATTATTTGGTTATGTTTTTTCACAACTATTCCAGAAAATAAAAATGGAATAAAATTATCGATTAATTTTACATTAGATTTTGTCGGAAAAGTAGTGCCATCTTTTTTCGTAAATTCACCAGTAATATAATACTGATACTTTGACGTTGAAAATGAGTCACCGTAATCGATATTAAAATCAATTTTTTTGTTGGGTGAATTAAAGTTTAAAATGCTCGTAGGGTTATAAAAATTGGTGTACTATTATTGTTACTGAAAAAATCCAGTCCTAATTGTGATAAATCACCGATAACGCAAAATTTATTAAACGAACCTTCGTGTTGAGAAATAAATCCACTATTTTTAAACGATTTTTTATCAGATTGTCTGTACGAAACGATTCCTTTTACAGTCGATATAATTCCAGGATTTTCAATGTTATCTATTATTTGGTTATGTTTTTTCACAACTATTCCAGAAAATAAAAATGGAATAAAATTATCGATTAATTTTACATTAGATTTTGTCGGAAAAGTAGTGCCATCTTTTTTCGTAAATTCACCAGTAATATAATACTGATACTTTGACGTTGAAAATGAGTCACCGTAATCGATATTAAAATCAATTTTTTTGTTGGGTGAATTAAAGTTTAAAATGCTCGTAGGGTTATAATTTTTGTATTCGTGCCGAATAATTTCGTTATAATATTTTGAATAAATTTCATTTTCCATTTTCGTTTATTACAAAAAAAAAAAATTTTTTAATTACGAATATTTCTTTCCCTTCATTATAGATGGAAGACCCGACTTTTTCTAATGTCTTTTTTATTAGTCTAACTATCTAATATTTCTTTACAATGATTAGCAATAAAAATCTTTGAAACATTTTGATATAAAATCACATAATCCCAATCGACGAAATCTTTATAAAAGTCAATAAACTTTTCCGACAAATTCTGATATTTACTGATTATACCCCAATCAACACGATCGTTAAATTCTTTGATATTATTTTCCGTTAATTTCTGAAATTTAGAAATCTTGGGCCAATTTACTTTATTTTGAAAAATACGCAAATGATCGATAGTTAAATTCTCGTGTTCGGACACATAATTCCAATCAACATTCGGCGAAAAAAGATTAGTTTCCATTTTAGGAACTTCAACGCAATTTATTGCTGAAACTAAATATAACAAAAATAACTTCATCATGTTTATTTATTAATAAAACTCGTTTTTTTAATTCCACACACAGAACATTTACTTTCCAAAATAACTTTTCCGTTCGATGTTTTCCTTTTTTTCTCGTTAAGAGATTGTGTTTTCTTTTTACATTTTAAACAATATATTAACGTCATATTTATTACATATAAAATAAAATTTTTATTGTTTCTTATTTAGGGCATCTTTAATACTTTGCTCCATTTGTTTTTTATTTACAGCATCTTTTTCATCTATTCCTGTTGAAACTCCAACTAATCTTCGATTATTGAAATTAACGTAATTTTTCACAATATTTAATTGTTGTTTCAAATATTCATTTGTTAAATTTCCAACATAAGTTTTCATTTCGATAATAAAAGGCATTAATATTTCGCTCACTTTTTCGTTAATTTCTTGTTTATTTCTGCTTGAAATTGTCGATTCTTGTTTTTCGATCTGATTGCCGAATTTATCAAATTTATTCATTTTTTATAATACGTAATATTTTATTATATTTAATTCCTTGAGACAATTTTTGTAAAACATCTAGACATAAATAACCGCAAATTGGTGGATCGTCAAATTGCTGAATTTGTTCGTAATTATAATACAAATTATCGCTTCCTAAATATTTCACTAATTGGATCGGTGGATTCGCATTTCCGTACGAATCGAAATAATATTTAATATCTTTTTGTTTAAAATACGCTGTCCAATGAGAACCAATTTGATAGGAATTTTCTAAGTTAATAATTCCACATTCATTTTCCCAAGGTTTCCCTAATAATTCATCTTTCATAAAAACGCCTCTAAAATTTTTAATTTTCAATTTTTTAGCGTACTTTTCTAACTCTACGTTTGTTAGCGCTTTTTTTTAACGTTACTTAAGCCTGAGCCTTGATTTACACCGTGAATCACTTCCTGAATTTTTTCTAGCGCTTTATTGTGTCGAGCCATTTCTTCGCGTTTCGCTTTTTTGTCTTTATAATCAACGAATGTGTTTGCAACAGCAGCTGCACCACCACCGACTCCACCGATTAAAGCTCCAATAGCTGCAAGTAAAGGTAAAATTCCACCTTTGTGATTTTCCTGTAATTGTTTGTATGTTAAAGTAAGTCTGACGCCAGTGTTATTTTTACGATGTTTATCAATGGCGTTTTTTTGCCTATCATTTAATCCAATTTTGTCTTTTCCTGATTTTATTTGATCAGAAGATAATTGAATTGTTATGTTCGATTTTCGCTTATAAGCTCTCTGAATTTTTTTTTTTTGTCCATCAGTAAGATTTATATTGCATATATTCATTTTATAATATAGAAAATAATTTTTAATTTAGATTTTTAAACCTAGACCAAGATGCCTTTTTGCTTTCATTGCATTTGTCGTTAAATATCCCCAAAATCGTTCATTTAAATTTGCATCATTTGACTTAAATCTTTCCCACGCTTTGTGTTCTAAAATTTCATCAGCTTTGTGTCTATTCGCTGTATCTTTATATTTATGGTAAAATAAATCATGTTCTTTCGCTGCTTCGTCTAATGGATTTATACCTATATTTCCATCTTGAATTCTTTCTTGTAATTTTGTCCCTGGACCTAAATAATTATATCCTGGTGCGTGAATTTCAAACGGTAAATTATTCAAAATACCGTTGAATAAACCTGATCCGATCTTTTCACCACGTAATATTTTTGAAGGTAAAGATGACACAAATTTAATCAGATATTCAATTCCCTTATTTTCATCGATATGTGCTTCTAATTGTTCCTTTAAAAAATTAATAACTCCAATTTTTTCGTTATGAAAATTATTATTACCGGCTTTTTCCTGAGCATAAATATAATACAATCTTTGTAATAAATTTTGTAAATTATCGACATATTTATACTCGACAGAATTATCGGAATATTTTATTAAACCTTTTCCTTCGTGTACCTCTTCATTCTCTATTTTTGCCCAGGGTGGTACAATATTTCTGCTTTCAGGTTTTTTTACTTTATTTTTCCAAATTGGCTTAATTATTGTGTTGTATTTTTCACCTTTGCTCGATTTTGGTTTATTGCTATTTTTATCATTATTATGGTATATGCAATCTGTCGTCAACAAAATTTCCTCATAATTTGCATAATCATCCGGTGTGAAAGAATTAGGATCAGGTTTTTTCGATGGCTCTAACGTTAATAATTTCCATAATCCTTCAGTTCCTTCGTACGTTTTTCCTGCTACAATAATGTCGTTGTTATCTAAAGTAACTATTTCCTTTCCTATCATATAATTTTTGTTTTTTTTGTCATAATGTATACCAAAAGTAGAATCTTTAGCATCAGGTAAAAATTCCGTTGTTATTTTTCCTAGAACAATATTTTTTTCATCTTGAATCATACGATTTTCAACGGGAGATTGATCAATGTAAGAAGGCACAATTACAGGTAAAATTTTGTTTTCGTTTAATTTATTAACAGCATTTATAATCGGTTTAAATTCCTCTTCTCTTACCTTTTCAATATTTTCCTTGCCTCTACGGGCTTGTAGAAATTTTTGTTTTAATTGTTTTTCAAGTTTACTTAATTTAATTGCTTTTTCAACAGTTATTTTTTCCATTTATATGTAACAAATATAAAAATTTTATTAGTTAAACACCCACTTAAACCTTCGTTGAACATGATTTTACGTTCATTTTACGTTTCTTTAACGTTGGTGAACGTTCATCAAATTGTTCTATCATTTTAAATTGATTTTTATATCTCCCAAAATCTCGTTTTTTAGTTAAATCTATCGTAATAAAACCAAAATCTTTTTCCCAACATTGGTTACAAATTTTACAAAATTTATCGTAAGACATATCCCCCATTACATTGTCTTTATATATTTTTCTCAAATAATGGTCATTTTGTTTAAAAATACACAGAAAATTAACGTTACTACGAATTGTTTGCAAATTAACCAAAGTATAGCATTGTGTAATATAAATACAAGATATATTTTTATGTCTTCCACTTGTAAAATATTCTTTAATTATTCTCTGATTTTTTTCCATAATACAATCGTCAAAAATAACGAGAGAATTTGGTAAACATTTATCTACAGAAATTAAATCATCGTAATTATCGCAAAAATATGCAATTTGTTCGCCAACATTTTTTTCAACATTTTCGTATCTTTCCTGTAATTTTTGATATGCCGGTTGTTCTAATGTTTTACTGAATATATAGAGATTTTCAAATTCTAACCAATTTCGGTATATAAAATTTAGTAATAACGTTGTTTTTCCACAGCCACTAGAACCTATAAAAATGCCTCTAATAACTGGTTGAATAGTTCTGTTATTTTTATTGTTATTTAATTTTTTGTCAAATACGATAACATCCATTTTTATAAATATATTTATATTTATAAAATATAAAATGCAACTATTTAAATTAATCGGCGATAAATCAACTTTAACACTTCGTCTTGAAAATCCTTTACATTTAGATAAAGAGAAAAATTACAAATTAGGATTAGTCGCTTTTTACGGTGATAATTATATTCCTAATATTCCGCATAATTTATACGTAGAATTAAACATATTAACAGAAACATACGGAGTTAATTTTCCGAAGGGGTTTTATTCGTTATCAGATATAGAGGAAATAATACAGTTAAAATTAATGCAACTAAAATCTAAATATGATATTGAAAAAATAAACGTTAATTTTTTGACTGAAAATTTTGGATTAAAAAGTGATAAAATTAGTAACAAAATTCGAATATTTTCTCCTGTAAAAATTAATTTAGGTACGTTAGGTGAATTTTTAGGATTTGAAAATCACGTTAATTTAGAACCTAACACATTATATGGTGCGTCTAGTTTTCCAAAATTAAGACCGTTAGATGCAATAGAAATCCACTGTAATATTGTCGAACCAGCAATTTTAAATCATTCATCTAATCCTCATTCTCACGAAGAAGCCGATATTATTTATACATTTTTTCCTGAAATAATTTATGGAGGAAAAATATCGGAAAAAGTTTCACAGATTATTTTTGTTCCTATTAAAAATCATATCAAAAAAATTGACACAATTATTGTTCATATTACCGATGAAAACGGAAATATACTAAATATGGCGTCATCAAATAATATTATATATCTCGGATTAATTTCATCCGAACCTATATATAAAAATGAATCTTAAAGAAGCGAAAGAATTGCATAAAAATGTTAGAAAAAAATTTGAAAAAAGACACATTGTAACATATGGAATTGACGATTTATGGGCAGCAGATTTAGTAATTATGTCGCATTATGAAACAGAAAATAAAGGATATAAATATATACTAAATGTTATCGATACTTTTTCGAAATTTGTTTGGTCAGAAGCTCTAAAGAAAAAAGACGGAATTTCTGTGACAAAAGCTTTTGAAAATATCGTAGAAAAAGCGAGAAAAGTAAAACATGATACTCCAAAATTTTTACACACCGATAAAGGTCTAGAATTCAGGAATAAAATATTTTCTTCAATGTTACAAAAATATAGCATAAAATTATATCACACTGAAAATGCTGAAAAATCTTCGATAATAGAAAGATTTAACGGAACTTTAGCCAGAAAAATGAAAGTTCTCTTTGAATGTCAACAAAATTTTAAGTGGATAAATATATTACAAAATTTGGTAAATGAATATAATTATCACGATTTTCACAGAACAATTCAAATGAGGCCGTGTGAAGTTAACAAAAGTAATGAACGCGAAATTTACACAGTTTTACCTATTAAAAAAGAAATACCGATATTTCAGGTTGGAGATCGTGTAAGAATTAGTGTAAATAAAAAAACCTTTCAAAATAAATATAAAAATAATTGGTCCAAAGAAATATTCGTAATTAAAAAAATTCTGTTTACATCGCCTATAACTTATAAAATTCAGGATTTAAATAAAGAGGAAATTATCGGTAGTTTTTACAGACAAGAACTTCAAAAAACAATTTTCTAAAAATTATTTTTTTTTTTGTAATAAACGAAAATGGATCACGAACCTTCGGCACCAGAATCTTTATTTTTTCAGGCTTTATATCCGAAAATATCGGCGCCTGAATTTAACTCCAGCAATTATAAAATTAACCACATAATGATGCATTATGATTATTTACAAAAAGAAATGAAAAATAGATTTCAACAAAAAAAGAAATACTTAAAAATAGCGAAAATTATGTATGGAATAGAATATGTACTTATTTTGTCGGATATCGGAACTTTGACAACTTCTGTTTTTGTCCCCGTCTTGATCCCCTTAAGTACACCAATTTGCGTTGGATTTACAACTTTGTCAATATTAGTAAGAGGAACACACAAATTTTGTACAGAAAAAATTAATAAACACGCTGCAATCGAATTATTAGCACGCACTAAAATAAATTCAATAGAGGAAAAATACGCTAAAGCGATTAAAGATGGCGAAATTACTGACAGTGAATTTGATGATATTGTACAAGAAGTAAAAAATTACGAAAAATTAAAAACCGATATTTTAAACGAATATAATAAAAAAGTAGAAATCAATAATAATTTAAAATTATCGTTAATAGAACAAGGAAAAACAGAGGCGAGAAATGAATTGAAAGAAGCACTGTTAAAACACTGTTAATTAAAGGCGACACCAGTTCATAATATTATTATTTTGAAAGAAAAGAAGTATATTTAAAAATTTTATTTTTTCTAATATAAACATGAATACTGAAAATAAAATAAGAAAAAACTACAATTCAGAAAAAAAGTATTGCAAGAGATGCGATAAAAATATTTTACAGCGTTATTGGTCAAGACATAAAAAATCGAATTTACACGCAGGAATTAAAAAAATAGAAAATAAGTATTGCGAGAAATGTGATAAAGAATTTTCGTATAAAAATTGGGCGCGACATTTAAAGGCAAAAAAACACACAGGAGTCGAGAGAAAAATGAGGGCAAAAAAAAACATTGTGAAAAATTCGATGCTCACACATTAGCGGCAAAATATGTATTATTTGATTTTATTCGTAATAAATCTTAAGGCTTTTATTGATCTTTAAGTTAAAGATAAATAAATTTATATATTGAAGATGATTATAGAAAAAAATTTATCTTTTTCTAATATAAACATGAATAGAAGAAATTATAATTTAGAAAAGAAGTATTGCGAGAAATGTGATAAAGAAATTAATTATAAAAATTGGGCGCGACATCAAAAAACAGATCTGCACACAGGAATTAAACAGCAAAAACTTGGAAATATATTTCCGGTTAAAAGTACTTATTTTGAAAAGGAAAAGAAATATCAATTTTGCAAAAAATGTAACAAAAATATTTTGCAGAATAATTGGACGAGACATCAGAAATCAAAATTACACACAGAAATTAAACAGCAAAAGCTTATTGATATATTTCCGTTCAAAGATATGCGTGTTTTTAAACAGAAAAAACAACAAAAAAATGAATCCTTTTCTATTATTCAAGGAAAATCTAAATATAGCGAGAAATTTTTAACATGGATTATAGAGTATACAGTAAAACTAAACTATTTAAGAAAAACTGGAAAAATAAATAATGCTATAAAAATGATGATTAATTTCAGAAAAATGATAGAAAAATTAATTCATATTGTTAAACAAAAAACCGATTTCAAAGAAGGAGACAAAATGAATATAATCGCGTTAAATGAGAAATTTAAAACAACAGCAATATCTACAGGATTTCAAAAAGATGTAAATGCGACAACTCTGTTAAATCAAATAGAAAAAATTTTAACATCTGATGAAGAAGTTGACATAAATAAAACAACGTTTAATTTTCAAGTAATTAATATACCTAGAGGAAAAGGTTACACTAAAAAAATAATTAATCTCGCTAAAGATATACGAACAAAAAGATGTATAACACAAATACAAAATGTCGATAATTTATGTTGTCCTAGAGCAATAATTACAGCTTTGACGTATCATACGAACACCATTTTTGACAGAAAATTAGATAAATCAGAAATAAAACAAATTAGAATAGGGAGAAAAATACAGGCAGATTTAGCGCAAAAGTTATGTCAAGAAATAGGATTTTGCAATGACGGAGGGTTTACATTTGAAAATATAAAAGATGCCGAAAATTTATTAAATATTCAAATTAAAGTTATTTGTAGCGAAAATTTTAACACTATAATATATTCGGGTGAAGAAAATGAACCAAAAATTTATCTATATAAAAATAGAAATCACTTTGACGTAATAAATAGTATGACAGCATTTTACGCAAAGTCTTATTATTGTAAAAAATGTGACAAACCGTATCAAAATAAAAATTCGCACAAATGTAAAAGTGAGGTAAAAATATGCGAATTATGTATGATGAAAGAACACTGTGAAAAAAATAAAATTTATTGCGAAAATTGTAACAGATATTGTTACAATCAAGAATGTTACGAAAATCATGAAAAAGTCTGCAAAGAAATATATAAATGTTTGAAATGTAAAAATATATGTAAAAGAAATGATGAACACAAATGTGGCTATAAAGTATGTAAAAATTGTGGTGAAAACGTTGAAATAATTAAACACAAATGTTGTATGCAAAAAATAAAACAAAAAGGTGGAATTTGCGATATTCCTTGTTTATGTAATGGAAATGCGGACAAAAAAGTCCAAAAATGTAACTATTCCGAAAAGTATATTTATTACGATTATGAAGCAAATCAAGAGACAGGAACTCACGAAGCTAATTTAATTATCGCTCAATATTTTAACGGTGAAACTTTCAGTTTTAAAACAAACGATGAATTTTGCGGATGGTTGATTTCTAAAGAACACAGAGGTTATACAGCAATTGCTCATAACGCAAAAGCGTACGACTTGCAATTTATCTTAAAATATTGTGTTGAAAATTCTCTGAAACCTTACACAATTTACAGTGGTGGAAAAATAATGTTTTTAGAAGTTGCAAGAATTAAATTTATAGATAGCATCAATTTTATTGCATCGCCGCTTTCTGATTTTCCAAAGATATTTGACTTAAAAGAATTGAAAAAAGGTTATTTCCCCCATTTATTTAACACAAAAGAAAATCAAAATTATAAAGGGCCAATTCCTGATAAAAAATTCTACGGTATAAATACGATGAAAATTAACCCTAGAAAGGTTTTTCTTAAATGGTATTCTGAAAAAATTAACGAAAATTATGTATTCGATTTTCAAAAAGAACTTGTAGAATATTGTAAATCCGATGTAGATATTTTACGTAGAAGTTGTATAGAATTCAGAAAACAATTTCTAGAAATTGCAAATATCGATCCTTTTCAGTACATTACAATTGCAAGCACTTGTATGAGTATTTACAGGTCAAAATATTTACAAGAGAATACAATCGGTATTATAAAACAATCTAAAAAAGAAATGTATAGTAAAGATTCAATTGCGTGGTTAAATACATTTAGAAATGTACAACACGCTTTAAACGGCGGTGAAATGTATATTTATGGTGCAAAAGTAGATGGATTTGATAGTGTAACGAAAACAATTTATCAGTACCACGGTTGTTTTTGGCACGGTTGCCCAATATGTTACAAAGAAAGTACGATAAATAATGTAACACGAAAAACTATGGGTGATTTATATGACGAAACTAGAGAGAGAAGCAAACTACTAAAAGATAAAGGATATAATTTGGTAGAAATATTTGAATGTCAATGGAAAAAATCAAAAAATTACAAAGAAGCTTTAAGAGAAAATATTACAATTATTGAACCGTTAAACCCTCGTGATGCTTTTTATGGCGGAAAAACAAACGCGATTAAATTAAAAGTATCTGGTAAAAAATTACGATATATCGATGTTTGCAGCCTTTATCCAACTGTGATGTATTACGATTATTATCCTGTTGGGCATCCGATAAAAATTTATAAACCCAAAAAATTTGATCCGAATTGGTATGGATTAATTAAATGTAAAATATTACCCCCAAAAAATTTATACCACCCTGTATTACCCATTAAAGACGAAAAATTAATGTTTACTTTGTGTAAAAAATGTTTTGTCGAAAAATGTGCAGAATGTAATCATACTGATGAAGAACGCTGTTTAATAGATACTTGGACAACAGATGAAATAAACAAAGCTTTAGAAAAAGGTTATTGCATTTTAAATATTTACGAAGTTTGGGATTTTAAGGAAAAAAGTAATAATTTATTTAAAGGTTATGTCAAGGATTTTATGAAAATAAAATTAGAAACAAGTCCTTGGGAAAATGACTTTAAAACTGTTGAAGAATACGTAAAAACTGTAAAGGAAATAATGGATATAGATTTAGATATAAAAAATATTAAACCAAATCCTGGAAGACGAGCTGTTGCTAAATTATGTCTCAATTCTTTGTGGGGGAAATTCGGTCAAAGACATAATTTAACACAAACGGAATACGTAACTGATCCCAAACAATGGTATAAAATAATATTAGATGATAAAATAGAAATTAGCAATATTATTTTCATTAATGAAAATATGATTCAAGTGTCTTATAAATTTAAAGACGAATTTACCGAAAACAGTACTTCAACAAATATTTTTATTGCAGCTTTTACAACATCTAACGCTAGATTAAGATTATACGAAATGTTAGATAAATTGGGAAAAAATGTTGTATATTATGATACAGATTCTGTTGTATATATTGACGATGAAAAAAACACAGTTAAAACTGGATGCATGCTTGGTGAATGGACTGATGAACTAGATAAGGATGATTATGGCGCTGAATGGATAAGTACAGGACCAAAAAGTTATGCATTAATTACAAAACAAGGAAAAATTACAATGAAAATTAAAGGATTTCCATTAAATTACGAAAATTCAGAAATATTAAATACAAAAGTAATGACAAATATTGTCGATAAAAAAGTAAATAAAGTAAAGTTAAAATATAATATAATTACAAGAGATTCTAAACACAAAACACTCGTAAATAAAATTATGGAAAAAGAATTTAAAATGGATTATGATAAAAATCGAATTTTACCTGAAAAAGATGGAATTATAGACACACTTCCGTGGGGGTATGTTAATATAGTAGAAAATAAAATTATGGAAAAAGAATTTAAAATGGATTATGATGAAAAACGAATTTTACCTGAAAAAGATGGAATTAATTATGGTGATGTATGTTGCATACATGACCAAAACGAAGGTAAGGAGATTTATATAACGGCAAGTTGACGGGGATTAAATATAACGGAAAGTTGACAGGGATTAAATATAACGGAAAGTTGACAGGGATTAAATATAACGGAAAATTGACAGGGATTAAATATAACGGAAAATTGACAGGGATTAAATATAACGGAAAATTGACAGGGATTAAATATAACGGAAAATTGACAGGGATTAAATATAACGGAAAGTTGACAGGGATTAAATATAACGGAAAATTGACAGGGATTAAATATAACGGAAAATTGACAGGGATTAAATATAACGGAAAATTGACAGGGATTAAATATAACGGAAAATTGACAGGGATTAAATATAACGGAAAATTGACAGGGATTAAATATAACGGAAAATTGACAGGGATTAAATATAACGGAAAATTGACAGGGATTAAATATAACGGAAAATTGACAGGGATTAAATATAACGGAAAATTGACAGGGATTAAATATAACGGAAAATTGACAGGGATTAAATATAACGGAAAATTGACAGGGATTAAATATAACGGAAAATTGACAGGGATTAAATATAACGGAAAATTGACAGGGATTAAATATAACGGAAAATTGACAGGGATTAAATATAACGGAAAATTGACAGGGATTAAATATAACAAAAAATTGACAGGGATTAAATATAACGGAAAATTGACAGGGATTAAATATAACGGAAAATTGACAGGGATTAAATATAACGGAAAATTGACAGGGATTAAATATAACGGAAAATTGACAGGGATTAAATATAACGGAAAATTGACAGGGATTAAATATAACGGAAAATTGACAGAGATTAAATATAACGGAAAATTGACAGAAGTGTGCTCAGTATGCCCCTTTACTACTTATATATATATATATTCAATATGCACTGATCAGTAGCTATTATAAATATATATACACAGGCGTATTTAGTCTTTGTCTAACATACGTCAGACATACAATCGGTTTAAAACTTTCTTATTTATCATATTTGTACGTGTGTCCATTACGAATCGAATTTATTGCGCTGATGTAAACGTTTTCAAACGACTTAGTCTTCGCCGATCTGATTTTCTATCATAACTCTATCGTATAGATGTGAAAAACCGCGTAAAAATCTCAATCTGAACCCGAAAATTTCAAAAAGGCACCTTTCTGCTTTTTCTCGACTACCGATTTTTTCGCGACGATTCATGAGATAGGAAAGTATGACTTACGCGAAGGTTGTAGAAAACACGTCATACTCTCGTAAATTTTCTGGTTTTGGTTGTAATATAATTAAAGTGGTTATTAAATTTTAAATTTTTGTCAATTAATACTCCTAAGTATTTAGTTTGTGTTACAAATCGAATTTAACATTATTGACATAAATCTAACTTTTTACTTTTTGTTGACTTCGAATCATTGATTCTCAAGTTGAATGACCCTAATCAGTTATTTATTGCGTGGTATACTTCGCATAATTTTTTTCCTAGTGGAACCTCACTTTTGTCTCAGATTATTATGGCTGTATCATCAACGAAGGTAAATATCTTCACGTTATAAGGTAAAGGTATTTTTTCAATTTGCGAGAACACTATGTCCACGAAAAAGGCCCCAATACAGACCCTTGTGGTACTTGCACTACAATTTTTTTTTAGAGTACATACCTAATTCAAGTAATATTAAATCTTGCAATAATAAAATAATCTTATTTAGATCTAAGCTGTCGAATGCCTTTGGTTTTGTTCAAGTTCCGTATCGCAGGGTAGTAGTTGTATTCAATAAGTACATTAATACGTTTTGGAATAACACACGTGAGTAGGTTGTAAATTTTTTTAATGAATCCATTGGGTATTTTGTCTTTGCCTGAAGCCATCTTTAGTTTATTTTGTCAATTTCATCGTTGCTAATTACAATTTTTACTCCAGTGTGGTAAGTTGTTGTGTTTTCTTAAATGTATGTTAACCTGTTGTAGCTAATAACTTTGATATCATTATCCCATGTTCTATGAGTAGCTATATTTATATAAAAAATAACATAGTAATGATAGCTAACGTTTAATTCGTAACTAAGTTTCCATTACTCAACTAGATCTGCTACTTCAACAGTAGCCAATGTTAAATCTATTACACTTTTTTGTTGTTATCTTTGAAAGGTATACTTATTCTACACACACTCACTCACTCACTCACTCGCACACACACACACCCATATTACATGTATATATTACATTTATGTATATATGTACCTAAAGACGAAAGTACATATTTCCCAAAAATATAAATAATTATATAATAAAACGTGTCGTTCAAAATTATACTGGTATTTTCATGTAATTAGCGCAATACAAACAATTTTTAATATTCTGACTGAAAGAGACGCGTTTTTTTCTATAAACTTAAATGGATGGGTTGTGAACAAACTGTAATTTTTACCATTTTGTATTATACTTCAAATATATATTAAAAAAATCTATTTATATTGAGGTTTCTCCCTAAAAACTAACCTTTAAAGGTTTTGGAAATTTATCCCAGTTCTCTCTCTTTTGTGGCGGATCTCTCTTTCTCTCACTCACTCTCACTAACTCTCTCTCTCTCTCTCTATATATATATATAATCACACGTTTACGTCACGTATGCGTAGGTGAAAATATATATAATTTAGCGTAATATCAGGAGATTAATTTATACATACACATGCATGAAGTGAGTAGTAATTTTTGAATTTGATTAAAAACGCAATATACATTTGAGTGGAACAATCTCAACGGTATCGCGTCATTTTAACGATTTAACTTCCATTAGATAGAAAATTCTATAGTAAAAAAAATCATGTGGTGGTAGAATAAATTTGTAAGTAGAATATTTTAGCCATATATGTATTATATATACGCATATAAATATTGTGTAATATCAAGCAATTGTGGTGGTAGCTTAAAATTCAAAAATTGATATACACACGCGCATGTTGTGATAGCAGAGCATTTCTTAAAATTAATTTTCAAATGTGATTATGGATATTTGCGTATAATACATATTTTTACATAAATTATATTAACGTATAATATATATATATATATATATATATAATTATTAACCAACCAGACGGTAACATGCTGATTCGCGCTAGTTGTCGTTTGAAATAGTAAAGTGTACAACACGCGCGGTAACGTATTGTGCATAATGCGCACGCGTTCAATTAATAAGGTAAGAACGTTTTAAAGGGGTTGTATGCCTGCCGTGTACTGGACGAAGACAGTAGTACAGCTGTATATATAAAAGCATTGTAGAATCGGCCGACCAAAAATCGGTCGAAAAATTTTTGAAAATCCAAATCAAATTTTACACTCGCGATTTCTCTTTACCCTAATTTTGGTAACATATTTTTTTTCGCGATTTTTTCATTTTATACGATAGATCTTATATAGAAATGACTATTTCAGGAGTCGGAATTGTTTAAAAATGAATACGTCGCACTCTATGCCCTGCCAAAGGTAGCACGTCGGTAATCTTTAAAAATTCGTAGCTCGAGACCTATCGATCGTAGTGAAAAACGGTTTTCTATTTCAAACTCGTCATTTTAATATCTCGTATATCGGTTTTATAAAACTTTTTTGGAAATTCAAAAAGGTCACGCCCAAAATTGCCCCAACATTGAATTCCGACTACGACTTTATTTAATAGTTTTTCCTATGAATATCGAATCAGGTAATAACAATTTTTTTTGTATCTCTAAGCCTAACCAAACTATAGCCGGAAAACCGATTTTGCTAAAGTCATATTACGATTAAAACCTTAGCTTGGGTTTAGGAATTGTTCCTCTTACTTCATACGATAGGTTTTATATAAGACTGGACCGTTTAAAAGTTCATACAACCTCTGCAACACCCCGTCAAAGTTGTCGATTTCCAAACTTCCCACCTCTATTACTCAGCCGGTATTGGTCAGATTGAACGAATGTCTGTGTAAAACGAAACAAGTAGTATGAGCGCAATGCAATACAATATTATTATTGATAATAATCAATCGCTTGTGTAAAACAAAACAAATGTGTAAGCGTAATACGATATATTATAAATGTATGCAACCTGCCGTCTGCTATACACTACCTGTTTATAACATGGACGATGCAACATTATCGCAAAAATCGAATCATATTTATGAATTCAGAATTTAACATAATAATTCCCCGCATTCAAATGTTTAAATCTATATTCATCGACAATTCAATTTAGGACAGGAACGTCCACATGGGAGCGTACATATATAAATGATTTTACAGCCAAGAATAATATACAATTGGTGAAAATATTCTGACTTATATTTAAATGTATCGTCGGCGAATATTTCTATGGTCGGAAAACTGTCATATAACATGTCATGATGGTAATTTGATAAAGAATCCTTGGTCTTTATAAGTTTTAAGTGTTTCTTGTATGATGCATAAGTGCACTATTGATAAAAAAAGTGCATTAATGAATACACTTTTAAACTTTCATGGATACGTTTATGATTTTTTTTGTCTGTAAACCATGTTTACACCGAAAAAATTAATGAAATTAGCTATCCAAAGATTAATTTCAAATTGAGAATTCTAGGTAATTTGTCACAATTTTATTCGTCATTTCAGGTTACTCTTATATTAATATAAAGTAGGGTTAAAAGTTTACCTTTAATCGTTTTTCATGCTATAAAGAGCGATTTAATATTTTAACATTGATAGCGAAGCTGCACCATGTAAAATCAACAACTTTTTGTCGTCTGTCGATTGTTTTATGATCCAGCATTCAGATTACATAATAGTAATCCTATATATAGAATTATATGCTTATATATAGTCAGAGGTCTGTAAGATGTTGACGGGTAATATACACTTCTCAGTATTATACTATTATGGACGAAATCAGTTCAACCTTTAAATGTTAAAAGTAATCATTTTTAAATGCCTGCAAATTGTGAGAATACTCGATATTACTTTAGAAGATGTGCAGGTGTCAGAATGGGTAATTTGCAGGCGTTACATATGTACAAGCTATTTGAATATTTCTTTGGAAGATATGCAGGTGTCGGAAGAGGTTGTTTGCAGGCGTTAGGTGTGTTAAAATAAAACCCCGCAAATTATAAACTTACTTGGGATTACTTTAGTGATGTGCAGGTATCGGAAGTTGAAGTTTGCGGGCGTTACATTAGAATAATATTAACTATATGTTTTTTGAATATTACTTTGGAAGAAGTGCAGGTGTCGGAATGGATTATTTGCAGGCATTGGGAGATGAGTTAAAATAAAAGCCTGCAAATTTTTAACTTACTTCAGATTACTCTAGCAATGTGCAGGTGTCGGAAGGTGAAATTTGAAGGTGTTACAAATGAATAATATGTACACACTGTATATATATTATATATGTATATGTGTGTGCATGTTCATAATACAACTATATATTCACATATCACCCATTGGGACTATTCAATTTTATTCACTTTCATAAAAATTTCGTCGTGAATGAATCGTTTTGAGACGTTTATCCTGCAGGGGTCCTTTCGAAAATGAGACATTTTGAATTCAATTCTCATGAGTATTTGAAATCGGAACAGATTCTTATAAAAAAGGTTAATTTTGAAAATGTTTAAATTGTAAAGCTCAAAAATATGAATAAATTTTCTATACTCCTTTCGTGTTAAAAAAAAATTATAATGCTCTGAGTTCATTACTCGTCACATTTAGTAGAACTTCTTTTATACAGAATAATATTTCACAGTCTTAATCACTGTAATATATATCTTCTCATTTTATTATCCGATCCGGATGTCGTGACCTTATTTGATGCAAGTTACAAGACATCGCCATTTATATCGATTCTGCACTAGATTCATGATTTACTGTATGTCTGATCTACATAACCTTGTGGTCTGATCAATGTAAAGGCTCATCAGTCTATCTTGTCTCCTTTCTCCATTAACCTTTCCTTGTAGAATTGTTTTCTCCAGCCATTTGCTTGTATTACATGACCAAAGAAGCCTAGCATGTGTCTTTCAATGGATCTAATTGCTCAGTGGGTTCGATTTTCAGTTCTTTTAAATCAGAATCATTTGTTCTGTTCGCCATCCATGGGATCCTTAAAATTTTTCTGTATCACTTCATTTCAAAAGCTTCCAGCTTCTTCCTCATCAATTTTTTTAATCGTCTAGATTTCTAAGCCGTATGTTGCTATGGAGAAAATTAACACTTTAAGGAGTAACAGTTTTGTTGTTTTAGAGGTCTTATGATAGGATTTATTTACGAGATTTAGGATTTGAGCTGGTGAAAAACTGGCTAAAAATAAGATCAGCAAACCCACACATTCCACAAACAATACGCGAAAAAGGAAAGAGATATTTTGAAGGTTCTGACCAACCAATTGAAATAAAAGAACCACAAAAAAAAAAGCGAGGTGCACAATTTGTCCAAGAACGGAGGATAAAAAAACAAAATTTTATTGTGAAAAATGTTATGACATCATGTGTCTGAACCACATGAAAAATATTTGCGCGAAATGTTTTGAAAAAGACGCAAATGATCAAGAATTTGACGACTGTAACTAATAAATTTTAATCATAGTTGACTTCCAGCTTTTTCAAAACATACCTAAATATGTAAACTTTTAGTTTATCGTTTAATTTTTTATATGTCAACTTTTATTTTATCGTTTAGTTTTTTAACATTCATATATATTTTATATTAAAATATAATTTTTTTACATGCTTAGTGTTGTTTATATAATTCTTATTTCAAGTAATACCTTTAAACTTGTAAAATAAAGTATAAAATTAGTATATATTCGAAAAAGTGTTATGGGGATCTGTCAGATCCCCCACATGGTAGATGACGTTTTAAAAAGCTACCTGGCAGTTGCCGGGTTAAGTACAATTATTGAATTAAATAAATTAGATGCTTCGGTGTTCCCATTTCTAGTAATATTTGCCACATTTTCATCCAACTGATGTTGTCAAAAGCTTTCTGGTTATCTAAAAAACAAAGCAGTCCCAGAATGTTATATTCGTTGCATTTTTCTATTCTAAAATTTCTGATATGCACTCAGAATTAAACCTGTTATACCTATCTTCTTATATTAACAAATTATCTAAAAAATTTTACGACAGGTATAGAATACATCGAAATAATTTAATTAAGTTCATAGGAGATTACGATATGCTAAGCCTCACCGTGTGTTATACTAGGTACAAACATCGTAGAATTAAGCATAGGTTACTTATTTAATTTGTGTCTACTTCAAATATTTTATTACGTAGTTAATCTTTAAATAGGGATGTAGGGTGCTGACAACACCCTGCTCTTAAAAAATGCGATATATTAAAGCAACAGAGATGGCTATGGTGCTAGCCTCTCTAGTACCTTGCTAAATAACTTCTATGAACCAATCTGTCTGTTCACTGTTTTGTAACTAGTTGCGTGTGTTCTGTTATCGATCGTTTCTTTCAGCTGGGTGCTGTTAACACCCCACGTCCGTGGTTACGTAAGTTTATTATTTTTTGTTCTATGTTTTATTCTTCTGTTTTTTTTCTACTTTATTTCTTACAATGTCATATGAAGACCAACAAAAAAATTTCCAAACTTTTTGAATTAAATATTGAAGAAAATCCTGATGTATCTGATTTTGACGATAGTTCTGATAGTGAGTTTGGTAATGATCTAGAGCAGAGGTCTCCAAACTTTCCAGCCTTAGGGCCATACTGATTACTCCAGTAAGTTCAGAGGGCCAAAACCATATTATCATTGTTGCCGGTGGTAAAAAGTGAAATAGTCCACTGATGAAAAAAAAAGTCCGAAAAAATACGCAACGTTTAAAAAAAGCTGCAAATCGGACTAAAGTCCGCAAAACGGCAACACTGCATATTATTAATTTTCCTGTCATTATCTGTAATTTATTAGACTTAGAGTACGAACCATGAGGAGTAACGTAACACGACATCTGGGGGGGGACACAAGCGGAAATAGGTAGTACCTTCTATCGCTAACTGCTAACAGATGGCGCTAATAGCACGTACAGAATAATCACGTTGGTTCGCGAATGTTCTGGTGTCTTCCACTCGCTTCTACAAGGCAGTAATTGGAATATATAAGAAGGCTAGTGGCGCAACCACAAGTCAGTTCCTATGACACAAGAACAAGAACAAGAACAATATATTTGCATATTTAAATATTTTCTGTTTACAAAAAAAGTAAAGTTACCATTCAATAGAATTTTCTGTACCGAATATATCAACGATTCTTTCCAGAAAAAGTTAATATGAAATATAATCTTATAAAATATTATTTAATTATTATTTAAATTACGCCTTATTATAAGATTGCAGGAAAAATTTTTAATACAAAAAACCTGCTCATTTAAAATAATAGAGTGCGTACACTCTTACCGTATCAACAATATACTTAAAAATATCTTAGCTTATTTATTAATACTAGAACTAGAATTTGTAGCTGGCTTACTATAGAAGGATGTGTTTTATACGCCTACGCTTATATCTTTTATACATGTGTCGTAAAGCTTGGTAATCGTAATCCCCTATAGAATTTACCATTGGAATGTCGGAATATCTACAATCGGCAAAAAATTTTTTTGTTTTATCCTTAATCATTTCCTGTACGTAAGGGAATTTTAACGCACCATGGAGAGATTTTATTGAAGTAAATCGAGTTTTATTCAAAATTATTCGAAGGCAATGGTTTTGCACTCTTTGCACGTGGTTTATATTACTACTACTAGTATAAGACCACACTGGGCAGGCATAGAGTAGCTTTGGTAAAATTACCTTTTTGTATAATAAAAATTTGTTTTGCGTTGAAAGCGCAGTGTTGTGAAATAAAATAGTGCGTACCTCCTTAAAACGTGTTTGTGCGTGTTTAAGTTTACTTTGTAACAGTATTTTGATTTGAATTATTGCTTTTGTGTGTGATTTAGTAGTATGGAAAAGAAGCGAAAAATTGATAGTGAATGCAGAAAATTCAAAGATCAGTGGAACATTCAATATTTCGTAATTGAGTCCAGTAACAAGGCGCTATGTTTGATTTGCAATGAAAGCATAGCCGTTCTCAAAGAATATAACATCAAACGTCATTATGAAACAAAACATTTTCAAAATTACTCAAAATATACAGGAAGTTTGCGGACAGAAAAATTCGAAGCTATGAAGCGCGGATTGAAATCGCAGCAATGTTCATTTACAAAACTCAAAACTGAACAAGAGACTGCAACTCGTGCCAGCTTTCGTGTGGCTCTTGAAATTGCAAAAAGTGGAAAACCATTCACCAATGGAGAAATGATCAAAGAATGCATAATTGCAGTAGCCGAAGAAATGTGCCCTGAAAAGGTAAGTTTATTAAAAACTGTCAGTATGTCAGCAAACACTGTGGCTCGAAGGGTAGAAAACATCGCTGAAAATATATCCTCTCAACTGTTCGACAAAAATGGACATGTTGAGTGGTTTTCTTTGGCCTTGGATGAGTCAACGGATGTGTCAGATACTTCTCAGGTGTTAATTTATATTCGAGGAGTAGATAAAAGCTATGAAGTGCATGAAGAGCTTCTTGATATGTATAGTATTCATGGCACAACTACTGGTACAGATATTTTTAAAGGAGTTGAAATGGCCATTAATCAAAAGAACCTTCAATGGAAAAACTTGAAATGTATTACAACTGATGGAGGCAAGGGAAAGATAAAGGAGTGGTCGCTCTTGTGTCAAAGGCTGTAGAAAATGACGGTGGTTCAAAACCATTAGTCTTACATTGTATCATTCATCAACAGTCTTTGTGCGGAAAATGTTTGGATATGTCTGAAGTTCTGAAACCAGTCACATCAACTGTTAATTTTATCAGATCTTTTGGGCTGAATCACCGACAATTCCAACAATTTATTGAAGAGATTGGAGAAAATGATTTACCTTATCATACTGCCGTACGTTGGCTTAGTTGTGGGAAAGTCTTTCAGCGATTTTTTGAATGAAAAGCATCGCCCTGAATTACAAAACAAATGTTGATTTGACAAAACATGTGAACGAACTGAATTTGAGATTGCAAGGAGAAAACCAGCATCTTCCTGATTTATACACTAACATCAAATCATTCCGGAAGAAATTGATAGTTTCAATCATAACTACGAAGTAAATGTTTTTCACATTTTAAAACATGTGAAATATTCAGCCACACCACTGAAACTGAGTTTCCTATAAATTTTGCAATCGAAACTTTGAGTGCTTTGAAAATAAATTTTGATACTCTTTTCTCGGACTTTGATGCCATTACGAATCAAATTAAGATTTTTCAGAATCCTTTTGATACTGACATTGAAACCCTAGCCCCGGAACTTCAAATGGAAATGATTGATCTACAATGCAGTGATATAATTAAGAACAAATATCAAAACTCATCTTTGTTGGAATTTTATAAGAGTCTTCCACTGACACAATTTGATAATTTGCATAAATTTGCTCGTGGGGTTTTCTGTTTTTGGTACAACTTATTTGTGTGAGAAGACCTTCTCCAAAATGAAGTACACAAAAAATGTTTACAGATCTAAATTAACTGATGAGCATCTTAAATCTCTTTTAATAATTGGTACAAGTAACATTAGTCCACAACTACAAACTACTGTCAGTGGAAAATCTCAATTACATAAATCTCATTAGCATTTCTTATGCCATTATGCTTGTTATAAGTTATGTTTTTATTTAATAAATGTATAAAATGTTGGTTGGATTAATTTCAATAATTTGTTAGTTATTATATACTGAAGTTAAATTTTCTGCATATTATACATGTCTTTACTCATTACAATTCTGTTCTCCTTTATCCAACTTATCACAAAAACAATAACAATAAGCCTACAACAATGTTATGAGTAGTTAGCCCATGACCGTATCAATGTAGACGTCATATTAATAATTATTCAACATAAAATTAGAATACTTCAGTAAATTAAATTTAATTTGCTATAAAAAATATGTTCTCTAAAAAGAGTTTTCAAGTCTCTCCGCGGGCCGGACAAAATCTGTCCGCGGGCCAGATGTGGCCCTCGGGCCGTAGTTTTGAGACCCCAGATCTAGAGGATGATGATCATCAAACAGATACTGAACAGTCTAGCGCGGAATGCAATGATGAAAATTCTTCCGAGTTAAATTCCATGATGGGAAAAGATGGTGTCACTAAATGGAGACGAATAGTAGGTGTCCGAACAATAAGAACTCGTTCATATAACATAGTCTCTCATCTACCTGTAGCCAAAAATTGTGGTAAAAATGCAAATTTGCGATTGAATGTTTCAATTTATCTTTTAGTAATGAAATTATACAGAAAATTGTCTATTAGACCAACATATACATAGAAAAAGTTGAACCAGCATATCAGAACAAACGTCGATGTCGGAAAACCGATGATGAAGAAATTAATTCATTCATTGGTCTTTTGATTATTGCTGGTGCTATAAAGTCTAGTAAAGAAAACTTACAAGATTTATTTTCAAACGATTATTTGACCTCAATCTTCAGAACGACTATGTCAATGGATAGATTTTTATTCATATTTCGTTGCTTAAGATTTGATAATATAAATGATCGTCAACAACGAAAAGAAAGTGATAAATTGGCACCAATAAGAGAAATATTTGAATGTTTTAAAAAAATTGTGAACAGTCTTACACTGTGTCTGAATACACAACAGTTGATCAGCAACTTGTTCCATTCGGGGAAAAATATTCATTTCGACAATATTTTCCCAGTAAACCTGCAAAATATGGTGTAAAAATTTTTATTATATGTGATGCTAGAAAATTGTATACCCTTAACATGAATATTTATGTTGGACAACAGCCTGAAGGATCATTCAGGTTATCGAATAAAACTGAGGATATTGTTCTGAGGCTTACAGAACCGATACATAATTCAGGCAGAAATATTACATGCGACAACTGGTTCACAAGTTTTCCTTTATGCCTTGAACTATTGAAAAGAAAACTAACTCTGGTTGGAACAATCAGAAAAAATAAAAAACAGATTCCATTAGACCTAACAGTGACAAATAAAATACAGGTAAATAACACAGTCTTTGGCTACTATCAGGATAAAATAACAGCAGTGTCATATATTCCCAAAAAAGGTAAAAATGTTATACTGATGTCTAGTATGCATTCAAACTGTGCTGAAATAGATTCTGATACTAATAAGCTCGAAATAATTAGTTTTTATAACTGTACTAAAGGTGGAGCGGATACTATAGACAAATTGTGTGCAACCTATACAGTGAGCAGAAGAACAAAACGATGATCAATGGCGGTTTTTTTTAGATTATTGGACATTTCATTAATAAATGCTCAAGCCATTTTTATGGCCAATAATCCTGAAACTAAAATTGTAAGAAGAAAATTTTTGAAAGAGATTGGTGTAAATTTAGTAAAACCAACCCTTTCAAAAAGGTCTCAGTCAGGCTATGTACCTAGGATTATACGTCAGAATGCAGCGGAGATATCTGGTACAGCCAATAAAAAACCAGTTTTAGCAAATGTAACAAGGAAGTCAGGAAGATGTAAAATATGTCCGAAGAATTCAGATAAAAAAACTAAATTTTCTTGTTACAAATGTAAACAGTTCATGTGTCTGAATCATATGGAGACAATATGCAATGAATGTAAATGTAATTGCCAGAATATTGTATCTGATGAGGATAATGATACAGAGTAACTTAATTTTAATCTATATTTTTCTATATTTATGTATATCTTATAAATTATATACCATTTTTCAGGGTAATATTTCTTTTCACTAAAATACATTCCGTTCTTTTAAATATAATTTTATGTGTATATTAAAATGTGTACTTTCTCATAAACATATTAATTTTAATGAATTATGTCTTCATAGTTAAATAATTACTTATTTTTAAATTGCTTATAGTTAAGGTATTTTTTTTCATGATTTTCTTCATTTATATGTAATAATGTAAAAAACATTCATTTATTGTAAAATATGATTTTTAAATATAAAAGTGTTGTTATCAATATTTATTCATTTTGGTAGACCACAAATTAAGAAATGTAATTTTTTCTTGGGGTGTTGCTAACAACCCACGTCCATAGTAACGTTATTTTTTTCACGTCCCTACTTAAAGGTTAAATTCCCTATGACCGGCCGCCCATTTCATAGATACGGTCCCGGTACCATAGCGCCGTTCGCTAACCGGTCCGCTATCGCAAAACACTTACTACTACAACAAAATCGTATATGATCACTTTGTTTATTATTAGGAGCCATTTTCTCGATCAATAATCGTTATTTATACCATAAATAGTCGTTTCCCGAATAAAATTAAGTCGTTTAAAATAGTCATTTAAAAACGGCCGAAAAATTGATGGTTATGCAAAGTAATTACCATAATATCGATAAAGCGTTTAATGATCCATATTTTGATTTACTTCGTAATTGTAAAATCCCGCGCAATTAGAGCCCCAATACCTTAGTAATTCGTACGGTGGCATTACCCCGAAAGAATCGTAATAATTTACAACATTTCCTATTTTTCTATAACATACCCAGTGAGTTCCCGGACCACCGTAGTTATCTAAATCAATTATGGCCGTCCCTCTACGTCTAACGGGTTTTTCAGTAATTTATCTCTTATAAAAGTACCTCTGAAGTGCGGAATATGTTGGGCGTATGCTATAAATCTTTACTATTATTTTTGTATTTTTATTCGAGATTCGATGATACTTTATTTTCGAGTGGTTATACGGGCTTAAATAGTAGTATTATACTTATGCTCTCATCTGTAAAATCGACCAATTTTTCATTTTGATCAACTATCTTAACGGATATGTAATTTATTTCATCCGTATTTACGCGGTAAAATGATAAATAACTTTCGATAATTTTTTCACCAACTTGAACGTTTAGCGGAAAGCGTTTGCGACAGGTTCGCATAATAATTTAACCGTTTCGTGAAATTCCACGTATCCGTCTTCCGAATTAATTTTGAGATATCTTTTGGTCAAAAAATTTATCTGTCCTTCTATACCACATGTCCATATACGAGGTGATTTTACCATACAATGAACAATTCGGTCATCTCCAAGAGACGCAATCGCCAGTTCCTTTATTATAAATATATTTTTAATACTTTTAAAACCTTGGACATCGATAACGTATGAAAAGTCCTTAGAAGGACTATTTCTAAATCTATCGTTAGCCATTGTATCGTAAACACACGTGTATACCGTACAAAGGTCTATGTGAGACTAAATTTTTTGATACTTATATACTATTTCTTACATACGATTAATCTAAAATTCGTAATACGCTGAGTGCTATTATTTATATACTTTTCCTAATGAATTACTCTGTTATTCAGAGGATTGTATACGGCTTTATCGTCCATTATTAACACACAATGAATCGTTACGTTCGATCGCCAATTAAATAGTACTTTAATATTAATCAGCGATTCTTTTATAACGTTTCGTTGATACGAACAATCTATACCAATAACCGGATACTTTGATACATACGTACTATAGTCGAATATAGGATTCATCTCGTATTCGTGTTTGTCAGAATAAGAAGCTTTAAAGTTTTTAAATATTTGATAGATTAGCGCATTTATTTTCGCTATATTTCAAATTCAATCTTTTATTCAATAAAATTTGAACGTTTTCTAAATTTAATAAATCGTAAGTTTAGTACGTACTTGGTTTTCGAATACGATACCGGAATATCTCAAGTAAATTCAGTCGCAGATGAAATCATTGTACCTTGGTATAGCCAACTTCTGTATAGTAGTTCATAGTCCGTATTATTTAAATTTTTTTTTTAACTCACGTTTCTTGCTCGATCGATAACTTTATTTGAGGCATTCTCCATGTTATGTCTCTTAATGTAATGAAATACTTGTCTTTATCATTGAAATATTCCCTAGTATGTCTACGTTTATTGTCGAAATTCAGAATCTGTAATCTGTTTGGTTATTTCATCTTGACAAATATCCAACATTATTTGTAATAATTCATTTTGTATGGTTTTAGATGTACCTTTAAAAACAGTGGCATTTTCAAGATGTTTTTTTAATGCCATACCTAACTCAGAACTAAAATTAATCAAACCTCTAAATATTCCAACATTACAAGATGAAACGCTTTCATCATGACCTCTTAGAGCTAATTAAAAAATACTGCAAAACCGAATGCAACTTATTAGTATGTTTAACGTTTTTTCATCAACCTCCTTCACACTGATCAATGGAAATTATAAACTGTTGTTTGCTATAATTTTTTTAGGTTCGATTAATTACCTAAAACACATGTTAGAAACGAAAAGAAATCTATATATAAAGTGAGTATTAACAAAAATAATTATTATATAGAAGCTTATTTTTCGTGATAATACGTTTAGTAAAATATAAATAAACACGTACTTTTGCAAATTTGATGTATTCTTTTTGACCTTAAATTATGAAATGTAAAACAGGAAATAAATGACTCGTAGTAATCAACAATTACTTTTTACACACACACACACACACACACACATACGTATGTATAAATAGATAATTAAATATAGGTAAACGATAAATTATCCTTTATAAATAATTCTGTACAATATTAACATTCTTTCAGGGTAGTTACTACAGTTTACAATTTATATAATATGCGAATAAACTAAGTCAATAATTTCTAAAGTACAAAATACTAACACGATAAAATTTGTAATTTCATTGCATTTCTTTTTTTAAAATATTTAATTATTAACTTAATGTACTGTAAAACTTTTAAAGTAAAAAATAAACAAAAATGAGAAATCTTAATTATCAGTTTTAAACTTAATTGGATTTAAGATTAACCCTTACATATATTAAAATCGGTCATCAACATGTTGAAATTGCGTGCAAATGTGATTTATTTATTTATATAAATAGTTCGAAACGATATATTATTTTACTTAGTTAAAACATTTAGTTTTTGTACTAAACGGTGATTACGAAGAACCGTTTTAATAATATCGATTCGAATACGAGAAATTTATTTTAATAACGTTTACATTTTTATAAATATCAGTAGAGTATGTGATAATCTAATTTTATTGACTAATAACAGAAAAAGCTCATTGCATGATCTGGATTAGAAATTTACTATTCGCGTTACCTTTTCGTACACTGTTTTATTTGATATATCAGTCACAACGAAAACAATATTCTATATATTTTTCCAATATTTGCAAATTCGAATTTATTCTTCGTAATTTATTGCTTGAAGAGATCATGTATCCATTACGGAAGTTTTTTGTTTAATCCTTTCAATCATACATTATAAAATGTTGACTCACAATTATAATGTTCATTATATCCTAGGTGAACTGTAGATAATTTTCAATGTATTTATGAACATATTTTTAAAACTAAGATATTTTACGTTAACCGGTGTATAAAATATTTTGTTAGTAAAATTTCATGTGCCCTGTAGTGGACATTTCTTAATTGCAGACAGCAAACGTGAACTTCAACGAATGGTGAATAGGGTTAATGCGAAATCTGCCAAATGGACATATTGATAAATGAAACCCAGAAAGTATCAATAAAAATTAACAATAAAATTATTCATCGAATTAATACATTTAAGTACTTAGGCTGTAATGTTAATAGTGCATGGGGACCCGGATTATAAAATAAGGACCAGAATTGAGCAAGCGAGGACCATATTTTTGAAAATGGGAAAAGTATTTACAAATAAAACGCTTAAATAAAATGGAGGCTGGTTAAATGTTACGTATGGTCCGTACTGCTGTAAGAAGTGAAAGCCTGGACAATTGAAAAATCGACGATAAATAAACGAAATGACTTCGAGATGTTATAGAAGAATGTTGCGGTTATCATGGACGAATAAGGTTTCGAATACAGCAGCAATTAAATAAAAAAAAATAGAATTGACCACTATTATAAAGAGACGGAAAGTAACCTATCTCGGTCATGTTCTGAGAAATGGAAGATATTACTGCAAATGATCATTGAAGTAAACATCATAGGAAAACGAAGAAGAGGTAGAAGAAGGAAAACCTGGTTTGAGAACATGAAGAAATAGACAAGTCTCACAACACAGAAGCCTTACTGCGAACACTATCTGATAGACCCGAAGCCAAACGAATAATCACCAACATCTATTGAAGATGTGGTACAAGAAGAAATAGAGTAATTGAAAAGTTTAATCTACGCAGTGACCTTAATATAATATAGATTATTATTGGCGATTAAAAGGCAAATATTTTCTACATTTTTTAGATTCGCAATAACATAATTTTCTTTCATCGGACTCACTATCCTCATTCAGATGGTTAACACTTTCATCGCCGGCGTAATCATACGTTATCTCTTCGTATTTTTGAATAGTTCTGGATGTAAAAATACCTAACTTCGGAATTAACGAATCTATTCTAACTGGTATTACTTTACAGTTGGGTTCGCACGAATGATTAATGTAACGACCGATGTTTCCGAATGTCGTAGCATCGATCGCAACCTGCAACACTTTTTCGTCATAATCGCTACTATCTGAAGGGAAATGTTCGTTTAACCAAAAAATGTAGTTATTGCCACGATCGGTTTTCGTACGTTCCGTCGCTTCCTCCATACTGATTACCTCGCCGGCGTATTCGCATACAAATTGACCGCGCAGCATTGGCCTCGTAGTGCGAACACCGTAGCCTTTTTTTCCGGACGAAATGATTTCCAAATTAGGAAAAGGTCCGACTTGAAGCAAACGATTTTCGCAGTTATCTACATTACAGCCACAATTATCGTTGCATTCGAAAATTGGATCAGCATTAATAATAGACTTTAAAACTAACGTCTTATTATTAGTGTCTTCATCACATTGTTTTTGCGTATGGGTTTTAACGTAATTTTGACCGTAATTTTTTATACAGAAACAAACTAAGGAATCGTCGCAATTATCGCGACAATTACAATTTATTAAAAAACGAGTCTGAAATTCTTCCAGATTACAACCTTTACCCGGTATACTAGTAGGTATATAAAATACGTTATTATTTACATGTTCGTAATTATCTGCAATCGTTCTTTCGTCACCCATCTTGCCGATTTCAATCACTAATCTAAACAACAATAACAGTTTATTCGTGTAAAAATATTTAATCTGAACATAGTTCAATATGACAATTTTGTTTTTGTTTATTATTTTAGTATGCCGCAACCAACGGTGATGAACTGAAGTAGGAAAGATAAATAAGAAGGAAGAGAAAAGGGGAGAGCTGTATGCGACTAACATCTCCAATGAAATAAGTCAGTTCGAGGATGAGGTTAGAAAATGATGTACAACAAATCAATTGCATTTTAATTAGGTTGATACATATGTAGCGCTGTGTGGCAAAATTAACTTTTTCTTCAAGTGGTCGGCAATTAATCACGACACCACTTCCGTCACGATTAAGAGATCGATGTTTCGTTTGGATTTTAAGTTTGATGGTAATTTTGCAGACAACAATGAATACAATAGTCTAGTACGCGCTATAATATTTTTCCTAGTTTGAGCTACATGAACATACCGAGGTACTTGACCGAGTCTATTTGCGGTATTACAATATCGTACAGTTTCAATCTAGGGCGTCGTGTAACTTGTTTTGTAGTAAACGTAATGAGTTGGCTTTTTATCAGGTTGATTGTTATACGCCAATTTGTGTCTATTTCGCTATTCTATTTATATGATTCTGTACTTCCAGGCTAGCATAGCGCGGATTACTATTAGCCGCGAGGATGGCTATGTCAACCGCAAATGCTAAGAATGTTCGATTCGATGTGGGTATATTTTAGTGTAGATCGAGTATCTGTGGTTATAGATTAACCGATGCTAACTTTTTTTTAAACTACTTTCGCGGTCGATATTCATAATTAGATATAATAATTTCGGAATAACCGCGTACAAAAAAGAAATAAAAATCGATTTATTAATAAAAATAAAATGATATATTAACAAACCCGAGTTTACCTTCTAAGCAACATACCGCGCCCATCATCAGAACTAAACTGAAACCCTGATATAACACGATAAGGTTTGAAGAAACAGCAGCTCTTGCAAACTAGATAGGTTAGGTGAAAGAATTGTTAGGGAAGCCTTAGAGATTGGAAAATTCAAGAACTTCAACAGAGAGGATGGCTTCCGACTTGATCCGGCATGGAGAACAGTGATTGGTCAATTGAGAACCAATCAGATGTAGTGTAGTTTTCTCTATATAGTTAAGGCAGTAGCTTGTTATATCAGGGTTAGTTCAGTTTAGTTCTGATGATGAGCACGGCATGTTGCTTGAAACGTAAACTCGGGTTTGTTAATATATCGTTTTATTATTATTAATAAATCGGTTTTTTTTCTTTTTTGTGCGTAGTTATTCCGAAATTATTGTATCTAACGATGCTAAATTTTTCAAAAAGTGCGTCGTTTAACCTAGTACGATCTACAGAGCTCGTAGAGATTTATAGGAGGAAACTGACGTAGTTTGAATATTGACAAAATTATGTTGTAGAATTTTAATAAAAACAAATACTATAGAATCTTCGAATTTACTAAAGCATTTACACGATCAATCTCAAATTTTTTTGTAGTATTGAACTTTGGAGCAGGATCATCTTTACGAATTTTACGAAATCGATACTTTCCCCTTCTAAATATAATATAATTTTGTTTAAACAGTTACTACAATGGGTGTCGTCGCGTAGGCTGTTCCTTGCCACATATGCAGGAGCAATCTTCCAAAATTTCATCATTTTATGTTGTCTCTGCGGTGCGTGTTTCGTATTTAAGCTCCTTTCCAAGCATTTTGTGAGTGACTTTACCACTCAAACGGACGGGACTTTATCATTATTACGCCCAATTATCGTGTGTTGACTATCCATTTCTTGCTCGTTCTTCTCGATATCGGTAATTAATTCGACATTTAACGGCGAGAGGAGTTTTAGTGTAACCAGTGAAATTCACATATATCTTAACATTGAATTATTATTTATCACTATTTTAAATTTTAAAAACAGCATTTTAACTACATTTCAAAACGCGAAATTCTAATATAAATATGAACTTACTTTAGCTGAGAGAACGGAAATTATAGGTGCTAAACAAACTCGTAATCGTTTAATTGTTATAACACGATAACAACCATACGCCAACAATACGGTCATTCCTATCTTAACCGTAGCTGACGCAATTCGGACAGATCTAGTTGGCCTTGGCACTCTGAAAAAAATTATAAATAGTAAAGTTTATCCAAATGCTGATTTGATAATAATAAAAAAAGAATAATAATATTGAAATTTTTCTACATAGTAATAGAAACAAAATTACGTAGAGTCGGAAAATTCTAAGGTAAATTAATAGAATGTTAAGGAATGTAAAGATATTTTTTAAAATGATTTAATTCTCACTAATTGTAAGTTACACGAAATCATCTACTAACATTGTAAGCGGAACTACGTCTTTCTTATCAACTTTTCCCCAATATTGCTTAATGCCCTTGACATGCCCGATTCCAACAATAGCTACAATTCTTGGTCGTGCAAGAACTGAAAGCATTAATTAGTAATATTAAATTGTGTAAAAATATTTTAGCATATGCATTTTATAAAGATTTAAAGAATAAATCTAACGCGAGTGAAACTAAACTTGGGCTGATCTTAATCGAAAGTTTTATCTCTATCTCAGTAGTCATTTTCGACGTAGATAATCTAATGTTTTACAATAATAACTTAAATTTCGTTACTAGATTGTTGAAAAGACGAATCGTGTAATTTTAAGTATTTTCTATTTTTTCGGAAAAAAATTAAATAATTACAAAAGTTTCATTTTAAATATAATCGTTCATCGTTGTTCAGTAAAAAATATTTATATACATTTAAAAAAAAAAAAAAAAGTAAAGTAATTATAAATGTGATTCATAAAAAATCTAAATCAAAATTCTTATTTTCGGGATCCCAAAAAGCGTTTTCGTTCTCTTGTATAAAGTGTTGAAAGAGAAATATGAACAAACAACTTTATTATAATATAATAAATATATATTTCAAATTTCAAATTTATTCTTTAAAAATATGCAAAACTATATTTCAAATATTCGATCTAGTTAAGATATAATCGCATATTTGATTTTACATTGTGTCCAAACACATGATAAAAATAATACAAACTTTCTTCGTAATGATAATGTATTTATTAAATTAAAAATAATAATAATATTGTATGCGTTTTCTAACCACCATTCGAGTCAAAAAATTGTTTATTAGCGATCGTTTGTATCGAATTTGTTAAATATATATCTCTTTCTTTAATAAGCACATCCGATAATTCCGGGTACGAAGCAATCAATGTTTGCGTCAGTTCCTCCAAAATATCCTTATTCTTAAATTTCTCAATGTCTTCTAAACTATATAGAACGATAAAATATGACGGTTAATATTAATCCATTTAGTAAACAATATTAAAAATTACGAAGTTTTAAACAATTTCTTATTATTAAGTTTAGTTAGTAATTATACGCTGTTATGGTTTCTTATTAAGTTTAACATATTAAAATAATGCTTAATTAACGAGCTTCTAATGATAAATTACTCTTTCGAAAGCTATTATTTAGAACTATCAGTACAATATTCAAATAATAATAATAAACAGAGTAAATTATCTAAAATTAGATTACATTTATCGAAACTAGTAAAATCATATTTCAATTATATGCCAAAAAAAAAAATGAAATATGTAAAACAAATTCTTAAATGTAGTTATAGATGAAAAATTTACACATTAATACAAATCAATTTACTCTTCGTTGCAAACTTAAAGGTATAAATAATTAGTTATAAAAAAAAAAAGTACTTTGGACTTACGTAATATCATCTGTTTTTGTTACTAACAGCGAAAAAAATAAACATAACGATTGCCACAAATTTAATCTGGCGAGCGCACGTTTAATTGTAATTATCAAAGGCCTATCTCCGTAATATATCGTACAATTACCTAATCGTTTAATCTACAAAATAATACAATTTAAAAATATCACTATAGTTATAACGATTATGTAAGTTATTATTTCACGTAATATTACTGAAAATAATAATCTAAAAAATCGACATGAACCGTTAAACGAGATATTTTTTATAAATGTAACATTCTACAAGTCACCATACCTCTTTTAAAGCTCTTCGAAATTCTCCCCCTGGTGCAACTCCATATGTTGTCGCTAAACTGGATGAGAGCTTAAGCAACAATCCGTATACAAAACCTTGCACAGCTCCGGCTTGTTTAAATACCTCTGTTACTTTCTCTGTAAATAAAACATTTTAATAGTGTTTTTATAAAGAACATTTATTATCATTTGTACCAGACGATTCCCAATCTAAACACCACAAGATCGTTTGTCTTTGAATATGAGTTTATAATAAAACTTTATAAACAAAAAATATCATTGATGTATTAATTTACATTTTAAAGTTTAGTTTTCGCTTATTTTCCACTTTATTAAATTTTTGTTATAAATTTTCTCAATCACATGTTAGAAAATATATTACTTTGGTTAGTTGAAATAAATTACTTGTAAATTTTGTCTATAAAATAATGAAAAATTAATATTCACATTGTAGTTCAATAAAATCAGATATCTCCGTTGTGCAAAGTAATAAATGTTTTATGATGTAATAAAGTCCACATATCGAAATGAGCGTATTAAAATGTATTTTGTTAAACACGCTTAACAAGGCGATTATTAAAATTGTTGAAATTTTGAGGGCATACATGATAGACATAATCATTATTATCATTTGTATCGACAAATTGATAAATTTTCTTTTATCTTTTCTTGAAGAAAAACCAGCACACGATTTATTAAATATTTATAATTTAACCGAATTCTAAAATTCCTCAGTATATATTTTGATCATTACACACTTTAACGGAATTTATTTAAGAAATAACTGATTAACATATTATGTGATAACTGTAATGGAAGAAATATCTGAGAAAATTATAAGAAATTGTATTATGTAATACGGTCAGTGTTCATTATGACTTAATTATATGGCATTATATAAAAATGTAGTATATAGTAACGTGCCTAAAGAAAACGACTTTGCGTCTTTTAACAATGTTTCTTCATCCATTTCCATAATATTCGCTCTATTTTTACATAACTCTACTACAACTGCATGCGGTCTAACAATTTGAATAACCTGTTAAATAAGAAAATATCGGTTGTAACAAAAATCAAGAAAAATGCTTTTTCCAAAGAACTTGAAAAGAGAAAATTTTTGCAATTACCTACCTGAGAAACATCATTTTGACTTTCAATACTGAAATGACCAGTACCAACAATGTAAACTTTAGCTCCTTTTAGAGAATTAAGAAATGTTACAGTTTCAGGTAAATTATTCTCGAACTGCTCAAGTCTCCACATTTCTGACGATCCTTCTGGGGCTACCAAGCGATGTACACATATATATGAATGAACACATTATTACAAAAATTAATTTTTTAATTGGCTACAACGAGTTAACAATTTATATAGAATTTTTAAAACAATGGATTAATTACTTGATGTTAATCAGCTTAAACACAATAATTTATACGAAGGTAAATGTTTACGTATATATATTATTTACTTTATACCTGACACAGTGTTATACATATGTTTGTGAAAGCTTTTTGAGATATTCACAGCTAATGTGAACTAGAAACCAACTTACGTTTTTTTAGTTATATCCCGTTCACAGAGCACATAAAAAAAAATGAAACTACGCTTATAACTTACAATCGGAACCACCTGAAGCTGTTGTATACAAATCATTAAGCGAATCACTGAAAGATACGTATGTTGAATCATTAAACTCACTCTTATCGTTAAAACTGTCGTTTTCTGTCATCACACTATTAAAGGTACAATAAATATTAATAAAATACAAATACTTAAATAATATAATGCCCTAGAATAACTTGGGTACTATCACACTACACAAAACGAAAACACTAACGTAAACAAAGTTTTTTGTGAAGTATGATAATCAAAACAATGACGTATATGAAAATTGGTTTTATGACGTCATAGCAACCGTAATTAATTCCATTAAAAAAATGATACTTTCATATTTTCACTATATTTCCTTAAATTTTAAAACAATAGTTATATTAATATTATATTTCTCCAAATTACGAATGACTTTATGTGGACGGTGACTAAAATGTTTTAAGAATAAAATATATTTGTTTTTATCAAATTAAACTTATAGATTTTTAATAAAAACATTTTTATTTTTATATAAATTCTGAGCTTGTACTTTTTTTTTGGCAATCATAAACAATGCATGGCTAGGCATATTGCATCACATAAAAGCTAAAACGTTGTTTTGTTTATTTGTTTCCTAAATTATTGTGATCTATATTCTGTATTCGTAAAGGCTGTATTCAAGTATATGCAAAAAAAAGTCATGCTTCATTTTTATAGAACTATTGAATATAAATTTTAAATAGGTAGATTTATTTACCGAGATGCGCGAACAATTCTCACATTTCTTAAAAAATGATTCTAAAATAAATTATACCCTTTTGAGATTTTAATAAATTTCTATGTTTACAAACATAAAATAGAGCGAAATTTCGCCATTATAGCGGTAGTCTGGCGGTCAACTATCAACTTTCCTGATTATATTGATAGTGCCGATTAATTCATAATTTATTTTAAACATCGTTTAAAAATTATTTTATAAAAATAAGAACCTAATTATTAATTTTTAAAATTATTTTATTATAAACCTACAACAAAACTTTAAATTTTATTTTAAAAATTATTCATAAATGACTGCTAGGTATTTGTTACGTTCATCCATGGACAATTGTTTGAAATCGTGTTTCCCGCATTGTGTTCCTGCTTTCTATTGTGATGTTCGTTATTTCTTATTTGTTTTTATCGTTTGTAAAGTTATTGTTTTTATAGTTTGTAAATTAATTACTTATTTTACTTATATTTAACTATGTGCACTATTAACAAATATTTATCGAGTTTATGAGTTGATAAAGTAAGGTTATTAAATAAGT
The DNA here is from genome assembly GCA_032883995.1 of Coronaproctus castanopsis. NCBI lineage: Eukaryota > Metazoa > Arthropoda > Insecta > Hemiptera > Monophlebidae > Coronaproctus > Coronaproctus castanopsis. The sequence goes on from CM065053.1 coordinate 166,760,893, forward strand.
TTAGGGAATGGGTATTTATTCCGAATGAGGATGAGAAACATATGTCTGAAATGTAACGAAACCTCTTCTGAGGACACTTCCAACGAGGAATGGTGTACTCGTGTAAGTTATTTTATGTAATATAATTCATTCGATTCAAAAATCACATTTTTATAATATTTATTTCTTTGTGGGACGTAAAATTTTTTATATGAATAAACCTCATTTGTTGGTTAGGTTTGTTCCAGTTAGTTGGAAGTATGATTAAAGGAAAAAATGAAAATAGCACAATAACCCGGCTAGGTTAGATTAGAATCAGTAAGGTTTTTTTTTATGTGGGGGAAGAAAAATCTTCAAAAGATATCGTATAAGTTTTGTTTTTTGTTGGAAGCAATGCATTCAATAAGTATACTACTCAGTGCAAAATCAATGTGTGGTATTTTTACCTACTAAAAAAATCCCTCCCGCTAAAAGAAAAAACTCATGTGTTTGACGGTCTTCGGACCTCCACTGAGTACTGATAAATATAAGTAGAATGACAGCCCCTCACACCATCAAAAAGTATAAATAACATGAGTTTGCATTTAACCTATATATAGAAAAAAGAAGGAGGAAAAAGTAAAAATTTCAGAACCACTAATTGGATCAAAAAAAAAAAAAAACACGCGTAACACACAAAAATAACCGAATATAAAGCTTAATAAAATAATATTTAAAAAATATAGTAAAAAAACTGATTTAAACTATAATATATATATATATATATATATATATATATATATATATATATATATATATATATATATATATATATAAATACTTTAGAAAGTGAAATAATGCAAAAAATATATAAAGAAGTAGTAAAAAGAAGATATTTAAACTATAATATACATAAATATTTTTATTAGATAAAACACATAAAAGTGGAATCGTGCAGTGATCAGATTCAAGAGATGAGGTTTAAATTTAAGGAAATTAAAATCACTACTTAGTGTTAAAAAGAAAAGAAAATTAATAACCGCTTTTAAACTTCCTTAGCATAGATAGCTCTATAAATAACAAAAGACTGTTGAAATTTGACTCTGTGGAAATGTGAGACTGACCTGAAGTGCAAAAGGTGCACCCAGGACAGGATGGAACCTATAAAGATATTAACCATGCTTTCTATGGTCCAAGATCATTGAGTATTATAAAAATTAACATTGATATTACTCTGTTTCATACGATCACATACTTTTGGGAAAAACACATAGGTTTTTTTACCAGTAAGACAACTGTCTCACCTTGCCTATTCCAAGTATCAATCAAAGTGGAATAAACAAAATTTTCCAAAATTGAACCATTAGAAAAAGTTTCCAATGTAAAAGGATCAATATTCAGGAATTGAAAGTCTTGACACAGATGACATCTCTTACAAGATCCAAAGGTATAATACTGAAGATAACATTAGCAGCAGAAATGGGGCAGGTACATGATTCGACAGCAGTCATTCTGTATTAATTGTATTTTTTGATATGTAGTTTTAGGCACGTAGTTCCATACAGGACAACCGTAGGTTAGTAGTGGTTCAATAATTAACTTATAAATAATTAATTTATTTCGAATATTTAGTTTGAATCTTTTATTGAAAATAGGGAACAGTGTAAACATTCTCGCTCTAGTTTTATTTATAATTAATGTGTTTGTCAAAAGTTAATTTTTTATCCAGTATAACGCCTAGGTATTTTCTTTCCACTGTACGGTTGTGTTATTCGATGTAATTTCAGATTTTCTAGATGGCCTTCTTTTAGAGAGTAGCCTCCGTTTTAACAACATTTACAGCTAATTGCCATTTGTTTAGGAATGCATTGATCATTGTAAACTTTTGTTGCAATCTATTAGTTATAACTCTGAAGGACGAAGTTAATAATGCAATGTCATCGGCATATATCATGGAGCCTTTAAATTGAGGAATATCATTGATAAATAATAAGAATAAGAACGGACCCGATATACTAATTGCCATTTGTTTAGGAATGCATTGATCATTGTAAACTTTTGTTGCAATCTATTAGTTATAACTCTGAAGGACGAAGTTAATAATGCAATGTCATCGGCATATATTATGGAGCCTTTAAATTGAGGAATATCATTGATATATAATAAGAATAAGAACGGACCCGATATACTACTGCATGGATGATCCTTTTTGATTCTTACTCGAAAGTTTCTGTTTGTTAAATAGCTGTTTACTAGGCATATCAGATTAGGATGAAAGTGGAGTTTTATCATTTTATAAATTAGACGATGGTGCCATACAGTATCAAAGACTTTTTCCATATCAATGAGTAAAAGTCCTGTATGTTCGTTTAAATTAAACTTATCCGTTATTGCGTCGCACACAGTAGCCACCGCGTGCACTGTAGAAATATTATGTCTAAAACAAAATTGATTATCCGATGAAATATTATTATCATTAGCAAATTTAGTTAGATTAGTTAGTAACACCTTTTCCATTATTTTGCTTATGTTGTTAAGTAAGTTAACCGGCCTAATATTTTTAGGATGACCGATGTCTTTGTTAGGTTATTATAATTTAGGATTTCCATACAGTGGGAAAGTATTTTTGTCTGGTGCATTAATGATATTTGTTAGAAGAATAACGCCTTTACGCGGCGTGTGTTTTAATAAAATAGCTGGAATGTTATCAGGACCATAGTTTATTCTTTAATTTTTTAATGTATTTCCACGCTTGATTAGGCGTAGTAAGATGGGAAGCTACAGGATGTAGGGACTTATTATTTTTGAGGAAGTAATTAATAGCACGTGTGACTACCGTACGAGTAGTAATTTTGTGTATGTATGTCTGAATAAAATTGAGCGAGCAGCTCTGCTTTCTCACTATCAGAGTAAGCTATATTTCCCCCAGATTCAAGCGGTGGGATGCTGCGATGTGTTTTGTTCGTTATTTTTGTAAGTTTCCATAAGCTATTATCCTTGGCTTTTAAATTTTGTAACGTCTTATTCCATGTATCATTTTTATGTTCAATTAATAAAGTTTTTACTTTCCGATTTAATAGATTTAAGAGAAATTTACATCTTGGTTCTATTTTTTTGATATAACTTTCTGTAAAACTTTATAGCTCATTGCAGCCCTAAGTACGTTAAATCCTTTGTCCAGAGTTCTCGTAAAGAACCAATTTCTGCCCTATCACTTTCTTGACAATCTCTTTCCTTAGAAAAATTTCTGGAAATAGATGTGATGTACTTATTCGTAGAGAATACTATCTCATGTACTATACACTTTCGATTGGCGTGTAGAAATCAATGAGAAAAAATCAACCCCCCCCCATGTAATATTTACAAATCTTACATTGCACACGGACCTAGGTGTTACACCCGTTAAAGATAAAACACGTGAGATAGCTAGTGAATATGAACTGTATTATCACACAAATACTTTAGCTGTTGCCGAATAACTCGACAGAAATCAAGCGATTAAAACGAACATTATGAATAGTCAGCAATAAACACAAAAAGTATTAAAATACTTTTATCGAAAATTCTTATCGCTAGATAAGGAATTTCGCAAGTCAATCGCTGTTTTTTCAAAACGTTTGCTAGATAGCTTACAGCTAGTGGCATAATTGCGGAAATTAAAAAAAAAAATTTTAATCGAGTATTTTTCCAGTTATTCAAAAAACAACAAAACCGTGTCCGGCTTCTCAGGTTTATCTTCTTGATTAGGATAGTATTACCGTTATAATAAATTTAAGATCGTAAACAAAAAGTTGTGTATTTTACAAAGTACGTAATATTTAGTTAGACGTGTCAGGAAAATAACACAAACTATAAAAACTGATGGAATACAAAATTTAAGCGAAGCTAATAAAACCGAATGCTAATGTTTACACGATAATAGATAGAAAGAGAAATGGAGTAGCCGTATAGATGATCTTTTTCTATTATCCGGTTATGTATTAATCGATTTTTCTTATCGCCAGTGTAGATACCGGATAATTAAAGACGATACATAATACGCGCGGGTAAAGTATGTATACAAGTTCTCGTATACAAATAGCAACTAACGTCATCGTCCTATTGAATAATAACAACTAGCGGCGAACAAAACGACCGGGTTAAAGCATTATTACTATTATTACGTGTACATTATATAGATTCTATATATATATGAATTCAGACATCAGCTGTTCTTCGGAAGAATTTATTTGATTGGGGTAACAACGTTAGAAAAGATCGAAGATGATGAGACGATGAGCTTCGTGTTACCGTTTTTTTTTTTTTTTTTTATAAGGGATCAGCGTACCCTGCAAGGTCGTCCAGCATTTATTACATTTTCAGTTACCACATTTATCCGCGGCACTCGATGACGGAGCAACAGCCGGCTATAGAGAGATGTGTCCGACATACATTAGTCGTCGTACTAAGATTGTAAGCTGTGTGTCTAAAAATCGAATAACGACAGAGAGGTGGCGGAGGAGTTGACGTTTTGTGGTATTCTCGTGAAACTCTCGGATATAAACGTAGTGGTGGTATACCTGCATATCGAACTAAATCCCGATGACAATTATCATTACTACATGTACATTTACGTTGCTCGTTAACATACGTTTTTCGATACAGGTATATAATATACATAATATACCTGCGAGGAGGCTTGATATGAACGAAATACAGATGCATACATATTATATATATATATATATATATATATATATAAATATAAATATATATATATATATAATTTATATATGCGTTACAATAACGAATAACGACGTGTAGAGAAGGTACACCGCCGCAGAACAGAATCTAGGTCTTTGGGTTATGATTGGATACTCTCTGAGAGCCGGCTCTAACGATCAACGGCAACACAAACGAAATAGTAGTGGGGGAGCATCAGATTGGCACAGTTTCCACGTGTGGTGGCACTAACGATCGGTTGGTGCGCGCATATCATATACCGGGTTTGCTGGTCTGTAGAATATCGACACCGTCACTGCCATAGAGAGTGTCCAATACTCTATTTTTCTTCTGCATGCAGACGTGTATATACATTAAGAGTGAATGACCGCACTATTATTAATATATATATATATATATATATGTATAGTTATCTTTCTTCGCACCAATTTTTTTTTTATTCATTATTTTTCCAAACTTACATTCCGGTTCTTTGTTTTCTCGTTGTTAACGTACTTTTTTTATTAATATTCTTTTTTTTTTCTTTTTTTTCCTTTTTTTTTGAAATAAAAAATTAATCATTATATTTTCATCCGACCGAGGTAATTAATAATTTTAAATTATTTCGACTATTAACGGACATTTTGTTTTCCCCTTTATTATTCTTTCGATCGAGTTTTGCGTCATCGGATTTTCTATAATAATAATCATAAAATTGTTTAACGTTATTGACTACGAATGAATAAACAAACCGAAACTAAAAATCTACTCCTATTTGAAGGGTCTTCGGCTACAGGAATGCGGAAGGAGAAATTCTTTTTGAATACTCTTAATTCCCGTTGAGATTCGATTACGTCTATACGGTAAGTGAATTATTAGATTATTAATAATTTTTAATAAATTAATTCGTAATTTGTAGAAAAAAAAATTGTAACAAATGATTTCCGAACTACGTGTCGTATTTTTAACTAATAAGCGTTTGCATATTTAAACCGTCATTTATTTATACGCCGGCTGACTTAAATTTATGTTAAATCAAACAAACAATAGCCGTAATTTACCTGTTATGGCGACGCGAATTATTCTTAAAATCTCGCAATAATTTATATAATTCTCTAATACGACCAGAGTGATTACCTGTACACGATCGAGTATTTCAAAATCGACATATTAATAAATGCACACCCGCGTCATACTGAACGTCAATCTGATATATATTTTATCTGGAAAACTACATACCGAAGCTTTCTTAGAAATTTTTCATTTATCTTGAAAATAATAATAATAAATAATGAAATATTACGTTTTTCAACGACTAAAAGTTTTTTTTCCCTTCATTTTTAATTGAGTTTAATAAAACCATTACTACTCATTGTACATATAAATTAATATAAACTAATAACAAATGAGTTATAAAATAGAAAGATAAATAACTAAACTAACACATATAAGGAAAATACACTGTACGAGGATGTAAAAAATAATATTGGATTTATATATATAAGAGGCCATATTAACACAAGAGGATTATTTAAGCATATGTGCAATAGAGTACGGAGGGAAGATACCTAGCTGTAATAATATCTTGATTAGGGTTCTCTGTGTGCACTATATAGATTACATGAAAAAATGATATGATTAACATCTGCCGTCAAACCACAGGACTGGCAAGTACTGGAACTAACCAGCCCTATCCGGTGGAAATGACTAGGCAGCAGATTATGTCCTGACCTAATACGAATTAGAAGAGAGAAAAATTTACGGATTGATATTGAATGAGGAGGCTTAATTAGAAAGAAAGATTGTTTCGGTAAACTTGTTTGATTTTGTTTATAGAAATTATTCCGAGTAGCACAAAACATGAAGCTCCAGCGATGACGCAAATCCGCCTTCGCAGACGCAGCTAAACATGTGGAGGAATCGCAGGGATCAGTAGGCCTCTGGGGGCCGTCATTTTAGCTGCCTGATCACAAATTTCATTATCTTTGATCCCGATATGAGCTGGGATCCATGTAAATTTCACATGGACATTCTTTTGTTGTAGATACATTACATTTTCTATTATTGTCAAAATAACTCTATCAGTTTTGAATGTACGATTTGAATTTTGGATGACGTTAAGCACACTTAAGGAATCGGATAAAATAAGTACATTTGAATGTGTAATATTGACTCGTGCAAATTGCAAAGCTTTAAGAATTGCATATCCTTCTGTTATAAACATGGTGGAAAAACTCGGTAAACAAGTTAATGTACAACCTAATACAAGTATAGAGACGGTCACAACGTAATCTTCTATAATTTCTATCATATTTATCTGCGTCGCGTATTTAATAAGCAGGTCAGACATATCATTTAATAAACGACCATCTCCTGTTTTTAATTATGCATTTACTTTATCGTTTATTTCCTATTGTTATTTATTTATCTTATTCTAAATCGATCTTGATTAATTTTGTACGATTATTAATTATAAACGCGAACGTTTATTTAGAACTACAAAATTCTTTTGTTTTTATTTATTTTTCGTTACATATATAGAATAGAGAATTACAAATATAAAATTGATAAAATTTTATCCGCAATATGGCAGACAAGCTGAATATTTTATCGTGATATGTATTGTTTAACATTTTTCAGCCACCAATATTAATTATATATATATATATATATATATATATATATGTATATATATATATATATATATATAAAGTAATTGAATTGAAGGCTATTATTTTGATAGAGTGCTCCTTCAAAATGATTCGATAATTTAGAATGCGTTATATAAATGTTACTTTATAAAAAAATAAACATTATTTTAACTAAATATCCGATATTATTAAAATAGTTTCTTTAACATTAAAAGTTTACGTTGACGACTAAAATGGTTAATTCACATTTCTTTTTTAATATTAATCATCTTCATTTATATTGTCGATTGTGTAATCAAGTGACCCCTGGCTCAGGGAACCATGCACGTCCGCAGGTGGTAGTGGATGATGAGACGGTCTTCAGACATGTAGGTTAGTAAGTTATCAACAAATCAGCAACCGCAAATCATGAGCGACCATCACGGATCAGCGGGAAAGACTTTGAAAGCTTTTCTTTAAAAACGCTACATAAACCCGTCAAAGGTACCGCGTCAAAGCGAGTACAACGGCTACGATGTCCAAATGGGTCTATATAAAAAAAAAAAGTAGAAAACCATTGAGTAGTTGGACGATGACTACGATGGCTTAAAATAACGGTTCGATAAAGATTACGACGTTTGAATACGAACAGAGACGATAATGATGATACTAGTAGAACAAGAAACGTAATTAGCCGTAAAAAATATTTTTTTTTATTTTTTTAAATGAATTCGTTAGTAAAATTACGGGTGATATACTAAAAAACATTTTTAACCAGTTCGATAACGTTTTCGGATGTAAAATTCATATAAAAAACGAACAATATAAAAGAAATAAAGTATACAAAATTCGAAATTCTATATGAGCATGTAGATAAGACTTAAATAAAATATGAATATCGAATATATCGGTTTATTATATTTTACTACTGTTAAGGAAAATTAATAATAATAAATTAATATTTATAGCAAGTCCTTTTTTCAGTAGTTTACATATCGCTTAATTCTACCAACTGCTGAATGTAAGGGGTACTTTGTACTTTCTGGTGGCGGATAGTGAAATGGCCTACAGATATGCCGGTTAGCTGCAAATAATACATTATTCAAATAGGCAGTAGCCGGCCAAAAGCGGCTAAAACCCTCAGGCAGGTGATTCCGGTAGTGACAGGGTAGAGACAAGAGGATGTAGATGATTAGACGTCTGCAATAAATCTTATGACTGTCTCTCCCTCGGCAGGTTTAGATCGTCGTAAAAACCTTATACTGTTACCACCTAAATAACAAACCGCTGCCTTGCGTTTAGGGTCTTTACTTAAAGGCTAAGGGAGTAAACCCTATTAGAAAATCAGGATGCACGATTATATCGTTTAACACCCCCTGCTCCTATAATAAAACGAACTATATTAACATTTCTAAGGGAGTAAATTATGGAGATAAATATAAGTTAACGAAATCACCAGAATGTACAATGATAATAATAGAAATACAATAACGAATTAATAAAAACCGTCGAATACTAAACTTGCCAACAGGGGTGAAATACATATCTTCCAATCTCCCAATATGTCTGGCCAGCATGCGACATTCAGCCAAATTTTTCCCCGTTTTTTTTTTTTTGCATACAATCTGTTCGTTTGAACTTTAAGTAGCATTGCTGTACATATAGATTATGATAGAACGCCTCCCAATGGCTGCCATTCCATGTTTATATATTGTTGTTTACTGTAATATTTTAAATTTTATAAAATATTATTCACGTACGGAATTCTAGTTGAATCTGGCTACGTCGCTTCAATTGCCTGAATTGCACGCTATTCTGCGAGAGATCAACTGCCAAAGGATTGACGTGGTTTTTGAGTCGATTAAAACCTTGCAAAGGTTATAATTACTTCTTTGACGGTTGAAATGCGTAGGTCCTTGTGTATGTCATCATTGCGAACAAACCATGGTGCCGCTAAAATATCTCGCAGGACTTTGGAATGGAATCTTTGTATAAATTTTAAGTTTGAATTGCTTGCTGTTCCCCAGATTTGAATACCGTATGTCCACACAGGTTTTAAGATTGTTTTATAAAGTAATACTTTATTTTCGATTGATAATGGTGACTTTTTATTCATTAACCAATGTATGTTGCGGTATGTAATGTTTAATTGCTTCCTTTTTTGTAATAATACGACCCTTAAAATGCTGGTCGAGGTGTAATCCGAATTATCTGACCATTCAGTTGCATCGGCAAAGTTTTTCCGTTTTTTAATGTAAACAGGACCTGTTTGGACTTTAATTCATTAACTGCGATTCTCCATTGTTTAAGCCAATTCTCCACATGTAACGGATGATTTTGTAGCTGTATTGTTATTACGATGAGTTGATAAAATAGCTGTGTCATCAGCAAACATAGCTGTGATCGTATCATTGTTCTGTGGAAAATCGTGCGTATAAATCTGATACAAAAGCCTACCGAGCACACTTCCCTGTGAAACTCCCGACATTATAGGATATATTGATGAATAATCACCGTTTACATTCACGTGAAAATATCTTTCTGTTAAATATGACTTAATTAACAGGTAATACGAGTGAGGCAGTCGGTGTTGTAGCTTGAACAACAGTCCAGTATACCAAAAGCTTTCTCAATGTCCAGAAAAATTGCAGCGCAATATTTATTTTCTTCAATGCTTCCGTTTATGATATCAACTATTCTATGTGCTTGCTCTAATGTGTTATGGTGCTTCCTGAGACCAAACTGATAATCAGGTATTACTGTTTTTTCTTCGAGAATAGAATTTATTCTTCTGAATAAGATTTTTTCAAACAGCTTAGAGAAAACTGATAATAAGTTAATGGGTCTGTAAGAGGTCGTTTCATGTTGTGATTTTCCCCGGTTTCGGAATCATTATTATTGTGGCAAATTTCCACTGTATTGGAAAGTAGCCAGTTCGAAAGATTGCATTGAAAATGTGGGTCAACAATATTATAGCTTTTCTTGGCATTTTCTTTATAATATTAGCTGTAATGAGATCGTAGCCCGGTGCCCTCTTTGGGTTTAAATACTTTTGTATGAATGGCTTTACCTCCATAGGAGATGTCGGTTTTATTGGGAGTTACATCTGAAATGGTACCTGCAAATAATCTTCCATGTCTTTTTCATGGCATGGAGTACTACTTGAACGGCGGTTGGTACACTTTTGATAAGTATTCATCAAATACATTAGCTTTTTCTTGATATTATTGTTTAACATTTTCATGGGGGTACACTTGTGATCCTTCTTTACATTTTTCGCTACCTTCCATAAATTATAATCCGTTGTTGTGGTCGGAGACAATTTAGTTATATATTCTTTAAATTCATTATGTTTTGTTTCTAACAGTGTCTTTTTCAACTGCCGACATGCTCTGTTTAGGATATTTTTATTAATCGAGTTTCTATCATTCTGGCATATCGTCTTAGTTTCCGTTTCTCCGATATCTGACCCCTTACCACTTTTGGATAATATATTACTTCAGGTTTCTTTTCCTCGCCAGGCGTAGAGCTAAGTGTATAGATTTTTGTATGCACTTCGTAAGCTTTTCTACAGCTATCTAAATATCTTTTGCGGTTTTCAGAGATTCATTTCACCGAATTGCTGGAACGCTTCCCAGTTGGTGTTCCTGTTTGATAATGCTGGTTTTGCATTATATGTATTGCTGCAGTGCTTAGATTCAGGATTTTAGGTGAATGATCAGAAGTAGCATCCCAAGATGATTCTATAAGCGTGCGATCCTTATTGATACCTCTACTGACAAAAAAATCAAGTAGGTCTGGAATTTTTTTCCTGTCAGATGGCCAAACATCACTGCACGAAAAACAGAAAGCCCGTAACTGTCAAGGCCACAATGGGCAATCGATTAAGACTTTATAAATATGGAGTGTGTGACCTATGGTATATATTTATATATATTTATATATATATATATATATATTTATATATATTTATATATATAATATATTTATATATATATATAATATATACATGTATACACCACGGTACGAATTTATCTACCTAGTTTTCGATAAAAGTTTTCTCTAATAACTTCCATAATTTCTATTCTGAACTTTCTTCAACCAATTATCTTAAGCCACTTCTATTATGGTAGTCTATAGCTCGTTATATTTCATAGCTAGCCGAATATATATTCTTCAATTATATACCACTTTACGTTTTAAATTTCACAACTGTTTCCGTTCCACCCGCATCGCCTTTGCGACAATTACTACGTGTGTCGCTCGTCTCGGCCTTTTGCATACCGTCGATATCCCGTGTCTAGTTGGTAGTTGCATAGGTAGCAAGGATGAGTTCATGCGCGACGTAGTTAATTCTCGCACCAATATAATATATATTCGGTTCTGTTCGTGCATTTTGTATTGTGTTGTATACATATTTCTGTGGATAAATGAATGAATCAAGGATATATACATGAACGATGCAAACATAACCACTCACGTATGGTAACAATTATAATATTAATTTATCGTCGTCGTATTTTTAGTTGCCGCACATGGTGACTAGACGATTGTAGATTATTTTTTCATATAGAATTATATGCAACGCACTATTTTTTATGCGCGCATACGATGTTATACTGAGTGCGGTGTCACTGCCTTCTAAAAAAGTTTATGTTATACGCTTGGATTGAACTTCGACTGTGTGGTTTCAATCGATTTAATTTGCTTTTCGAAATTTTCATTTCGTTCTTTCCTCCATTGAAAATGAAAAATCGAGAAATGAAAATAAAATCTATTTTGACATTCTTCTTCAGTCGTCTTCGCTATCGACGGTTAGTGTCCACATCTTTTAGCTCATCGATCCGGTTTCGTGCCAGATGAAAAAGTCTTCCAGCTTCGGTAACAGCCATCCATTCATGGCGTCTTTCTGCGGCTAACGCCCACCAACATTTTCTGTCAGTATTGTTCGGAGTAGCTCGCACTTTCGCTTGACTCGGATAATTAATTTTTTTAGCCTTATTCGCGATTATTCATTCATTCCGCAATTTCCATATTTGTAATTTTCGCTGTTCTCGGTATTGCAAGTAATCGTCCATACAGCCACGACAAACACGATTCTATTCTTTTTATTTAATCTGCCTTTAAAGTCAAATTTTTCTGTCGCGTTTAACATAGAATTTAACTGTGTGCCGTGATAGTAAAAAGTGCTCGTGGTCACTAGGGTTCGAAACGAATTTGCGACATAAAAGTTCATAAAGTTTCTCATCAATACACAACTTTTAACTATTACGGAGAAAGCAGTGGCACTCAACTCCGTACCTGTGTTACATTAAATGCGGCGTTAATGATCGAGCATCGTGAAATTACGAATTCTAATTTCAACCTTGTCCGCCGTACGTCTCTATTTTCAATGAGTCTTACAGCTTACTGGAGCGATGTGGCCGCAGTTAATTGTTTTGTTCTATCTGTATATCTGATTTCTGTCCTTCCGCCGCGCATCCCTTTGCCTTCTACCATCCCTTCAGGAATTGATGTTTCCATTCCGTTCGGACATATCACGTGTCCGAAATACCTCACTATGCCCTGCATTACTATATCTCACAAGTGTAAATCCGATCCAATGTCGTTCAACGCGGAGAGGTTTGTTCGTTTTTCTGTCCACGAGATTTGCAACATACGTCGCCAGCAGAACATTTCAAAGCATCGATGCGCCGAATATTAGCTGCTTTCAATGTCCAACATTCCGCAGCATATAGAAAACCGGGGAAGACTAGAGTATTCATTAGGCGTACTTTCGTACTCATTGAAATGTCACGACTTTTTCATATCTTTTGTAATTGGCCCAGTGCCAATTTAGCTGTTGATATTCGGTTTTTAATTTCATCCGTAGATCGACCGTTGTTTGCCTAAATATACAAATTATCAACCACTTGTATCGTATACAGTTTTTTTACGTGATGCCGACTGCAGTTATTCTTGCCGATAATCATTATCTTAGTCTTTTCTCGATTCATTATTAATCCACCTTGTTTACTTACGTTTTCAAGCTTATGTAAAAGAGTGAAAATTTTTTGTTTTGATGAGGCAATTATTGTTATATCATCAGCATACTGTAGGTTATTAACAATGTTTCCGTCTATTTTTATACCGTCTTCCTATTTATCGAGTATATTCCTGAGTATCCATTCACTGTATATGTTAAATAATATGGGGCTCAGAATATATATATATATATATATATATATATATATATATATATATATATATATATATATATACATTTAAATTATGCGTTATATAACTTTTCACATTTCAGATCAACTGGCAAAAAATTCGAAAATGTTAATATTATCCCACAAATTTTTAATATTAGAATTCGCTGCGCACTATCCAACGCGGTCTCACAACATTCGTAAAAAAATGTTACAATTAATCCGGAAGTACGTGACATTTCGAACACCGCCAAATGATTGGAACATGTGGGAGCTTATAAGACTACACCGAACGTAAACGCGATTAGAAAATTAATTCCATTTCTTATCTGGAATTCGTCATCTGATCAGCAATCTAAATGTTGCACTTTTAAAATAACTTCCACTACACACATACATATATATATATACGTGAAAGCGGATGAGTGGGTGGATACTGGTAGGGGTAAAACCTGCACAAGAATTACAATCTAATACGTTGGTTTTTAATAGGTTACATAACAACGAAATAATTTATCTTTACACAAACACACACACATACGTACATATATATATATCCACCTGGAAAAATTGCAAAACGCCGTAAGGTGAAAAAAACTGAAATTAAAAATTATTTCGCTACCTCTGTCACACGTTTAAAGTCTGATTCTTTCTCACTAGAACAACACAACCATAAGAATACCCCAAACTAGATTACTAATGCGAACGCGTTATTTTTTCGCTAGTAGAAAAATAGACAGAGGGAAACCGGATTTGGAAATGAAATACACGCGTTTTTTTTTTTTGAAGGTGTGTACTAAATATAACTATATATATATATGTATATATCATACACGTATTTTATGGTCGGTATCTCTAATATCAGATTGATGTTAAACTGTGGATATTACGTAATTTATATGTAATGGGAGATCTGGGTAAACAAGTTGTTGATTCAATTAGTAAAGGAATTTGTGGCAGTCTGCGACCGTTGAAAATCGGGGCAGCGCAAACTAGATGTACTTTTCGGTTAAATTGTATTCCCGGCGTTCGACATGGCTCCTTTATATATATATATATATATATACCCTTATATATACATAAAAATAAATCTCCTTACAAATAATTGTGATTTCGAAACGATTTTCTAATTACTTTTTGTATCGTTGTAACAAATGTCTGCTTATTTTAAGAACTAGTCTGAACATTTTACAGTGTGGTGGATGAGTGACACATACGTGAGTTGAAAGATAATCTATTTGTTATATATTAATATCGAATTGAACACGTATTTCATCTGTCGAATGATATTTTTGTAACCATTAAACTAGTTTTCAATCTAGACAATATACAATAGGTTTGTCTTATCGTACAATATTTCACGTAAAATTTTATTACATACATTTTCGAAATTTTTAAAAATTGTACAATTAGTTTCATACGTGCATTTTCCACACATGACACACACTCATAGCTGAATGTGATAATTTACGCTATAGTTGGAATATTTGTTTTCGTAATCTATCTGAAACAAAACGATTGGGTCATGTTTGCTATATCGGGATTACGTTTATACAGCCTTCACTCCTTAACCGTTAGCATCGCCGATCTAATTCGGTCATAACATTTCCAAATTCAATTGAAGTTTTTAGAAATAATTAAGATACTGATGTCCTGGAAAGGATCACACTAAATCTACATCCTATAGACCCATCTCGCTACTTTCAACCCCCTCGGTAAACTACTAGAGAAATTAATACTAAATCGATTAAATCAAATTACTGTGGGAAAAAAAAGTAAGTCCACAACATAAATTTAGCTTCAAAACCTGACACTCTGCTGAACAGCAAATACGCAGAGTTGCGGAAATAATCGAAGAAGGAATTGAGAATAAAAAACACAACGAAGCAATTTTTATCAATATCTCTAAAGCCTTTTTGACAAAATACGGTACGAAGGTCGGTTATATAAAGTTAAAAAGATGTTTCCCGTAAAATAATATCAATTACTGCAATCCTACCGAAGAGACAGGCTATTTCAAGTCAAATATGATGATGATTACTCGGAAATATATCCTATACACGCTGGTGTGCCATGAGGGATCCCTTTTATATTTTCTCTATATACCAACTGATGAACATGTACAAGTACCAACATTTGTAGATTACACGATGTTAATGGTATCTGACAAAGATAAGGCCGTTGCAGTTTTACAGACAAACCTAAACACCATACTGAAACCGATACAAAAGTGGAATCGTTAAATAAATCCTGAAAAATCTACACAAGTCTCATTCTCCAATAGAAAGGCTCATAATAAGAAACAATATACCGGTACCGAGAAACAAAAGGGCGAAATACCTCGGAGTACATTTAGATTGTACTCTGAACTGAAAGGTTCGTATACAGAAGAAGTGGAAGGAATCGGACCTAAAACTTAGAACATTATACTGGCTTGTAGGGATATCAATCGCAGCTGTCACTACGAAACAAGCTTTTAATATACAATACTATGCTAAAGCCAATATGAACCTACGCTGCACCATTGTAGGGATGCGTAAATCGAATCGGATGATCATCCAACGGTTTCAGAACAAATCCCTCAGATTGATATAGAACAGGTATTTATGTGTTTTTGATAAATTTAGTTATTCGATCGCCACATACGCTAAGTAAAATAGCTGGATCTCCCGACGGGAGTTAAAAAAAAAAACTCGGGTACTTCTAAGACGCAAAATTCGTGGAAAATTGTTTCAAAATGACCGCGTTATACGTTTAAGTAATTTTAGTCATCGAGTACGATATTGCGGTGTTGTCTAACGTAATACGATAGTCGCTCGTCTATGTTAAGATTGATAGAGGTACCCTCGACAAACCAATAAGGGATGGTTTGCCATTATCTTTGCCATCTTCTTTACTTCCCGAGAAAACTTAGCTTGTTGCGAAAAACTGTAAAAATACAGAGCATCGAAGAATTATTAAAAAATTTACACCGTGTTATAGTAAATGTTTATAAGAAAAATAAAACAAATTGCTTGAATTATCGAGGAATCGCATTCGCAGTAACTACGAGTAAAATTTATGGTTAAAATTTTAGCAAATAAAGTTAAGTAATAAATTATATTACACATCATAAGCAAGAAGGAAGAAGAACTGCACATAAATGTGGGGTTAGCGCCGCATGATGAACATCTCGTGAACACAGAAGAAAACAAATTCGGAAATACTAGAAATGATGGAAAAAGGAAGTCGATGAAAACAAATAAAAGATCGATTTTTGGGGTACATTTTACACCGCAATACACCTTATAATAATTTGGGGCAAATTAAAAGGGAAGCGGAAGTGACGAAGATACATGGATAGATGACATAAAAATATTAAGAACGTAGCTCGAGATTAGGAAAACAGACTAGGGGAGAGACTATTAATATGAATGATGATAATAATTATATATATATATATATATATATATATATATATATATATATATATATATATATATATATATAATATATAGGAAAGAGAAAAAACGCAAATGAAGAAAGCATAATATTAGATAACGTTGAAACTAACGATTAAATATGGAAATAATTAACATCGCACCAATAATTTAATGTATACATGTGCTAATATCGAAAAACCGATAAATGAATAAAATATTTTTTTCAAGTAACTTATCTTTAACGGGAGTTTATTTTATTTTCCATTTGTTTAAGTTGCACTTCATTTACAAGTTGAAACCGAAATGAATACTTTACGTCTTAAAGGCCGAAGAAGATAATAAAATTTCGTAATTTTCTCATCGGTTCAATATCGGAATATGACGACGACAACAACAAAAATAATAATTATCATAATAACAATTATCATCATCGTTAAAATACGAAATCGAGTGCATTTGAGAGACACGTGCGATTATTTGCGTACTCTGTTAATAATAAAGCAGAAGAAGGTGGAAAATAAATCAGCGCCGTTTTGAAAACGTAAAACCATCTCCGACGTTATAAAATGTGGGCCGCCCCGCCGATCCTTCTATCGCCACCTTGGCTGCATGGCGATTTAAAAAGAACTCGTCGACAGAATTGTAACAATTAGCGAGGAGAAAGTTTTCTATCGTAACGCTGATTGCCGTCGTCGGGGTACTCAAACATCGAACGCGTTTATTACAGCTGACATCCACAGACTTCGAGCTTCCACATCATCGATAATAAAACGTAATAATCGTATATACCACCTACTATAAAGACCGCCGCGTCTTACCTACCACACGAGTCAACACACCCACTACCCACCTACGTTATAGTAAAAACATTCCGTCGTTTATAATGAATGGGTTTCGTACGGCGATTAAAAATTGATTAAATTCGGATTATTAACCGAGCGAAACGAATTTACGTAATTATTAAAATACGAGATAAATTTAAAATAAAGGAGGAAAAATGATAAAATTTTTTTAGTAATTCATATTTCTTCATCCACTTTATAATACTTCCTCATTTGTGAGTCTTTAGATACTTCTGTTCCTTTTTTCCAGATTGTTCGTGTACCTGTTTTATATAGTACTCTATATGCTCCGTATAGAAGACATAATTATTCTCTCTTATTTATATTATTTGAAATATATATACATATATATTTATTTTCGTCCTTAAGTGGACAATAAGTAACAGCGATTACGTTGTTATTAAATCGAGTACTCTGTTCGTTTTGAACTATATAAAATAATAAAATAATTTAAGACCGCTGTAGAAATTTAGCATGTCTCTCGAGCGGTCTGACTTGTGCGGCGTTTTCCTTAGAATTTAACACCTCGATATATTTATCGCTGTGGATTCTCGCAGTTTTTTTTATAGACGATATATTAAGATCCTTACGCGGGCCAGTATCCCTACAAAAATCGATCAAGTTCGGGCAGCGATCATTCGGGGTCCCGGACGCTCTGATCATCGTCATGTTGCTTCTTTAAACCTACCTCTGTAGAATCTGTTCGCCGTATATTGCGCTGAAAGACTTGAATTCTTATAAACCGGTAATAACTCAGGATTCAAAAAGTACCGACCATGCACAACGAAAACTTTTTGCTGAAACGATGCTGAAAAAAATCGAAGAAGAGTTCGATTTAAACACTCTTTCGACGAGCGATGGAGCTCATTTTCAGCTATCCGGATTCGTAAACAAACAGAACTGTCGCTAATGGTTGGAATCTAATTCGAATTCAATCGAACAGAAGCCACACACAACGAGCTAGTAACCGTCTGTGCTGAACTGGCGAAGTGGAGAATAGTGAGTGTCTTATTTTTTCACTTTTATCGTCAACGGAACGCGCTATATCGATATGATAAACTCGTTTTTGCTTCCTACACTTCGTCGTCCTCGTCGTCCGAGAGGCATACATGGTCAAAACAACATGGTGCGATGTATCAGTGTTCAATAGAAACGCTTGCAGCACTGAAAAAATCGTTTGGTAACTTCATATTGTCGCCTATCCCCCGCGCTCGCCAGATTTGATCGTTCCATTTACTTCCAATACATATAGATCTTCACTAACGTCGACAAATTTAAAAGTAGTAGAAACTGGGAATCACTTTGTTAAATCATATGTACGGAGCGTAATGATGTATGGATCGGAAACTATTTAAGCGGTAAATATATTAAAAAATAAGGGCCTTCGAAACTTGGTGCTGGCGTAGATTACTTGACAAACGACAAAGTTTTTAAAAACATAAACCAATCTAAGCTTAATTCAGAAGCTAAAAAGTAGAACAATTAAGTGGATAGGGCACTTTTATCGACACAATCCAAGTTTCGTATAATTGAAAGAAAAATGGAAGGAGAACGATACAGAGGAAGGACAAGGAGTAAATATATACAGATGAAATAATAGAAGACAAGTTATGCAAACCTTAAAAAAGGGGGACAGAAAAATGACAATTTTACTTGAACTCACTAGGATCATGAGTCGTAAAGGTTATCCACCAATCATCGGATTGAGCAGAAGAAGAAGATCCTACGAATGTTTTTGTCTGTGTGTGTGTGTATGGTGAATTTTCAAATTTATTTGTAGATAATATTTTAGGTAACATATTTTCATAAATTAAAAATTAACCTAAGTAAATTTGAAAATTAAAATATTCATAATTAAAGACCGTTTAAAGGGAACGGATAATATAAATAATTCGATTATGTAAGAATTGTAATTTTTTCCTTTCCATTTTGTAACATTTTTTATAAAAAGGAAAAATATTTAACTAAAATAATTCCACAAGACGCCTAATATTTTATTCACGAGATCACAAACAACTAAAATAATTATTTTTGTAAATATAAAAATTAATAATAATATTATTTCGCTTTAAGGAGAACAATTCTTCGCCTTTTCAGAACAAACGGGCCAATTGAAAAACTAAAAAGTTGGAAATATTCAAAATATAAATTATAAAACACGGTTCTATACTAATTAAGCACATACAAAAATACAGGGCACATACTCTAATTTTGACTATCGTTTACAATGATATAACCTAGGTGACGAAAAATTGCATTCTACAAGAATAGGTGCTATATAACAGTCCGCCATTCCAACCCCATTGTATTATTCCATACGATAGGCCTTATAACGCTAGATATAAATTAAGTAGACGTTAGGAAGAAAAATAATGCTTTAAATAATAAAATACATAATTTAATGTCCTTAAATTTTCCGCGACATACGACGAATGTCCGCTCCAAGCCAACCTAGAATCCAATTTAATCCCAATATATTTAATTTCGTTTACCCTTTCTATATGTACAACACTTTTCAATTTTGCTTTTAACCTTTCCCAAGTATTTAAATCTTGATTTCTATAAATCATCCCAAATGACATCTCGAAGTAATTTATTAAGTATATGCCGATAACGAGAATCAAGTGTAAGCACCGTATCGTCTGCATAATTAAAATAAGCCTTCTCTTAAATAATAATGTTAATAATAACAATATAGCAAGTATCCAATAAAAAATAAAATACTTTTTTTCCTATTTATTTATAATTCTAAAAATCTTATTGGTTGTAAAAAAAAAAAACACGAGGTTTTGTTCTTACGTAGCTAATTTCTTGGTTGGCTATTTACCATCAATTTTACTCGTGGATAAAAGAAGCCATTTATATTTGTAGTTGCTGCGAATTTTATTAAGACCACCCCTCCTATTTGTTTACCGGAGGCGCTGATTTTGTCCCAGGTCAGGCGTCGTCTTAAACGATGAAAGTAATCAAAATCCTAATGATAATTCGGAAAGTTTGCCCGAAGGTAACATTATTAGAAAGCTTTCGGTACAACGGCAATATTTGTCGGACTAGTAATAATAATAATAATAATAATAATAATAATAATAATAATAATAATTTCGTTGCACAATGTAATGATAACTAACATCAACGACGACAATCGTGTAATTGCGCGAATTACTTCTATTACTGGTTTCTTATCGCCGCTGACATTTTAAATGTACTACGATATAGAAAAAGACAGAACATGTAAGCAGCTATCCTTGTCTTACGGTTTTGTTTTTTTGTTTTTGTTTTTTAACGTATATTACAAATAAATAATCCGGTTGCTATTTTTACGATCTTATTTAATTGGCCCGAGAATAAAGTTTCACCGCTATAAAATTTGGCATTTTCAACGACTGTCTGTAATAATGATTATACGGTATAAATCGCGATGATGATAAAAATTAAAACAACGATAATGTAAGCACTAACTAACGCTATAAAACTCATAGACATGCATATATATATATAATATATTATATATATAAAATATACATATATAAAATATACATATATAAAAGCCAAATGTATGATGTATCTGAGTTTAATCTTTCAAACTACAGCGATTCCGGTTTTAAAGGTTTTTTTTTTTTTACTATTATTTTAAATTTCAGATTTGAGATAGATAAGCCACAACCGCTAATAGTATGTAATTCTTATCGATCGTCATTTAACGAAGAATTCAGTTCGATATCGATCGTTTAAATTGGAAATTTCTACATATTCACTAATCCACTAGTCTATTCTTATTCTACAAGACGGATGTACAGGGCGGTATGTTGCGCGTGTTCTCGTCGGGAATGCGGTTTGGTGGTAATTTACGATGTTTTTAGTAAACGATCCATTTGTAGAGAATCTACACGCTAAATTATTAAGATGGAAACCTCCATCGTTAGTTCCATTACGATTTACCTTAACCATTCCCAATTATCTGGCTATAGAATTATAATTAAATTAAGCGCGTACATAAATAAACGGAGTGTGTTAATAATATACCGCTAATGACATACATGCGACGGAACGTTTCTGTTTATTGAATATTTATTTACTTATATAGAATCTCGAATTAAATTATAGTTAACGTATCGGTGTTTTATAGATATTTAAACAATATTATATGTACATACATATATATATATGTATATATAATATATATATTATATATATATATATATATATATATATATATATATATATATATATAATATATATATAATTAACAAAACAAAATAAAATCAAAGTTAATCACTAAAAAATTTTTTATTACACAAATACGTTATATATATAATATATATATACGAATAAACTAATATATATTATTTATTTTTTTTTTGGAACTTTCCCAGATGTTTGACCATTTAAATATATATATATCGCTGTTGCCAAGCTATAATAATACGATAATTTAATATTATTCTAAATTGTTGTTCAACGCAGTTTAATTACCATACATTTAAATAAGAAATCAATTGAAAATTAGTTAAATCACTAATATTTATTTTCTTAAGGAAAACACAAAGCTCAGATTTTTAATACTTATTTTCATTTTATTTGTAAAATTGTGTTTTTTAAAAAAATTTGTGGTTGTATATTTTTATATTTTATATTTTACGTTTGGACATCATACATCGCAATAGTAAATGAAAAATTTAAAATTCCAACAGTATACAACTTTTACAGAATCAAGAAAATAATATTGAAGAAAAAATTAATATAAAAAAACTAAATTAATAAACAAATATATTGATATTAAATTTCAACAAATCAAAAAAATAGACCGACAGAAGCAGACATCATTTTTGGATCATATTTTCACAATTACCATCACATATTTTTAAGTAATTATATTATATTTAATTTATATTTTTAAAATTATGATTTTTTTAAATTTTTCACTTGATAATGGCGTAAATGCCGAAAAGCTTTGTGTTTTCCTTAATAAAAATAAATATTAGTGATTTAACTAATTTTCAATTGATTTTTTATAAAAAATCACTACATTCCACATTATATAAAAAATTAAAATTTAAATAACAGTAATATATTTATTAATATTTATAAATCGGAGCACAATTTTTAACATAAAATTCCTAATTCTATATGTTATTTAATTGTTAGGTGTAATAAGTAACAAATAACTAACAACGAAATTCTCGAATGATAAATAATTTATAAAGTATATGTTTTTTAATTGTAAACAATTATATTTCCTAAATTAGACGATAACATATAATTAAATTATAGCAATAAAAATAACATATAGAAAGGTTGTTTTTTAACCTGATAAACAATTGTAGTTCTTTAAACGATAACTCTCCACTAGAAATTTCACGCTGCTCTGCAAGACTTACTCAAATATGAATCTATCCCAACTCTACCGACGTAGGCTGCCACAGCATTCGACCATCTTCTTTTTGGCCTACCTACCGGCCGCTTACCGTTGACCTTTAAATCTGTCCACCAGTGTCAGTAATGTTTCATTTCTGACTTCTCGGGCGCGTTGAACATGCACATACTATTTCAGCCGGCTCTAACACGGTTTGTCGGTAATTTACGAGACTCCCCCATTCTTTTCCGAATGACTATCGTACACCGAGCGTTCATTTTATCATCTACATTTTCATCACTGGCAGTGACTGTTCTTCCAGCTTACGAGAAGGCCACGATTTATAGGGCCACTGGGCGGATGACAGTCCGATAAATTTTTGTTTTCAGCTTCAGGGGCATACGCTTGTCGCGCAGAACTGCGATCATTACCTTCCATTTTTGCCAGGCTACTGTTATAAGATCACGGACTGCATTGGATGCACCACCGTCTGTCTGTCTATGAGATCTTAGTTATTTAAAATTATTAATCCGGAGTAATGTTTCGCTGCCAATTTGAATAAATCCACTAATATTTGGGTCTGCGGACAAGTAATCTGTTTTCTTGAATTTTAAATGTAGAACTTAATAAATATTGGACGACCTAATTCTAACTCATACCACATTATTAAATATGCACGTACCACAGCGACATTGGTATTTTCGATTTCTTTTTATTGCAATATCCATTTCGACCGACAGTACTAACCGCGTTTGTTCGAGACTCCACGGCATCTTTTCCCGACATGATAACCTATGACATATGCCCTCGTGACAGGTTTGTGTCTCGATGAACGAAATAATAGGAAAACTGAATTAGTAAAACGCGGAATAGAAGCGGTGGAGTTCGCGATGACAGGATGTATGTCGTACATATACATACACATACATGGCTAATGCGATGAATGAGTCTCTAAACAAAAAAACTAATTGCGGTTTAGAAGTAGAATTAAATGCAAAACAAAATCTAGGTTAGGTTAGATACGGTTAGATTCGTTTCGATTAGTTAGAATAAGAATTAAAGGAAATAATAGCGCATTAGCCCAAAGTTAAAATTTCATTAGTTTTGTGCTCAGAGACAAGGATTGAATATTACGACCGAGAAATACATTATACGAACTCGAAACTAAAAAAATGTCGAAATAAAATAAGAACACGCGGGTATGATCACATAACAAAAATAACGATATAGACGGTTTTAGGCCTCGTGAATCATTAAAAATCATAAGTATACATTTTTTCCTCCTGCAGAATATTGTAGAAAGTAAAAGAAGCGAATAAAGTCGTTCAATCACTACGTGCGTTCGGAAAGTGTCAAACCAGGCTTGAATAAAAAATAAAAAATTACAACACACACACACACATATATATATAAAGTAATTAAAACAGGTAGACTGCACCCGTGTTTGTTAAATAACCCCGTATATTAAAATGGATAGAAAATTTAAGATAATTAATTGTATCTTAGCATATTTTCTGTTCGTATGCAGTGTATTTTTCACAATGGTATAATTATTTAAGAAAAAGTTTATCCACATTCACGTATATTCGTAGCACACACACACATATATATATATATATATATATATATATATATATATATATAAACACATACGTGTACGAATTTGTGTCTAAAATTAAAATTTAAGTAACAATCCAAATTTCGAAATTTCATTGGACAAAATACTTAAAAAGGGAGTGATAAAACATGTATTTCTCATTTCAAAATAAGGAATGTATGCAGCTCGTATGTTTATAGTAATAATAATAAGTTTCTCAGGTATTTAAGGATAAAAACTAAAATTGAAATTAAATTATAGTAAACAAAATAAAGTTTGTATGTATATATATATATATATATATATATATATATATATATATATATATATATATATATATATATATATATGTATACATATAAATACACACAGTCTCTACACCTATAGTAATAATAATAAACTTTTCGGGTATTTAAGGGGTAAATATGGTAGTAAACAAAATAATGTCAATTTCATTTTATATATATATATATATATATATATATATAAATATATATATGTATATATACATATATGTATATAATAATTTATCGACGAAAGTTGAATCCCAAGTCGCGGCATAAAGTTCATCTTAGTGCCCTGAATGTTAATCCATTTTCTACAATGAGGATCTAGTCACGATGTAACACTATGATGATTATATACCTTATACACTAATTGTTGAACTTTATCTTGGATTCGATACCAGTTAGTACATTTGTCAATCGTTATTTATTATTATTATTGTAATTATTATTATTATTTGTATTTGTATTCTTTATATTTAACCGTTCGGAGCGGCGATAATTTCGCTTAATAACGAAACTGAAATGTAGTTTATATCTCCGTGGAGAGGAAATTAAGATTTTTTTCCACATTTCAACGTAGATGAAATACGAAATGTACACGATTCGGTATGTTGGCTATTTGTTCGGACAAAACAACGAAGAATAATAAGTGAAAGTGGACAGACAAATCCCGGAATATAAGAGAAAGAGACTGGCTATTGCTGTTACTGTTGCGCTGCGGCGAGATTTTTTCTGAATCACGCTTGAATAATCAGCGAGTAGTCTTGAAAGTTGTTAATAAAAACGGCCAGTTAGTACAATGGCGTATTCGATGCACGAAGCGGGTGACCGTGTAAACTGCGACGTCGATAACAACAAAAAATAATATGAAAAGTTTGGAATGTAGTGGTTTTTTAAAAAAATATACAACAAAAATAGTTTAAATCGCTACAAAATTACTTTCATTACGAATAAAAACACGAAGGCATCTAAAAAAATAATTTAAAAATATACAAACTTATAAAAATATAAAATGAAAAAAATTACTTATATATATATATATATATATATATATAAAATGTTAAAACAGTATTTTAAATATCTGATAATGAACATGGTAAACAACACAATCAACTATCAATAACATAATTTTTTTTATATAACAACAAAAAAGAAATTAAAATCACTAAAAGTATTTTTCTTCATGAAAAATCACAAAGCATTTGGACTGTTAGGCCATTATCGAGTGAATATTTAAAAAATAAAAATATAAAAATATAAAAATATAAAATTAAGATTAAAATTCACAAAAAAAAAACAGCAAACTGAAAATAGTTTTACTAAAGCAATTTGACCGTGAATGTGGTATTCAATTATTTTTATTTTTCTGGCTTGATTATCAGATTTTTAATATTTATTTTAATTTTACTTGTAAAATTGTATTTTTTTTTAATTTTGTGTTCGTATATTTTTATATTTTATATTTTACTTTTAGACATTATACATCGCAACAGTAAATGAAAAATTTAAAATTCCACCAGTATACAACTTTTACAGAATCCGGAAAATATTATTGAAGTAAAAATTAATATAAAAAAACAAAATTAATTAACAAATATATTGATATTAAATTTCAACAAATCAAAAAATAGACAGAACAAAAGCAGACAGCATTTTTGGAGCATATTTTCACAATCACCATCGCATATTTTTAAGTAATTATATTTAATTTATATTTTTAAAATTATGATGTTTTAAAATGTTTCACTTTATAATGGCGTAAATGCCGAAAAGCTTTGTGTTTTCTTTAAGAAAATAAATATTAGCGATTTAACTAATTTTCAATTGATTTTATTTTTTTTTTATAAAAAAAAAAATTATATTACTGATAGTTGATTGTAAATTATATTACTGATAGTTGATTGTGTTATTTATCATGGTAAACGGGTAAACGGTAAATAACGTAAACGGTAAACAACACAATCACTGTCAGATTGTTTTATTAATACTGTTCTTCAGTTTGCCGATTTTTTGTGTATTAAATTTATATTTTTTCATTTTATATTTTTACTTTTTAAATATTCACTCGATAATGGTCTAACAGCCGAAAAGCTTTGTGAATTTTCATAAAGAAAGAACAATTAAGTGATCTTAACTTCTTTTTCGTTGTTTATTTTAATAAAAAAATCACTACATTCCACATTCTACAAAACAAAATAAAGTACCGTAATATAAAATTTATAAAAAAGTAATAACGCAATAGCAAATAAAATAATAACATCCAATACTACTACTTTTTTTATGTATAATAATATATATATATATATAACATAGCCAGCAAAATAATATAAATTAAAAATAATTATCCGTCTAAAAAATTAAATTTACAATATACTTCTTAGAACTAATTCTTCATTAAAATTTATCATGGAATTCAACAAATTACCTTTATCTCTTTCCTTTATTATTTCCATTTTTTCTAGTAGTTTTCTTTATGTAAAATGTTTTTTTAAAATTCTCGCAAAATGTATAATATCCAAAATAAAAAGTCTTTAAAAAGCTTTAAAAGTATACTTGGATTATTGTATCACAACTGTAAGTAACAGAACAAAAAACTTTAATTGCGTCGCAGTTTTAAATCGTAACATTAATTACGAATTGAATATTATGCAAATTTCACGAAAATCGTTTGTTTATCGTTAATTTTAATTATTTTTAAAATGATATTACTTTACATTTTATTCGCCGAAGTTTATCGTTTAAAAGATACGAAAAAGCAATAAAAGGAAAAAATATTAACGACGATTTAATTAATACGAATTTATTGACCATTGCAAATAAAATTCCGACAAAAAATTAAATTTCCTCACACGTCGAAATTTTACTTCACTACGAGGGAAATTCGGATATACGTAAACGTACGATAAAAGATAACCCATAAGGATCGCCAAACAAAATGCTGATATAGCGGCAGAAAAGAGGTAAAAACGTTTACACATTATCGCAGGAAACTGCAACGAACATAAAGTTTACATCTGCAACGAATGTGGTAACTAAAATTAGACTTCTCTTAAAATCACATAACTGACGATGCCTTTGTATCAAATGAGCTATGAAAATATATATATATATATATATATATATATATATATATATATATATATATATATATATACGATATATTTAGATTGTCCAAAACAGAGTGATTTTGATATAGTTATAGCACTATTTACGTAATCTATTGAGAAAAGTACTATATATATATATATATATATATAGGCAACCAAGCTTTGCCGAATATATTTTTTCATTGTAAAATCGTGTTCTTTTTTAGAGAATTATTTAAATGCGAACGAAATACACACATACACAAATATATGCATATGTGTTTTCTATTTGAATTTGTTTTTTTCAACTCTCATCAAGCCTTATTCGGTATTTTTTTTTAATTATAAAATCGTGTTGTTTTTCAGAAAACAAGAGACGACCTTAATGTTAAATAATGTTCGAAATGAATTTTTGGAATTTTTCGATCCAATTTTTTCCTTTAAAATAATTCTTTCGTAGATTAAAAAATATCTCCGGGAAGATATCCGATATCTTTAATCGGAATGATACCCGCGATATAACATTTTAGTTATATTTACTAACACATGTGCGATAAAAATAATCAATTTCTAACCTTATAACGTTCGAACGGTTAATAAATTTTGAACATACACTTACAGATAAGTATCGAGAAAAAAATTGAAATTTACAATTTGGAGAGGGATTACTCGGGGTTAGAGTATAAAATTTCAAAAAAGTTGCAATTTTCATATAGGCAAATTTAAATTATTTATGTGCAAAATTTCATCTACGTTATTGGAATGTTCTCCACGAGATGGCTTAAATATATATATATATATATATATATATACATACACAGGAATTTCTTGTTTGAATATATAAAATTAGCATGTATCAAATATACTTAATGTTACTACGTTTGTCTCTTTCTATATTTCACTCCTATACATCGTAGTAAAAAGGATAAAAAAAAAGTAAGTAAAATCCAATCAACTGGAATGTTTGAATGTTACGTAACAGACGTCGTATGACGATCTTCATCAACATGAAAATGGGAAAACCACCAATCCTGCGCATGTTAAAACGGGGTAATTTGTCATACTGTCTTCGTCGATAATCCTTTAATAGTATAAGGTGTGATATTTATTTACCGATCAATCGAACCGATAGCTGAAATTAGCTACTGGAGATGGTTTTACCTCCTCGAATTTAGAGTGCGCGAACGTAACGTTCAATGTCGGTATTTATTAAATATTAAAGATGCTATTTTTATAATCGTAAGGAAATTCCTCCGAATCAATTTAACCTTTAATATATTAACTCTTTCAGATGTCTGCTATATGGTAGATGAAATTTTAATACTAACGAAATTTTTTACTTTCCGCTTGACGTGAAATGACTCAATTTTAAAAATATTCATATAAACGCGTTGAAAATTATTCTACAGTTCACCCGAGAGGTATTGTATTAATATGATAGAATTAATAATTTTGTAACATTTTATGCAATATACAAAGATTTAATTTTCATTTTTAGCGACATCTTTCTTCAGAGAGACAATTTATACTTCGATAACTGCACAGTTTACTCGTTAACAAGTCCAACCGAAGATACTTTAATAAGATTTAATTATGAATTTTAGCGATTAATTAATCAAGATTATTATTCGTCATATTTTTAATGGCCGTTTAAAAACGATTCGAACGTATAATAAATAGCCTTTAAAATAGTTTACGAACGGATACTTTTTTGCGAACAATTATTTAGATTAAAGTGAACAGTCCGAATCATTTTCACCGTTTACTGATGAAATGTAGAAAGCAGTCGGCTTTTTAGTTTCGAATGATAATTTAAAAAGAGAATAATTTAAAAAAAAATAAATCAAATCGGATTACATAGCATATTGGACGTTGAAAGAGAGAACAATAGCGTAACAAACAGACCACTAATCATTGTAAAGGCAAATTCAGCTGCTCGCGTCCCGAACTGAAAAACAAATAAATTCCGTCCTACTAACTTTACGCTAAATTATCGATGACAATACGACTAAAACGACGAGATAGTTTTTCGTCCGACGCCGTAAAGAATACGATGACGATAGTAATAACAATAATAATAATAATCTACAGTTGGACTACTATAAAGTAGCCTCATCTTCTGCAGAGAGCCTTGTCCATTGATGACAATGGACTTGATGGTTTTCGCTAGAATATAGAGAAACATTGACGATCTTACGTAACTCGCAAATCAACGCAGTTCGCACACGTCGCTAGGTAAGGAAGGTTATAGGTGTATTTCATTACATATATATATATATATATATATATATATATATATATATATCTATATATATATATATATATATAATATTAGTAGATACGCAAAGTATATTGTATGTAGTTTGTGTTTAAGCGAAAAATAAATAAGCGACCTACTAAAGCGGTTACAATGCTCTCTACAGCGATATTGCTAAAGTTAATAGTACAAAAGAATTTTACGTTTTAATATGGACGGAGGTATTTGACACTAAACAAAAAGTGGACTTAACCGATTATACAGACCTTTCGTTCGCATGTTAAAGACAATACACCGTTTAGTTATACGACTATTATCATCGTGATTATTATATTACGGTTATTATTATAATTAGTATACACTTATATATATAGCGGTATATTATTAACGGACTCTTTAAATGGAACTCGGTACTAAATAAAAATAATAGAAAAAAATAAAATACAAGTTAATTAGGTAAAATCCCGTCTGGGTCGAGCTAAAATCCACACCTATTCTTACTAACGTTATTTTAAACTTTCGACAATAGGCATTTGTCACGTTGCGTAACATTATTAACTATAATAAAACAAATTCGTCTAAGAATATTTGTAAAATCACAACAACCGATATCTAATAAGTACTTTAGACGAATTATTCCCGGATGTTCAATTTCGACTTCCGCCGATGGATAACACGATTTTAATATCGAGCTACCGTATTTTCTTCCTTCATGATTACTTATTTAATCCTTCAGTTTATAGCCATATAATTTTTAAATAAATAATAGATAATCATGAAAAGATAAAAAAATATATAATTAATAAAAAAAAATATATTAAAGGATTCAATAAATAAATGAGCCGAACCTGGTACCCATTGCGACGTCTCTTCAGCAATTGGAAAGATGGAACTCGATAGTTGTATACGTTCTTTAAATAAGTATAAAGGAAAACACACACATACACATCATACATACGTAACCAGAGTTTGCTGTAGAATACAATCGAAGTATATATCCCGGAAAAACGTATAAAATGACCTGGTACCCATTGCGACGTCTCTTCAGCAATTGGAAAGATGGAACTCGATAGTTGTATACGTTCTTTAAATAAGTATAAAGGAAAACACACACATACACATCATACATACGTAACCAGAGTTTGCTGTAGAATACAATCGAAGTATATATCCCGGAAAAACGTATAAGATGAGCCGAGCAGCTAACTTAGTAACAGATGCCGACTGCTACTCTGCCTATATATCCGACTGCTAATTGGCCACCTCTGTAATATCCGCTTATTAAATCGTGTCTTGTCAAATACTCGGCCCATTTCCATTTTAGCCTGGCGATCCGCTCCATTAATCAATTCCGTCTGTTCCCTAATCCATTTAACCGTATTGCGATCTTTAGCCTGATTCCGAGGATAATTCGTTCGTGAACCGTTTTCCTCATTCTTCTAGCTGTCCCTTTAGTAAGGCTACGTGTTTTAGCTTCGTATGTCAAGACTGGCATCACACATTTATGAGGCTATTCGTTATTTACTTATTTCTAAAAACTTTTCCTAGTTTCGCAAATGCCATCCAGGCGAGCGGTATTCTTGTTTTGGTTTCCAGCTGCATTAGATTATTAATATACGTAGTAATTTCCAGTTCCAGCTGTATGTATCGACTAACGCGTTCAATTTTTTCTCCATTTACAGTCACTGCCGTATCTTCCGCGGTATTCATCATTATTTTGGTTTTTTGTATATTTATTTGAAGTAGTCACAAATGCGCGTCAAATTCGATTAACATTAATTGTATTTTCTCGACACTATTATCTATTAGAACTATATCGCCTGCGAAACGTAAGTGATTCAATCATTCCCCAATTTATTCTGATACCCATTGAGCTCTAGTTCAATGTCCTGAAGACACCATCCAGGACAGCAATGAACAGTTTCGGCGATGTGGTATCACCCTATCTTATTCCTCTCTTCAATTGTATAACGCCTGTTCTTTTCCGTAACTTTATCTTCATCGACGCATGTTCGTATATATTTGCGATGACATTAATATAACGTTCCTCCAACCCCAAGACACATAATTACTTTAACATCGCATATATTTCTACAGGTGGTCAGATGATGTTGTTAAATAGGCAAGAATCAACTGGATCCGAGCTACAAAGATAGGAGTCGTTGGAAAAGTTTGGGGAATGCCTGCAGTGGGTTAATATAGGCGTATCGTGATATCTTTATATGTATGATATTTGTCTATTCGTGCATATCTACATGCGTGTCTTCGTCTTATTTTCTCCCCCTCTCTCTCCTCACACACACGCATATATATTTATATATATATATTTATATAT
Source organism: Coronaproctus castanopsis (assembly GCA_032883995.1). NCBI lineage: Eukaryota > Metazoa > Arthropoda > Insecta > Hemiptera > Monophlebidae > Coronaproctus > Coronaproctus castanopsis. The sequence goes on from CM065053.1 coordinate 166,793,555, forward strand.
ATATTTATATATATATATTTATTTATATATATATTTATATATATATATATATATTTATATATATATTTATATATATATTTATATATATATATATTTATATATATATATATATATATATATATATATATATATTTATATATATATATATATTTATATATATATATATATATATATATATATATATATATATATATATATATATATATATATATATATATAGAGAGAGAGAGAGAGAGAGAGAGAGAGAGAGAGAGAGAGAGAGAGAGAGAGACCCGTTAAGATAATTCTTTCTAAATAGGTTAATATGTAACAGTTTTTAATTGCTGCCTGCCCATGTTTTATATATACATGTGGTTGCGTTTGTCTGTGACACTAAACACAAACATATATGCATACACATACTTATATGCACGAAAGGATATAAAATCTTGTTGTACACTGCGGATTTTACTGGAAGTTGCGGTGTATGCGGATGATACTGCTATTTTAACATCGGATCATGATTAGACTATAGAGTATCATACAGGTTACTGCATGCGCTAAATATTGTCGAAAAGTGGTGTAACAAACGGCGTATAAAAATAAATAAAGATAAAACTGATCTTTACAAATAGATTTACATACTAGCCCTCATTAACCTTTCGTGGTGAATCTCTCGCTCAAATTGCCGTAGACAAATATTTGGAAATGTATTCGGATAAGCAATTGGCTTTCCAAATGAAACAACCCTCAGTTAGAACTGCGAGAATTGTATCGGTTAACTAGTAAGAAGTCTAAACTTAGCCTAAATAATAAATTTGCGGGTGTATAACGTAGTTTTAAAGAGCCTGTGTAGACGTACGGTATTCAGCTGTCACGGTGTGCCAAACCTAGCAACATAGATATAATACAAAGATTCAGAATCGAGCTCTAAGGCAACATCAGCACCCTGGTATGTCACAAACGTTTCGATACGCCGTGACTTACATGTAAGTACTGTTCTCGAGGAGATCGAGAAAAGTGCCCGATGCTATTTAATAGGTTTGGAAAATCACCAAAATCCTTTGACCATAAACTTGTTCGGTAATTCGTAGGTGTTGAACCAACCGATTTTTTAACTGTTTAAGGGAAATAAAGGATGGAACTACTGATTTCCTTCCTTTCACATGTCATCTCGGAAATATCAATTGGTTGATGGCCTCCAGGTTGGCTAGTTAGTTCTAGTGTAAATTTAATGTATATATATATATAAGAACAAATAAAATTTTTATATCGTTCATACGTATATTATATATATATATATATATATATATATATATAGACACACACATAAACGTACATATAAATATATATATGCGCCATCGAAGCGTGCCAAATAAAATTACAAGAATTTTACCCCTCCTTATTGATTATCTTAATTCATTTCGTTTAATTCAAGGACAGTTATTTGTAAGACGGAATACTACTCAATATACTCACACTTTCTGATCCTCTCCCTCCAACTTCAAACTGATATTTCGAATTAAATACCGCCAGTTATATATGATTTTATAACTTTTTAAATAACTTCAATTCTAAAACAGTCGTCACATTATTTATCACCGGTATCGAAGGATACGTGTGGTAATTGTAGATTTCGACAAATAATTTAAAAACATTAATGAAAAGTTTTTTTTTTTTTTATTAAATACAGAAAACACTATTATGGGATGTTTTATTTTAAATATATAAAACATTTATATATACATATATAATTACTTTTCATGTTAAATTTTTATTTCTCGATTTTAAGTTACGTAATCTGACGAATATATTTGTTCAGTTTTGTACGTACATGTTATATAAACCGGGATAACGTTAAACCGTAAATTTTATATCGTAATTAATTTTTTCTTCTTCTCGAGTCTTCTACACCTTATCGAAGGTGGCCGTCCACATCCTTCATTCCTTTCGAACCGCTCTAATCGGTCCTTTGCTAAATGACAAATATTTCCGATTCCGGTAAACGGCATCCGTTCTTGGATATTTGAAACCCATCACGTCCTTCTGCGGCCGACATCACAACCGCTCTCGACAATATTATTTGGAGTAATTTCGGTCGGTCCCTCGCATCAAATGACTCGGATAATTAATTTTCTTGTAGAAGTTTAATTATGAGTTTTATTTTAAACATTTTTCTTTAAAATTGTTCTTATTTACGCTCGTTTATCGGTAGGATAATATCTCATTTTTGAAGTTCACGTTACGATAGACTTTTAGTAAATTATTTGGTTAGAAATCGCTAGTAATAACCGAAATAATTCTTTCAATTAACTAATTTTTTAACAACAACAACAAAAACAACTTTGTTAATACAGCCATCAAACTCGACTTTTATAGTATTTAATTGTCCTAATTTTATGAATAATAAACCGATAATTAAACTTTTGGTAAATTAATCGTTAAAGTTTATATTTGTTTTATTTATTAACGATTATTCCAGAATTAAAGTATCGACAGAGTTCATCCTGATTCTCATTCTTTTTATATTTAATCTACCATAAGATGAAGACTGGTTATCTCGTGTTAAAAAGGAAAATGCTTTACTCCAAAAAAAAACAAAAAAAAAAAAAATAATAATTGATTATTTAATTGTTACGGACGGCGTGTAATAAGATTAATCGTTCAATTGCAATCATATTGCATACGTTGGAAGCCACGTTATTCTAGTTTTACACCCTCGGGCAGTTAATTCGTCGACGTTCGCAGAAAGACAATGAACGGATCTCAGTTGGACACCTGGTCATGGGGCTGGTAGTATACCGTATCTTAAATATATTACATATATATATATATATATATATATATATATATATATATATATATATATATATATATATATATATATGCGCATACTATTGTATACGGGTAGATACATAATTTGACGTGTTCCGTCATTAGTCAAAACGGCCGTTTATTCCATTTCAAACGGTTCCCCGGCGGCTAATATTGTCGTTTAACTAACGTATATTGCGAGAGACAAACTCCTTCAATTCGGTATGTCGTTATTGGTATGTCTGGAAGGACGTTAACAAAATTTCTCCCTAATAGCGCGACGAAACTAGTTCAAATAATAACAATAATAACGATAATGATATAACGATAATAATTGTTATCGCAATCGATAATAATTCCACCGTATCAACAGACACCGAATTAGATTTATTCCTTAATGGAAATTCGGATTCGTCGATATTTTCACCGGGAAGAGTAAGTCATACGGGTGTTTTATAAACGATCGTTAAATATGAAATTAAAAAATAAATAAATAAATAAATAAATAAACTCTGCAATAACAAACTTATTACGTAGATTCGTTCAGAATGTCTAAAATTTCTGCTCCCTATGCGACAGGTGGTAATTAAACAGAGCATTCTTTCTTCTTTTAATTTTTTTTGTTTGTTTTAAATTGAAAAATTGTTTATTACTATGTCGGAAATTTGACTGTCTTCTTATTCTAGTGGCATCTCCTTCTACATCGTGATTTAGTCGATTTCTAGCGTCCTTTATTATGTCGACTACTTTTTTTATGAAACCGACGGTTATCATTTCTGACTACCATGTAGAACCAGCAGAAAGATATCATTTTCCCTGATCTTACGCGCCAATTATTTCCGTTTCCTAGGGAGAATGTCGTGAACTATTATTGGTGTTTTGAGGCCACATTTTTCCAATACATATTTATTTGTTCTTTTTTCTGTCCATGCTATATCCCTATCAGGATTCGTATTTCGAAGGCTTGTAGCCGTTTTAAGCTTTCTGCCCTCGCTGTCCATGTTTTACACGCATATGTTAATATAGACATGACATAGCACTGGACCGGCCGAAGTTTTCATCTAATATTTAATTTCTTCTTCTTTTATGTGCCATACTCAAGAAATCGTAGGAGGCGATCATCAATGTGCCAAACTAGATTTTACGTTGTTTCGCATCTGCCATTAATTGTTGTATCGAAGATGCGCCGGTCCACTTTTTGATATTTTCCAGCCAATCTGTCCTCCTTCTTCCCGGACTTCTTCTTCCTTCTATCTGTCCTTGCATAATAATCTGTAAGATTTCATACTTTGCACCTCTGATGATATGGCCAAAGTATGACACATTTCTTCTGATAAGCCACATTTTCACAGCCATCGGTTCAAATGTTTTTTATTTAGAGGCATAGCCTCGATGCCATATAATAAAATTGGCCGGATGTAACACCGAACTATATCTTATGACTAAGCGATCGATCACATAATAATTGTTTTATATTATTGAAGGCTACTCGTGCGTAACTGTGCTTTAACGTCGGTATCCGCATCGAGACTACTAGTAACATAGCAACCCGGATATTTAAATCTATTCACTTTTTCAATAATTTCATTATTTACGTTTATTACGGCGCTATTAATTTGTCGTTTACTTGTCTATATCCACTTAGTTTACCTTGTATTTACACATTTAGACTATAGGTTTTGACAACGTCATGAAATTTTTGTAACAGTCGCTGTACGCCTTGGCGGCTGTCTGCTAGTATGACCGAATCATCCGCGTATCGGATATTATTAATAATTTTTCCGTTAATCTTAATTCCATACGTTTGCTTTATTATGGCTTGCCTGACAATTTGATCGGCATATAAGTTGAATATAGGACACGCCTCGTTTAATTTTAAATTTAACTTTTGACTCATTTTTGCCAACTATTAACTCAGCTTCTTATCGAGGTTTATTCCATATTATTCAAAAGTAACGGTTTCGTAGTCTTTGCACCTGATTTGTATTACTTCTGCCGGCATAAGACCGCAAGACTGGACAGGTATAAAAGTAATTTCGGTAAAATTACTTTTTTTTTCTGTGTATTTAAAATTTGTTTTGCGTAGTTAGTGCGAACTTTTTGTTAAATATAGGAAATAGACAACCCATTTCTCGTATTGTTCTTTATTAAACAGTCCGTCGGTATTGTTAATCGCACTTCATTTCCTGGATGTTTTTTATTATCGAATTTCTCCTTCTACCAACTGGTCTCTTACCGTGAATTCTTCCTTGTGCAATATTATTCGTAAAATGTCGTACTTTTCACCTCTTAGAATATGACCTAGATATGCCCGTTTTTATTTTTTTTTTTTCTATATTTTTTACGAGCTTTCTAGAGCCGGCTGTTTTCGACAGGTTATTATTTGAAACTTTTTCGGTCCGTGAAATTAGAAGGCCCATATTTCTGTAGCCTCTAAACATGTAACGGTACTGGCATTTAAGGTCCAACAAAATTATTGGAATAACGTAGTAGTCCATATGACTTTTAGTCTTTTACAATAGCGAGCTTTTTCGATAGGTTTCTCTTACTATTCAACATTTCTTATTTCTTCATCATTGTTCAACTTATCGTTTATTATTGATTGAACAACGACATGAAACATTAGACATACGTACATACGCCGTGATTGCGTAGTTACCACTCGACCGTCGAAGGTTCAATCTAAACTCGCGACATTAATTATCACCCACTCCGTGTATAATATTGTATACGATTGTGTCGCATATAATTAGTGCTTTGAATGCTAGCTCATTTTGTACATAAAATAACGTATAATGGACTAGTCACGATGTTCGTTAACGAACAATACGACGACAGTGATGATACTATATATATATATATATATATATATATATATATATATATATATATATATATATATATACTATATATATATATATATATACTATATATATATATATGTGTATATATATATATATATATCTATATATATATATATATATATATATATATATATATATATCTATATATATATATATCTATATATATATATATATATATATATATATCTATATATATATATATCTATATATATCTATATATATATATATATATATATATATATATATATATATATATATATATATATATATATGTAAAATACGAAATGTGTTAATTAAAATCGTTATAGCCGTTTGCGGTGAAAATTCGCACGATGTGAAAACAAAATGTTTATATAAAGTACGGTTATATCGGGTAAAAATTAGATTTTATTCGAATAAAATTAAAAGTAAATTCGTACGGAAGAACAGCCGCTAACAGCCGAACATTATAAGTTTCCGAAAGTCAATAAAAATAATTTTTCATTGGTCGATAAATCCAAGTCTGTCTGGGTGATATTGATGGTTGCTTGTAAGATGGGCGATTTGATTTCCTTAAACAAAAAATTATCGTACGTTTCAACTACGGTGGACGGATACCTGAAGATTTGACGTAACTTCGTCACTAAAATGGTTATATTAATACGTCACATATGTATATATATATGTGTATATATATATATATATATGTATATATATATATATATATATGTGTATATATATATATATATATATGTATTCGTTATCACCATCTTTCGTTTGGATATCCGCAAATAGAAATAAAATCGTAAGGTCTTTCGAACTACTAATTGGTAGAATCGCTTCCACGTAAAAAAAAAGATAATAATAATAATAATAACGCTTATATCAATGTCGAGTTTCAAATATTTTACACATCGTCGATAAAGGAGGAGGTGTAAAAATATCGATGAATAAGAAATACCTTCAAGATAAATCGGTTGGAGGAGAGTTAATTATTTGAAATGGACCGGTAAACTATAACTAAAAGAATATACCACCGGTTGAAAGTGGACTGATCTTGACGAAAATGAGATTAGTCAAAAATAATACGTTGTCGTGCGCGTATAAGTTCAGTTTTCAAAGTTATTCGGTGTATAATAGAGGTGAACGAAAAATGGCCGATCGTAGAAACAATTATATTTCGGCGACCTAGAGTACGTGAAATGAAGTAAATACTGTGGTAGTTGTTGCTGCCGAATTTCGAGTTCTAGTTGCCTGAGGTCGTTTCTAAATTTACAACCAAAGTATAGCGTGTAATCGATTTCTGACTTCAACAGTCTATAATGATAATACCTTATTATATTATTATTATTATTATTATTATTATTATTATTATTATTATTAAGTCGTTAGTCGTTTCAGGCAGCACAATTCATTTCGGACAAACGTTTAAATTATATTATTGTTATTATTATTAATGCATATACACAAAGTAACGTTCGTTCTGATAGCGATCTAGTAAAAATGTATACGTTAACTATAGAGAACAAAACACTAGTAGCGCCACGCGCATACATAAGTTTATCGTTAGCTTCCTTGAACTCTGAAAGAATAAGAGGTCCGTGGTTCAATGGTGATGGTTTTTTAAGTAAAAAATTTCTATTATATTTTTTAAAAATATATATAAAAATAAATAAAATTAACAGAAAACATTAACAACGACTATCGACTTTATTATTCCAAGGTTAAATAGACAAAGGTTTTCTTTCCGGTAAATATTGATTTATTTTCGTAAAATTAAATTCGTCCGCATTAATAATGATTAATCTTCGAAACGTTTTCAAATTTCTAAGCGAAAAATAGAAACAATTATATTATTTTTTTCAAAAATTTAACGTCAGAGTAGAAAATTAAAGAATTAATTATATTAGCGTCATTGATAAATGGTAAAAAAGAAAGAAAAAATTTATATATTTCGCAAATTACGATTTAAACATAAAGTACAAATAATAAGATTAACCCAAATTTATAATAAGTTACGCGTTCGTATTTAATATTAATCATCAGTAAGACTTATTATACGAATCGGTGCCAGTGGAACACTAAGAGAAAAATATAGCGAACGGCGTTGATAATTTTTGATCTCGCGCATAGATGAGATATCTGCTTATTGTGACTTGTTTAGTATGCAATACGTTTTATTCTAAAGTTGTTGACACGTATAGTTGAAGACATAGATGATCAGATGGACAGATGTAAGTTATTACTGAACATATGAGAGTTTCATCGAGAAATTTTACTGGCTTTATATATATACATATTTACATACATTTAGGACCACGTGACATAGCGGTAATACTCAGAACATTCCGCTTGCACGACTTGAGTTTGAATTCCATGAAGAATGAGGATTTTTCATGTAAAAACACCCGTGCCTAACTGAGCTATCCATCCAATTGGTCTGTAAACAAGTGGTACTGGCTTTCTAATAAAGTAATGAAGCCGAGCAAGGAAATGACGGACCATCCCTATAGCTCGACCCGGTTGTATCGCTTCGTTAGTTCTCTATTAATCTTCATATTGGCCAAGATCGTTACTAACGTTCGAGTTAATGGTTGCCACATTTTTTTTTACTTCATACATTATATATAAAAATAGAACTTAACCGTTCTGTTCTTTCCACGAGTAATTTAGTTACCGCCGGTATCATCATCACCTTCTGTCAGCAAATAACTTATAAAAACCACTAATATAAAATTAATGACACATTCGGAATGTATTTTTATCGATTTTTCCTTATATATATGAACGATAGGTTTAACAATATTACAAACTATTTTTCTTTTTATAAAAACCATAAAACAGTGTCTAATACTGCACAAATACACACACACACGCATATATATATATATATATATATATATATATGTAATATATATATAAATTCAAAATAATTTATTGAATTAATCAGGAAATTTGCGGCTTTCATTCTAAGAAAAATTACCACTGGTAGAATTTCCTCTATAGCAGTGAAGATACTATCGGAAATTCAACAGCAGCGTCTTAATCATTATTACAGTTGTTTCGGAATAATTAAATCTGTCATAAATAAAATTAATTGGGTACACTGAAATCAACACCATATGCTTCCACGTGTAAGTACATTTAGTGCGTACAATTGGAAATTTTTGAATTTAATTTACGTCTTGGGAAAAAATTATACCGAAAAAATGTTACTGGAAATTTGAATAAAATATATATGCTTATATATATATATATAATTTTATATATATATGTGTGTGTAAGTATATATACAAAACACATACATCTATACACAACTACAGGTTCATGGTACAATGACGATGGTTCTTGAAGTAAAAATTTATTAGAAGTTCGAATAAAGGACATATATATATATATATATATATATATATATATATATATATATATATATATGTATGTCCTTTATTCGATTCCGCCCAATCTAAAAAGTGTGGCTGGCTTTCAACAGCTGCCTAAAATGGTCGATGACGCAAAGACAGGAAAATATTCTAAGAACCTGCCAAACCAATTTAAAAAGATCAATATTACAAATCAAGAAAGTAGATAGAGTCAAATTAAAAACGATTAAGGAACAAATGGGTGATATAACAGGGATGTCATAACTTCAATCCGCGCTCTGAAATGGAAGTGAGGAGGACATGTCATAAGATACAGAGATCAGCGGTGGACGAAGAAAGTAACGGAATGGTTCCTGGCGTACCGCAAGACCGTTTACACGTTGGGATGACGACTTCAAAAAATTCCTGGGATCCAGAAGCGCTCTGTATAGGTTGGCACACAACAGACGCAACTGGGAAAAATTGGGAGAGACCTTCGCTCGAAGGGGCCTAGTATGACTACATTCGAAATTAATTTTTGCTGTAACAGATATTTATAAATTGTTAATTTAGTTACGCTAAATAAAGGTTATTATTATTATTATTATTATTATTATTATTATTATTATTATTATTATTATTATTATTATTATTATTATTATTATTATTATTATTATTATTATATGTAGTACGGAAAAAAATATATTGAAATTCTAAATTGGCAAGATCAAAATCACGCTTTACGACGGGCAAACTGCCAATATATACATTTACTACTTTATAGGAATTCTGTAAGATGGTTCGGAGACGTTATTAGAATAGGTGGAGAAAGGTTTTTTCTAAAAGTTTTCCTACGATCAACTGCTGGATGGAAAGAGTCGTATCGGACGTCCGAGACGTGTGTTACAAATGACATAAAATGTTCTATTTAAAAGCCTCGAACTATGGCAGAGAGAAAAAAAACGTGCTATATGTAGCAAAGAGTGTGCTGCACAAAGGGGGCTACTTAGTCACCTCAGGACGCATCATTATGGATGGTGCATCATACTCCTACAATAAGTGGATAAATGATGATTATATATATACACATAAAATTTAATTTATATAATAAGTACATATACAATGCATAATTAAGCGCACGGACATATATTATATGAGAAACAATCAACGAGTTGTATATTGAAGACAAAAAAAATAATTACCGAGACAGAAGTAAATTGCAGAGCATTACTGGAATGAGCAGTTTTTGGAAAACTAAGTTACCTATTTAAAAATAAGATACGTTTGGAAACTATAAAATTAAGTGTGTATTCAACTGGTTTTTACATATAGTTTTAAACGTGAGTATTCAAAATCATAATAATGATAATAATAAAGATGCGAATAAACAGCGCTAGAAAGATGATTATTAAATAGAACACAATTCAATCGGAAACGAACTACTAAGATGCAGAAGACGTTCAAATTCTGCACCATGGAGGAGCAGATGGCGAAAAAAAGCAATTGTACGTGCATGGTGCGCAGAGTCGGAAAATAATAGCCGGAAAAAACGAGTCTTAGAATTTTGCAATCGACTGGTTAATTGGACGGTATAACTGAAGTAGCGGGGCAAACTGAATTTAGAAGGTTCAACAGCGAAACTGATGCAAGAAATTGTTAGCAACGAATCGGATATAATCCAAATATCTAGACGTGAATTTAGAATATAGTAATTTTACGTTCATATCGCAATTAATATTATTATCCATAAAACTCCAAAAAACATCGACGTAATAAAATATTCTATTCATTTAGCGTGTTGTAGAATTTTAAGTTACCATATCGATATATTATTTCAGTTGGTGAAAGTTGAAATAAAATGTTTACGTTGGTTATTATTACGTCGAAAAACTTGACATTTTTTATAGCGGTCTGTCTTATTTTTGAACTGGAAAATATGAACAAGATTTTCGCGTGATTTTAAAATAAAAATCACACCAAAAACTCGACGATATAAGAGGCTTAAGACGTAGAAAATCCTTCGGGGCCTAATCTAAGTCCGTGGTTACCAGTGGGTAATATATCCTCCCTGTAACGCGCTTCTCCTAAATTATGCTAAATGATCTTGCTGGTGTCAGCTTTTGGTAAATATTAATGAAAAAAAAGAAATGCGCTAAATGTTTTTCATTCGTCGATCTAGCTCAAGTGTAGTTTTAAAATATAAAATACGGAGTTCATAAAATGTTTAGTAGCGAAAAAACACTAATATATAGAATTAAACCGGAAAAACGAAAAAATAATAATACCACTGAGCGGGAAATGATGTGATCTTATTTGATTTAATTAAGTTATTTAAATCCGGTTTTCGTGCACCGCTATAAATTATCCATTTAGATTCTTTCCTCTGCAATTAATTATTGCCCGTTAGAACGAGCGTTATTTTGAACAGGTTACTTCTAATCGATAATAATCGATTAGAAGAAATTCTAGTAATCCTTCTTATTGCTGAGTGTCCCCCCCCCCCAAATAAATATTCGATTTGCATTTTGAAAAATGAATGTATTTAGTCGGCGTTTCTTTATCCGATTTAATAAATTCTATCCGATATGTTAATGTTTTATTACTTGTCTGTTTATAATGTTACTCGAATGTCGATCTCGTTATTTAAAACGTTAAATAATAAGTAGGCCCCTATTTATTATTCATTTATACGAATTCGTTCATTATACAGGTTAGTATAAAAATCAAATAAAGTCTTTCACTTTATAGCGCTTCTCTAGGCAGATTTTTCATTTGCCTTCTACCGGAGTCTCTAAACAATTTACATTATATATATATATATATATATATATATATATATATATATATATATATATATATATATTCTAAAACAGAGCTCATTTCATGGATTAAAGTATTCCTTAACGTTAACAATCTGTTGCACTATTTTGTGTACGATACCGTTCGAATAAAATTCTTTGCACTACTTTTATGTACAGAATTGCGTTTGGGCGTTTTTACAAAATATTTATTAAATATTTATCCGGCAATTAAAATTATCAATTTTCCGTCATCTCTTTATGTTATCTACGGTACAAACGACCATGATATCTGTTTACTCGCGGACATTTTATGACGCATATTAAACAAGATGCATTGCTGATAGCGCGTTTAAAACAGTTGCTTTCATACATTAGTTATTAATTTTGTCACTGCTTCCGATCTTCAACTTAATCTTCTCACCAATCTATCTTCGGCTCGATCTTTTTAAGATTCGCACCCGAAACGATTTTATATTGTGTCTCTCAAGCGCTCTCTACATTACGTTTTCTCGAACTCAAACACATCATTCTTTCCGGTATACGTTCCGAATTCGTTCGTACCGCTTATCCTGCTCACTTCAAACGTTCCTTAACAAGCAGTTGATTCATTGAAGGAGTTCTGATTAGCACTTCTTCATTCGATACGCGATTTATCAATTTCTTCTACGAACTCACCGATTGCAACTAATTTCCGAATTTGCTTCGTCACTATATGTTTCTCCACCGTACAATAAGATCGTAATAACCGTTGATTTAATAAATCGAAATTTTTATTCCGAACAACTATAGATTTTTATACACTTTATTAGATTGTATTTACGCATCGTTTGACATCTCATAATCGAGAATTACCTATTTATGATACCGCTCAAATTAAACTTACAAGTTGAAGTCCAGTTTAGTTGAATATCCTTTTCATCGTTACTAATTCGCAGAATTGACGGTAAGATCAAAAGTTTTATTCATAGTTTCCTAAACATTTTAAGACATCTTAATGGTCATAATATGTTGCTCATGTGCGAATAATACAGTATTGTTACGTACTATTGCTAACAAATTATTATTAGTAGTGTTTTACGAAACAAAAAATGTATTTTGTCCTTTCAGGAAGAATATATATATATATATATATATATATATATATATATATATATATTAATTTGAGCGTACAAATTAATGCGCACGAATTCATTAAAATATAAAGAAAAAAATCAAAATTGTATACATAAACTATAGCGTGAAGTAATACAAAAATTAATTATATTAATACTAGAATATAATATAGTCTTAAGGGATACTAGTAGCGATTATGTATATATATATGTTTAATTTCAAATAATTCAAAAATGAAAACAGGAAACTACTGCGATAATATAATTTCATTTAATTCAAGCGAACCCATCTACACATATACTATTTATGTTGATGGCTTTCAATTTTATCTCTTTCGCAATTACAACATTTATTATCATTCATAATTTTAAATTTATTTAGATAGCATCCAATATAACTATGAGCAGTATCTGAGCCAGATGGTAGTTTATGGTAATGTTTTATTTTTAAAACGTTCTATTACGTTAGGAAAGAACTTATTAATTTATTCTTTCTTAAAGTACGTATTTTAAACTCATTGTGAACTTGGAAATCGCAATTTGCCTAGCCCGCACGGGAGATTAGGCTATTTTCTCTCCAATTTATTGATTGGGGAGACCTACGTCCAGGAGTGGACCGATATAGGTTAATATATATATATATATGCACTTGAACTATGACATTTTTTGTTAACGTATGTTTTATTACTTCATTATACAGCCTTTTTAACTTAATAACTAATCGCAACCATTAAAAATTATTTGTTTATAGAACTTATTTTATGCAACGTCTTAACTGGTAAAACATGTACATTAAGGATGTTTGATAAAACGTGGTTTTCTATAAATCTTCTACATCGTTGAATATAAATATAGAAGGCTTCAACGTGGTTTCCAATTTTAGTTATTTATTTTCATTTATAAATTTACGCGATACAATTCGAATTAAACATCTGACAAAACCTTATCGTTGATACATGTGTTACGTTTGAAACTCGATACCGAAAATATACTGATCGAACAAAATCTAATAGACAAACTGATAGAATTAGACCGATTGAACGAAAGGTGACGGATACAGTCATATTGTAAGAGAGGAAATCTAGAAAAAATATTACCGCTTGATAAAGCACTTGGTGTAAGAGGCAGTGGACTGATGGAACCAATTTCGTACGATAGCAACAGGAGTCGCTACAGCTCCGAATTGGAATCTACGGAGAGCGCTGGCAGCTCGTAACGGTTAGAATTGACTAAAATGAATGAATCGATCGAAAATACAAATAATTTCGAATCGATTATTTACAATGCGAAAATTGTACAAGATATAACGTCACCATTTGTAACAACGCGAATGTGAATTGTATAATTCGACGAATTTTATAAAATATTTCTGAAAACATGTTAATAGTTAAAATCGCAATAATTCCTCTTTTAAATTAAATCGTTCGAATAAAGGGAAATATATTAAAATGAACCGAGATAGTATATTTAGTCGGTAAGGAAACCACTTATTTCGTACCGTTTATAACACGAAATTCGATACTTAATCTGCGTTAGAGGTTTCAGAAGCTCGACAATCGAATTATGATAATTAAAAAGGACAATGATGATAAAAATTTAAAGTAAAATATTAAATATTACTTAAATCGACCGTAATAGTAATAAGAATAATAATTAAGATAAAAAATAAAAATAAACCAAAATCTAACTGCATAACGGGTTTAAATGCGAACGTGTATTAAATAGAACACGGATAAGGTTTCGGCATTCAAAAATCAGTTATTAAAAGAAACTTGTAATAAAATTTCGCGCTTTCGTTATAACGCTAATAACTGCTGCTACTACTAATAATAATAAATACACACGCACATTTATATATATATTATATATATATATATATATATATATATATATATATATATATGTATATATATATATATATGTATATATATGATCCAATTATAAGAAACAATTAATAGAGAAAAGAGAAAATGAAGAGACAAGGGCAAGTTTTTGATTTAATATTTACTTTTTCACCCGAATAATTTCTAATGCATTTATCCGGATTTATTAAAAGTACGATAGAAGTAATTTTGATCGAACTAAAGAAACCTTACATATCACTCGTCTACAGTCGTCGACGAATCGACGCTGGAACGATTACATTTACAGTGCCCGCATTGTTGTTTCGCTTCGTCGGTTTTTTGGTTTTTTTTTACTCGTGGAATTATTATTAATATTACCGTTGTAGTCGAAGAATTATAGAAACAGTTTGTTCCGAGTTGAAATCCAATTTACGAAATAATAATAATTTCGTGGTTTCTAACGAGTTCCAATAAGAGCTCGATTAGCTTTCAGCGCACCCCAGCATCGTCGACACAAGCTTGAATATATATATATAGCGCGATGGTATGGTAGATTCGTAATAGAGATGTCATTAATATAGAAATAGAAAAGTACAGGTCCCAGAACAGAACCTTGTTGTGGGACATGTTTTTCATAACTGCCCGATTACATTTTACTGGCCATAAGATTCTGTGACTAAGTAGTCAAATAGTAATATTACGCGGCTAGAACAATAATAGAATGCTATGTGAAACATTGTCAAACTAGATAACGAGGATATACGATGAATTATTTCGACTTGATCCGTAAATATTGCTGTTTCGTTTCAGTTATTATTTTTTATTTTATTTAATTTTTTGATCGTCGAATTATTATCGTTATAGTCGAACAATTAAAACTAATAATCCGAACAAAATAAGCGGTAAAGAATTAGAAAAATCATAATAAATTAGAAGTATCGATTGAAAAATACCGTTTATTTATTCGTAAAAATCGTCGTTAAATTGTTCGTTACTGATTATCGTGACTAGCCAGTTTATGTTTACAGTCAAAATTGACTAGCATTCGAGGCGCTATTTATAACAGACGCAGATACGCGCGCGTACGATGTTGTAAGGAGTCGCTTCTCCGTGATAATTCAGAATTATATAATGACGAATGAAAAACTTTCTGTCGACCGTTCGACCAGTTACCAGTCGAGCACCCGAGCACTCTAGCACGTACGGGCGTTTATATATCGATAGTTAAAAGTCGAAACCGTACTATGTAGGAAAGCGAAAAAAACAACCCGATAGTAAGAAATGTAGAAATACGACAATTTGTTAATAATCGATATTTTTATCGAAGATAACGTAATAATTATATTAATTATAACATTATTAAAATTAATCGACATCCAATCAAATTTGATTGATAGTAAATATATTGAAATTGAATATTTATATAATTAGTCCTTATAAATATACGAAGTGTTAGCCGAATAACGGAGAAAAGAATAAATTATACAAATCTTCTATAAAGAAAAACTTGACGATAAAAATTCTTCGTCATCTATTTCCAGACGTCGTGACCATCTTTTTCCTTCTACTATAAGCATTTTGTAACTATTTTTCGCTGTTCATTCCGATTCTGGGCCGTTTCCGTCAGCTGATGTGTCTACGATATCCTCGCTGTATATAGTCATCGAGTCGGTGGTCGTCTTCTATTTCTTTTTCCTTCCACTAATCCCTGTATGGCCGTCTTTTCCAATCTTTTGTCCAGTCTATCCTTTTGCTCTATTCCCAGATCTGTCAAAATTGATCTATCGGATACGGTAAGCATTCTTCTATATAATAAAAACCATTTCAAACGCTTCTTACGATATAAAATTTTGTTCAGCCATCCACGATTAAGATCCGTATTAGCGTTTCAATTAGTCTCTTCTTAGTTACTATCTGCGTAGAATGGTCTTTCCATATTTTAGTCGATTTACATAATTTACCCGCGATATATTCTCCGACATATGTGGTTGAAGTATTTTTTTTTTTTTTCGATGTCAGGTATGGACGTAAATGTTTCAGACTGTTTCCTATCGATGGTGATTATGTTGCATTTCGAACGATTTAATATTGGACTTTTAGACTGGCAATGTTCTACTCGTTTTAAAGGTGTCGCTATTTTCATTCGCTCCTAATAGTACCGTATTATCTGCATATCTTAACGGGTTCTTCTTTCACCGATTGTTATTTCACCGTTCCAATTTTCAGTTGTTTGGCGCATAATCCATTCTCTCTCTCTCTCTATATATATATATTTTAAAGTATCTCGGCGACTGTAATGAACCCTGTCTTAGCCCCTTATATTTTTTTGTTGTTTGAAAACTTTTATATGCACCGTTATTATCTTCATATAATTTTATTATTATTATTATTATTATTATTACGAGTCGGACTTTGTAATGATAATAAAAAAATTATACGAAGATAATAGCGTGCGTATAAAAGTAGATAACGGTTTGCAATTGTATTTATTTAACGAGCTCCATTTGATTTAATTCAAGTCTATACCGTCACTTTCCGACGGCTCTATCCAGCAATGTGTTCCGGTATATCTGTTTTTGATATTCTACTAATCAGGCGAGGTAATGCCATAAAGCTTTCATAGATTTTAAAATTCGTCTGTGTTAAACTTTGTTTTTTAATCGATTTCGGTAAAATTTTGAAACTTTTGACAGTATTCAAGAATGATTCTGCATCGCAGGGACAGTTACAAAATGGCGAAGAGGCTAAAGATCAGATTGCCGGTGAAAACTACCTATTTTTCAGCTGCAGTTATTACAGAATATATCAATCGAAATTCCTGTCACGTATTGTAAGTCAAGACTAGTCTCAGATGTCTGCTCAGCTCACAGAATAATAGCGTGTACATTCTTATATTTGATTACATATTAGCCTGTAATATAAATATTTAGTAAGACACGTCGTCCGTTCGTTACAGACCTGGGTGGAATCACAAAAGCCCATTTAAAAAAATAATAATAATGATTCGATTCCTCTCTTGTAAACCAAGTTAGATATGCTTATTGTGAACTGATTTACATGACACGGGAAGATATTATCAATGAGATCTAACAATATAATATGTATTATATGCAATGATATTCGACAAAGACGTAGTCTTCTAAATAAGTTGGTATAATTAGTAATAACAACTACCTCGGTACGAGTTAGTAAGTCGATATAATAATAGGGAAATTTATAATTAAGAAAAATAGATTTAAAATATAATTTAATTTTTAAAAATTAATAACCTAACGTTATTAGAACACGGGACAAATGGTCATCGTTGAAAAAGCTGGCGTAAAAAGCGCTTTAAAAAATAAAATACTTAGAAAGTTATTCGTTCGACAATATAAAAGGTAAAAATAGAGGGTGGGGGGAAAGGAACGAGGTCGTTATTAAAAATAATCGAATAGAGGTAAAGAACTAACAGACCTCAGCATCGATGATGATCGTTACGTTTATTCATATGCAAATTACGATTTATTATTTAGAGTAACGCGTACAAGGTACTTCCTAGATTTTAATTCATTCCGCGTAAGCATCACATTATTCGTAATTGAGAAGATGATGCTTCGTTATAGGTTAATCCTTGACGATAGTTGAATACATTTTTTGTTCGTAGAAAGACGGTTTAATTTTAAAACAAATAGATACCGTCCGACTAAATTATAGTCGGCGGAAAGTAATTCATTCAAAAAACATTATCTATTTATCGATTATCTATATATTATATTTATTGTTTAATCAATTAACCCGCGAACTTTATGTTCTTTTTCATTGGAAAGTTTTTTAGATAAGATTTAATTGACGCAACGACGAGAAACGAACGATTACTATTCCCATCTGTGCGCGCGTATAGTATAAATAGCTTGTATCGCGATTTTTTTTTCACACGCGAAAGACAACATAATTGGATACACAGAGGTAAACGTGCTTTCTTTGTAAGACTGCCTAATTAAAGGTCAAAGCGTAGACGATTGATATAGCGTATTCCGCAATCTCCGGTATTCGGAAACACTTTATATACACATCTCCGTGTACACAGAACGTATATATCTTCATCATCTGCGGGAGTTGTCACACTATACCTGCGCATAGTATCACGTAATAATCGTGCCAGACTACTACTGCTGCTGCTGCTGCTGCTGCGTCGGCCGTTATAGAGAGAATATTATACGTAGTTAATGCACCTATACGCGAATACGTATGAATGATATACGTACGCGGCTGAATAGAAAAATTGTTCAGTTTCTATACGTTCGATATTTTGTAGCGAGACGTAGTAATATAAACGAGGTAGCCTTATCAATTATAAAAGGCAACTGCTAATCATAATCCGATACTGGATGAGATAAATAAAATTTCATTCTTCCGTATTCGTATTCTCTCTCGCTAGTAAAATCTCTTCTATTTACCACCGTCGTGTGTCTACGGAGGCGTGGGTAGAAAAAGGCGAATATATCACTGTCGATAATAAAGACATTTATTTACCGAATAGAGTTCGCCTATATATATATACATATTTACAACTAAGTAGTAAAATGGTCCTTGTAGAGAGCAATTTCACCTTCTGATTCGCACCATATAAGGATGGAAGTTGTCTTTTTTTTCGCACTGTCAATTACAACTCGAAATTCTTCGTTTGGTACATTTTGTTGGTATTTTCCGTTTGGTTATCTATTTATTTATCGTCATAGTCATCGTCAATGTTATTATTAGTATTACTATTATTTTCGGTATTCCGCAATTTCAACTGTTGACTGGCTGTAACAACGTGATCATTAGTACTTCTATCTATATCTATATATATATATATGTATGTATGTATGAAATAAAGTGTTGAATGTGTACAATATTCGTCCAATGACAATGTCAGATCTTTCAGTATCCGGTCTGAAAAAAAAAGAAAGAACGAGAAAAAGCGTTATATTGCAAAAAGACTTGGTAAGATAAAAGACTTGCCAGTTGTCATATTATTTGCCTTGAAACGTCCGAATCCGATTCAAATATGATAGGACCACTACTAATATCGCGGCAGAACCTGAAATCAAAATGATTAATGAGCCGCTATGTTTATTATATCGTTATTATTATTATTATTATTACCATTGTCGTTATTATAATTACGATGTTAGCATTGTCCGTTAATTCCTGGGATCTAGTTAAGTTTTAATCGAGTCCAATATTCCGTTTACATACTTCGCGACTTATTTTACCGATAACAACTAATGCGGCCGATTATTATAGTCTATAGAGTAGTAGAGATTTCCGCCTTTTTTAACTATAATAGAAATTATTTATTATTCTATTTTACCCCCCCATAACCTATTATATCTACCCGGACGTTTGTTGCTAATGACTAGCTCACGGCTACGGGATATATTCTTTAGACAATATAATAATAATAATAATAATAATAATAATAATAGTAGTAATAATGATATCGTTACACGTCGTCGCGATGATATATAGTTCTAATAATTAAATAATTCAGATAATATCGCGAACGACCCCTAGTGTAAAGTAATCAGCGCGCTGTAGAAATTACCTATAAGTTTGCTTTAATATCTTTCGGAGAATTTTATAATAAAATATTTCAGTCGTGCACACTCGTTAATTCTAGACCGATAATTTAATTCGAATTTCCCAAATTTTTTTTTCTCTCGTTTTTCTGACGAAGTTTATGAATTTCGAACCGTTTCTTTTATCGAATTTCCACGCAGAATTTTAAACCGATTTTTAGACGTCTGTAGATAATTTTACGCGTCAACCAGAATGTCTATAATTAAATTTCACATAGCGGAGAGACTGAAATAATGAAATAAATTTCGATCGGTATTTCGAAGGACCATTTTCTGATTTTCAAACAACTATATGTGTGTATATTCGATATCTACCGTTAAGAGATGATAAAACTTTTATTAATCGTAAGTAAATATATAATTAACTAAATTCGCCATTTTAGAAGTTTTCTAAATTATTTCGAACGCACGATATCGTAAACATTGTCTATAAATAGTTTAATTAATAATAAATATGGGCTACTTATTACGAATTATTATTTTGCTGTATCCGAAATTTCCCATTTATATATATATATATATATATATATATATATATATATATATATATAAGTCGACCTACCTAGCAATACTATCCAGTAGACCTATTGTTCTTACATGAAGCATAATCGTAAATCAGTGTGACTATTTAGAAAACAATCCTACAACGATCTGAACGAAATTAATTTTAAGATATCGAGAAATACTATTATTATTATTTTGAGATTTAACCTTTATCCCCTCGATTGTCTCATTCGTCGTTTCACGTTAGCACCAGATTTCAAATAAATCATTTTCAGTCAAAATAAATTCAGTCAAAAATAGAACGAAAAATAAATACGTTAAAAAGTTTTTTTTTTTTTTAAATTAGAAATGAAGGAAGTTCAAAACATCACGCTAAAAAGAAATATAAGTCTAATTCTGTTGTAATTGAATTAATTCCTCTCTAAAGAAGGATCGTATACGTTCGTGTAAAACGGAATTGCGAGGACAGACCATTTCGAAAATTATTTTTTGTTGGCATTTTGTGTTCATATTCTTTTAATGCAAAGTTGAATTAAACACGTTTTAATCGATAGTTACGAGTGAAATAATTCTAATTAGGAAAAATCATTTTTGTTTCGTCCTTACCGTTTTTTTTTTTTCTAAGTTCTAAAAACTTAATTTTTCAATTTTTCGAATCGTTTCAAAAATAATTTATATCATTGTTACGCGTCTTCACCTACCTACGTCTATATATTCGCTATCTACCAAATATTTCGAATTACGACATCTAAGTGACGATAATGATATTTACTTTTTAACTTTTTTTTTCTTTAATTTCTTCGCGGAAAACGAATTTTTAACGAATTTTTAACGAATTTTTAACGAATTTTTAACGAATTTTAATTACACGACATAGATTTTTTAATTTTATTTCTTTTTTTTTCCAACAAATATATTTTATTTTTCAAATTAACTACATGCGCATTTCACTCACGATTGCCTATGAGCGACGTACTTTAAATATATATGTATACCTTAGCAAGCAATAAGTAAGCAATAGTACTCGTTAACGATCAAAGCACACACATACGTACATCGGATATTCAGTTAGGTCAATTACGTGATTGGTTGGAATGATGCGCATACCTCTAGCGCTCTAACAAAGATACGATGTGTATCTAATATCCTAGATATCCGTTTGTAAAATATGAATTTCACGATGCAGCCGGAAGGTATATTGACCGCCGCTATATTGTGTACAATTGTTTTTATCATAGTTTCCATTCCTTTCTTACGTTTTTATTAATTCGACTACCCGATAGAAATAAGATATTACTCGCTACAATTTTTAATTCGGTCTATACGAATTATACTCGATTTCGCTAATTAAAATTTATAATAATAATTAAAGATCCGGTCTTAACATCGAATAATTTTAATAATGAATCGGCTAGAAAAATCGTCAATCATTCGAAAACAGTCTAATCAGAAATAAACATATTAGGGTATTTAGAAAATGAAATTAAATGCGTAGAAAAATATGATAAAAAAAGATAACTCTCTTTATATGTATATATATATATATATATATATATATATATATATATATATATATATATATATATGTATATGTATATATATACACGTGTGTGTGTGTGTATGTGTATTTATGTATGTAGGAAATAATATAGCCATACTGGAATCTTTATTAAGAGTTTAATAAAATATGACTAATCCATAAGTTACGAAACCTTGAAATATTAATATATACTACATTTTTGTACAGGAATTACGCACAATATAGGACTGGGACTGAAGTGTTTTTTTTATAACAATCGTATATTTCAATGTCTCTTTGATTACTCTATGGGTAATGTTCCAGTTTGTAATGTAACCTGTGTTCGGGATTTGGGGGTTCATATTGACAACGAGCTTAAATTTGCAACTCATATTGGTAATGTTACCAAAAATGCTTACAGAACTATAGGTTTCATCATTAGAAATTCATGCGTATTTCGTGATCCTATGACTCCGCTGTTACTATTCAACACTCTTGTAAGATCGCAATTAGAATACGCATCTGTGGTTTGGGATCCTTTCTACACTAAATATATTCATATGGTGGAAAAAGTTCAATCTCTGTTTTTGAGGTATATTTATTACTGTCAAACTGGTGTCTATCCAACATTTTTAAGTTATAATATTTTATGCGATTTCCTAAATATTAAATCCTCGAGTGCTAGAAGAAAGATAAGTAAGTTGAAGTTCCTGCATGATCTTTGTAACGCTCGCATAGATGACAATTATTTATTATCTATAATTTCATTTATGGTTCCCAGTGCTAATAGTAGGTCACATCGTATTTTCTATGAATCGCATGCTCGTACAAAATTTAGGTTACAACTCACCAATTTTATCCACCTTACGTCTATATAATAACGTACTAAATATTCATCCACAGTTAGATATTCATTTCAATAGTAACTTTGTATATAATAAATTTTTTTAAACTCTATATTTCAGTTGTTACTTTTCAGTAAGTTTATTTTATTTTGGTCATCCGATGGAGAGTTTGTTTACATGAGAGTATGGGTGTATGACTGGTATATTTCTGTTTTTTTTTGTGCTTTTCGGATGTGTGCTTGTATGTGGATATTGTATTTCATTAGAATCATATTTCGGTTTGTGTTAGTAATTTTTTGTTTTCAATCTAAATATTATTTATATTAATTAGCGTGTTGTACGAGTGTGGTTCAGTTTTATTTTTGTTCATACTTTTACTTTATAATTATTCTGTAAGAGCGTACACTGTAATTGGCGTTATGCTGTTGTGTACGCCGTATTGTTTTGTAAATAAATATATATATATATATATATATATATATATATATATATATATAAAGGTACAAAGGTCCGTTAATGAGTTGAAATAAAATATAGTACAAATGAATAATAGTGACGGAAATATTAGTCAGTTTATATATATAATATACATATACATTTAAATACGTACTTCAATCTTGTATCTAACTTTGCAATTATATATAAGGACAACATTCAGGATAACAAAACACAGTTCCAACCATTACCGTGTGATGCATCATATATATTTACTTTTAAATATAAACTTAAAACTTAAGAATATTATAATTTAGTTTATATTAAAACGAAAAGAAATATCTCTATATCAAAGGTGATAATGATTACCCTCGAATTATTATTATATTATTAATATTATTAATATTTTTATTATTGCAACTATTGATAACTTCAACGACTGCAATTATTATTATTATTATTATTATTACTGTCACTACCATTATTACCGTTATTATATCATTATTGTTACTATTAGTATTATTCAGAAAATATGCGCATATATATATATATATATATATATATATATATATATATATATAAAACGATATTAGGATGACATTTATTATTACTTAGATATTTACTGAAGTAGATTCGTAACTTATTTCAAAGTTACTTTTCTCTGCATTATTAAGTAAAAGTACCGAAACCAATTTGGATAAATTTTTTTATTTTCCATTATTATTTACAACGAGCGGAAAATTTATGTATATTTTAAAATTATGTCTATATTCTTTAAAGTATACGGTACGAATATGAACAAAACTAAGATTCTATCGTAGGCTTATTGCAGATGGACAACCCAATATCGACTTACAGTTAAACTCGAGACTAATAGAATGAGTTTTGGTGTTTTTTTAGTCTCCCCCCCCCCGAAATCTTTGTTCATTATACAACAAAACGGCGATATCGAAATTAATTACAGGTGTTGCGTTAACAGCAATTGGTAAATTAAATAAATAAGAATAATTAAAAGAATATATCTGAATAACATCTGGGAATAATTAACTGCAGAATAGAGAACTACTTGCACTATGTGCGACATCACCGTTGGTGTCGACGTAATTCCACCATTACCGAGAATTGATCTACATTCTATTAAAATAGTTAACGCGTACAATTGCATCGCGTATATGGGCAGCTTTTACGTGAGAAAAGGTAAAGCGTGTACACTACTTTCGCCATATGCAGACGTTCGGGATTCGTCACCTCTTCATGTTATCTCCGGTACAACCGACTATTGTTCGAAGTCTACTTAAAGCCCTTCGTGTATCATTAAGTTCTGCACCTGTTTGAAAGCTCTTAGTTGGAATACTCCACGGTTTTTGTATTTGTCCGGTACACATCTCCGAGTATCCAGTCGGTTACTAGCCTGAGCGTGACTCGACTAGTGCCATGAAACCTTTGCATGACTTCAATTTTATAGCAGCTCGTATATCTGAACTATCAATTTTTTGAGCGCTATTTTTTGGGTTAAAATTTATTCGACGTCTCATAGTGGGAAGGATAATTTCAAAATGCGCAGGAACTTTATGGTATCGGTTTTACACATCTTTGCATTTATCCTTCCCATCACCATTGAGGGATGACATTAAAAGTTATTCGAGCAATTAAATATTTATATCATCGGAGATGCACTTAGCATTACAAAATTATTTCGTTCACAGCTCATCAATGTGAATCATTAGGAAAAAAATAGTAATAATAATAATAATAATAATAATAATGTTTGCCCACTAATTAAGATGAACAGAATTATTTCAAACGATCAAAACCGGTTAGTCATCCCCCCAATAAAATACGAAATACCGGAGAAGAATTTAATTGCGTCTTATTAGAGATCTTATCTTAAGTGCGGATCGTTTAAATTACCAAAACAAAATCCATAATAGATATAATCTATCTTCCATACAACCATCCATATTTGTACGCGATAAAAAAATTTCATTTTTTTCACTTTTTTTGCCTCGCTCAATAATAATAAATATATCCGTCGAAAATATTTACATATAAATTGTATAATTCACGCAACAATTCGCTATAGTCGATTATCGCACGCAAGAACGATTTACATTTTATAATCCATAATGGTAATTTTAAAAAATTTGGAAAAGGAAAAAAATAATCATAAGACATACTTATAGAAATAATAAAATGAAATTAAAAACATATATATATATATATATATATATATATATATATATATATATATTTGAATGCACAAAAAAAAAATTATGCGTAATTTAAATAAAAGCGCGCGCGCACACACACACATATAATATATTACAATAATATAAAATATATTCTAGTAAATATTGGAACCAGTTTTTCACATTTAACCAAAGATAAAGAAAAATTTATTAGATAACCTTTTATTCCATCTCGAAATAGATTTTAAAACAATGTATATTTTAAATATTTAATAATTTGTTCTCGTCTACAACTGACCAATGAGGCCATCCGCTAGATTTTTTTGACTTATGTATTGTCATGAAATTTCAGACATGCTCATCAGCGTGATCTGAGATCTGCTACCAAATCAGTCATTTTTTTTCCGTTTTAATCTCCTCGGGCTTATTGATTGTTCCAGTAATTTCGCTGCGAGGGAATTGTCATGTAACGCTAGTCTCGACATATGTTTACTGACTAATTGCTGTATTTCTTGAGTCACATATTTAATTCCGAGATCTTTATGTAGTGTCTGGTCAGATATATACCATGGTGCCCCATCAACGAACGAACGAAGTAATTTATTCTGGAAACGCTGAATCTTATTCACATTACTTTTGGACGCACAACCCCAAAGTTCATCTGCGTACATCCGTATTAACGCCAATTTTATAAAGTAATATTTTGTTAGCAACTTTTAGTTGCGAGTTCCGAGCAACCAATGAAGTTGTCTTGCTTTACGATTTAGCTCCACTATTTTCGCTTTGATACGATTAAGAATATGACGTTATTTTGATGACTTTGATCTTATATTATAATCTACGATTATTCATTAGTTAGAAAGCATTTGAAAATCGCTATAATATTTCTTAACGATGTTTTTTTTATGTTTTATTTTGATTTCACTCGCGTAGCCTGTCACATAGACGAGTTTACATACGTATACTATCTTTTGTAACGGCCGTGAAAAACCGCAAATGTAGTGTTGGACGCACAAAAGGGCAAAAGGGGATTTTGCCATAACAGCTAAAATGGTGAGATTTTGGTGAAATTGTTTTTATTTTACTCGTCTCGAACCGCAAATATTAAACCCCCTTGAATAGAACTTTACATACTTACTATCGTTTGTAACATCTTTTTAAAACGTATAATGTAGCAAAAAATATATATAACAAATTTCATTTTAAATGTTTAGTACTTCCAAATTTCGTACTTCATAATAAATAAGTAAAACTAGGGCAAAACCTTATCATAATTAGACCCGTTAGAACCTTTCCACTTGCGGAGACGATAAAGCGGAATTCCCTCATGGGTAGGCAAGCTTAGGTAGAACCCCTAGTTTAAATAACATTAAGGTTTTTTCCGTTATATTATTGGTATTCATTTAACTCCCTTATCACCTATATAGATTTGATAAGTCCGATAACGGCGAAACAATTAAGATTTATTCGAGTAGTCAATTCGTAGGTCGATTATTAATTTATTATTTACTTATTCTTCTACGTGCAACTCGATTTAGGTTTAACCACTTCTCACAAAATTCAGTATTCGACAAAGTTCTCGTAAAGATGAAATATATAACTACGTGCAAGTTGCAAATCATTGCGTCTAACGTCAGTTTGTTACTGATAAACTGCGATTTCGATTTGAATAACTGTAACCAGAAATGATGCGAAAGAAATAGTAGGATTGGCGAAATTGGAATTTATGAAAAAGAAAAAGATTATTACGGATATAGTAATTAAGTATAAATCAATCGAAACATTCGTACTTTACGGTTCGGAAGGTTGGACGATAAATAAAAAGACGCAAGGCCAATTGGAGTTCGAAACCCGGTGTTCGTTGAGAATAGAAAGAATAACGTGGACAGAGAAAATTAGTAAAGAGGAATTTAGATCCGTGAAAATAGTTTATCAGGAAAATTAAAAGGAATAAGATACAACGGGTAGGTCATATTTTCGGACAGAATGAACATTTAATACAAATAATAATTGAAGGAACCGCAGAAGGGAAAAGATCAAGAGCAAGGTCGAGAATGAAATATATCGAACAATTACAAAACACGATATACTAGAAACCGGATATAGTAACACGGAAAATGACATTTTAAATTTACCAATCTCAACAAGATTGGGGAATTACGATGACGCAGGAACATTCACGCGATTAACTTCATATTTTATCGAATCAAATGGATATCAATCGAATCGGTATATAAAATATTAATTTCGGTTTATACTAAATGGCGTTAATTATGTAAACTTGTATTTTTCTTGCGTAGATCGTGTCTTATGTATGCGATCAAAAGTTTTTATAAAAATCTCAGCAACTTCGTATCGTTGACATTTTCTTAATGTTGTATCTTAATTTTTCGACCGCCTAACACTTATCCGATTATTCGGGAAAAAGTGAAAGCTACGTGACGTAACGAAGTCGATAAATTGTTAAAATATAATAAAATCGACCACGAACATAAAATCGTTCGTTATTCTAACCCTGGTGAAATTTCTATACTATGACATGAGATTAAGATTCGCATACGATGTCTTATGTCCGACGAGCTATTAAAAATAACAGTAGTAAATATATAATATATATATATATATATATATACATATATATATGTACGTATGTATGTATTAATACAACTTTTATAACTCAATGATATTCCAACATACTTGTACCGAAATTGTCCATATATTTAAAGTATTTTATATTATGCATATAATCATCATAAGTTTGGCAGCCCTAGGACTAATTACTTTTATAACTCAATGATATTCCAACATACTTGTACCGAAATTGTCCATATATTTAAAGTATTTTATATTATGCATATAATCATCATAAGTTTGGCAGCCCTAGGACTAATTTTAATGCAACAATGTTGCCACGAAATTCGCGATCTATCACGACCTCTTTTCCCTGGAATCTGTCCTATTACATCGCGTAACAGTCCACCTTGTCGGAGTACATACATCGTCCAGGTTAATCGTCTCTTCTTTATCGAATGTAATAAGGTCCGTTTTTCGTCGATTCTTTGAAGAACTTCTTTATTCGTACCTTTTTCAGCTCAATTTATTCTTCGTATCTTACTCCAACAGCACATTTCAAAAGCCCCGCAATTTTTAAACATTCCTTTCGTTCAGTGTCCACGTCCCAGCACAGTAAAGCGCTACAGGCCACACGTACGTTTTAACAATGTGTTTACGTAGTTTTAACAATATCGACTATTGGCGTAACATGTTTTCGTATTTCTTGTCAGGGGCTTAGCTAATCTAATTCTTGAGTTTATTTCTATATCGCAATACGGGTATTCCGTCATTATTTGACCGGATATATTTGAATCTATGTACTTGTTGAATTTTCTTACCATTAATTTTCAGTTGAAAACGACTGGAATGTTTACCAAAAAACCTTAATTTTAGTTTTATAAACATTTATTTCTGGTCCAAACTGATTTCCTAACCATATCTCGTACCATTTTATGCAGTATTTTTAGATATAATGTAATTACCGACGACGAAGCATAGATAGTGAGCGATGTATTCAACCCACGTTATGTATTTGCATTTATGAATAACAAATACAAAAATAAATCATTTTTCACTGCAATTTATAATACGATAGAAGATAAACACTTATTTCAATATTAATTTTCACATTTCCAAACACGTAGTTATTTAAATAGAGTGAAATAAATACACAGTACTTGCGGGGGCGACCGAGCTTTGCTCGCTATTTTTTTTTTTTTAATATTTTTTGGTTAAATATATTTAGATACGAATCATATTTACATGCATAATTACAACTATTTTAATCGTGTAGAACTTCGTTTCATACATTTCCGGAGTTACAACCGAAACAAAGGAGTAATCGTTTTTTGTTTCTTGTTTTAAATGACTTTCGAAATTTTTCAATTGGATTTTTCTGGTACTCGAGATAATATAAAATTTCAATTATATTTACAAATTAATTACAAAATTAGTTAAAATCACTGTTTATTTTCTTTTCGAAAAATCGCAAACCTTTTCGGCATTTACGCCATTATCAAGTGATAAAATAAAAATAAAGATATAAAATAAAAAACAAAATAAAATTTACGATCGCATTTTTTTTATTATATACTTGATAATGGTGTAAATGCCGAAAATCTTTGTGATTTTTTCGAAAAGAAAATAAACGTTAGTGATTTTAATTAATTTTGTAATTAATTTAATAAAAAATCACTACATTCCACAATCTAAAAATACTTGCAAATATATATAACGGTTATAATGCGATCGAGCTGAAATTTAAAAGACGACACAAAAAATCGAAATTCAGAAAATTTTATCGGTTGTACTCAGGGTAAGGAACACCTAAAATTCAGAACGGGTAGAAGAGTATCCGGCGCCGGGAGACTTCAATTCAAGTATCCGGAAAGTACGCTCTCGGAGAATAAAATACGGGAGGCGAAATGCTCCTGGAGTTCACTGAAAGAGATGATTGTATACGAATCAGCTCTGGAGATAGAACTTGAAACCAGATTGATTAATTCTTGTAAATAAGCGATTTATGAATGCAGTAAAAAATTGTCTATATATTTATAAAATTAAATCAAAAAGCAGAGAAAAAAACTTCATAAAGAACTGGAGAAATAATACGAGATCATCATAAATGAAAATGACGATATTGAAGACATCCGGGCCACGTGGAATCATCAAGTAAAAAACAGCGGAAAAAATGAAAGAAAACGAGAATATTATGTATAATGGATTTAAGAAGAACTAAAAAAAGATCTAGTACTGAATATTCCAAGATAAATAAAGAAATTCTCAATTTAAAAATAAGTGGTACGAGGAGAAACATAAGGATATCGAAGAGCTTAAAGCCAAATAAAACGATATAGAGTTACATACCGGAATAAAACAAATGATGATGGCTCATAAAAAAAAAAAAGGAAGCAGCACAGCGTATGTAAAAGGGAAAGATGGAAAATATTGTCTGAACAACCGAGAAACTGAAGAAGTTTGGCTGAGTTATATTAAACAATTATATAACGATAGTTTTGCTGATGATTAAATTACTGGGGCGATCTGGTTAGATTTAATATAGTCCAGGGCCTGAGCGACTGTTGCAAGATCATTAGCGAGGATCTTTTGTATAGGAAAATTTAGGTTGAGGGATGAGCGGGATGTTGTAAGTTTGGTACAAGTCAAAAAAGTATATGATGGACTGAAGGATAACATTGTTGGAAACAGAAAGTACAAGGTGTGAGAGATGAAGTCCTGTGGAAGAGTTGAAGACGTAATCATGAGTCAGAGAAACGATTGATTATTGTAAAGTTGCGAGGAGACACACCAGCCAGTGGCCGCCATGTTTCAACCGATAATTTTATTAATTTTAAAAAAGGGTTTTCTTGAGGATTCCAGTGTACCCTCCATTTTCATTTTGATACACTTAATAATTAATAAATCCGCATTTCAGATTTCTTAACAAAAAATGTTATAATAAAGTTATTGTTTAATGACTAATAAGACGACAATTATTCTAGACTGAATACTCCACTTATCTTATTATTGAAGTAAGTGCTGATTAGCCAATTATAATTATTTTGAGACACTTTATAATAGCGGTCAATACGCATAAACGATTGTTTAAAAATATAATAAAAATAGAAGCTTAATAAAAATTTAGCAAAATAATAATATTGGACACAAAAGTAAGTTTTAAGTTTGTATAATTCATTGACATTAATAAATATAGGTATTAATGAAATTGATCGATATGTCGTTACCTACTTTTCGATTTATAACAAATAGGCAAGAAAATTTTAATACACTGGTTTTGGTAGGCACATTATTGTTATGTATATATATATATATATATATATATATATATATATATATATATGTATATATATGTATATATGTATATATGTTACTTTTTTTTTTTTTTTTTTATATATAAATTATATGTTACTTCATCAGGATGCTGAAATTGATAGCGAGCAACTTCAGTAGGAGTTGACATCATAAAACACCGACCTGTCAAATATGTTTATCACCTTTGGCAAGGTTGCAGTATTTATCATAATTCTTAAATAATGAATATGTATAAATAACCAGTATGTACGTACGTCAGTATATACGTTCGGATATTCAAGAGTCTAAATAATAATAATTGTTATTATTATTACTAAACTGTTTACCATACATACGTGTTGTTAGATGAAAATTGCTAATCCTACGTATAACTAATTTATGTATACGGATTAGTTGTTAGTTGTATATCGTTACAAATGAATAATGACTTCATCAATATCTTTAAATTAACGAAATGACCGGAAGCGCTATTTACAATTGAGCTGATTTCACTTTTCAACTTTCACAGTTGCAAATAAAAATTCTGGTACATCGAACTACATACAATTTTTTTGTAAAAAAATTTTTTAACAAAATTCCTTTGCTGCTTGGTCTCACCCTACCTTTAGAATATTCATTCCCCCTCTTTATATGCACACGCACACACACACACACACATATATACATATATATCTATATGTATTGTTTGCGTATACTTGTATTAATTTACCATATATGCGTGTGCCCAGCAAAGAAATGACAACCACCCAATATATTGGCTTACTCAGGACGCGTCACTTGACAATTGTCTATTAGTCTTTTCATTAAAGAGGATCGTTTAGGCGACGCGATGTCCTCTACCCACTTTCTACTTAGTAGAACTAACAAAAGTATTTTCAGATGATGCCATTATACCTTTCACGTTATGATACACCTCTGTTACATTCAAAACAGACTAAGAACATTCTTTATATATATATATATATATATATATATATATATATATATATATATATATATATATATATATATATAAACGTATAAAACTTGACGCCAGAAGAAATGACTATATCAATCAACGGAAAAAAGCTGGAACAAGTCGATTCCTTAAAATATATATATATATATTTGACCCCTAATTCGTAAAAACAATGGGGTAAATATATTATGTAAGTGAAATACAAATACAGTAGAAATAAGTTCAGAACCCGTCCAATTAAGTTTATGGGTATTCTGAACAAACTGCTTTACAATATAATAATAATAATTTGCATACATAAATTTAAACTAGTTGAGATTATATAATTAGTTTATAAATTAAAACAAGGTGCAATATATTTAAATATGTTTAGGATAGGTGTAATTATATTTAATTGCATAAATAAGTTTAAGCTAATTGTACATGTTTTTTTACGGTGATTTTAGTTCAGCAATCGCGAAAGTGTTAAAAATTACAAATAGTTTGGTTACCAGTTGTTCAGTACTAATATCGCTGAAATCAGTGTTACTATGATTACAGCCGCCAAGTATATGCTTAATAGTGTCAGTATACACGTCACGTAATTTTAACAGTATGCAATTTTATATTTATATAAGTAATCTTTAAATAGGCCGTGTCCCGTAATGAATTGTACGTTAAAAAAAAATTTGGTGCGAAAGATGTGTTACTTAGTCTGTTTTCTATATTTGGGAAATAATTTTTAGCAATACCGTTATATTCATTCCCCTGTGTTTGAAATTTATTATTGTTATAATACTTATCTAAGACAAGAACAAACCGTTTACTCTTTTAATAGTTTTCCTTCGTGTATAAAATAAGGTTATTGATTTCCTGTACATCATTAAATTCGTGATATATATTTATATTCTATCTTCTCCTTCGTCGTTGTCTGTTTTTAGACGTTGTGACCGTCATAAGCATTTTTTAACTATTTTCCGCCATTCATCGCGATTCTGGGCCGTTTCCGTTAGTTGACGTGTCATATCCTCGCTGTGTGTAGAGTCTATCGAGTACCGTCCTCTATTTCTTTTTCCTTCTACTAATCCCTGTATGACCGTCTTTTCTCGACGTATGGCCGAAAAATCTGAGAGCTCTACTTGTTATCTTCTGTACCAGTCTATCCGAAACATGAACTTTAGATTGAAAGAGATTTATAGAAAATTTATGATTTCTAAACGTGATGACGCGTGTTAAAATTCCGTAGGTCGATAAAATTCTCAATGAAGAACTTTTTAACCTAGTAACGAGTAGCCGTAGAAAACGATTAGGAAAACAACAATGAAATAGATAGAGCACGTATTAAGACACGATGCATAAAGATATTATAGAACGAAAAATACCCATGTGCAGGCTGAAAGGAAGACGAAGATATACTGATGAACGAACAATCGAGAAAGAAGCGAACATCAAGAGCTACATTGAATTGAAAAAGCCAATAACAAAACGGGAAAAGTGGAGGACTTGGATGATAAGGGCGAGCTAGTCCAAGGATTGATACATCGATTGATATGCTCTTATCTATTACGCGGCAACATACGTTCCTGCTATAAAACAAAACATATATCTCTAGGCGAATAGGTTTCAAGCTATCATTTCAAGTTACACTTTTACATCAGAAAATGCTATATTTTCTCTTATAGTTTGTAATTTTCAGTTAGTTTTTCATTTTTGTATAAGAAATCCCGGTGTTGCGAAAAATTAAAATCGATTTATTTTCAAAATTATGCGGTTACGCTGATTTCATTGACAGATAAGTCGTATGAAATCCGGTATAATTTTTTTTTGTTTGCTTTGTAGGATATAATTTCATCAATACCATGATACCGGTTGGCATTTAAATAGATTATAATTTTTACCATTCGGAATAAAAAGAATTGCCAATACGTCGTTAATGTTAGCGATGATAATGAATTCAATGGAAAAAACTTTAAGGTTTCGTTACATAATGTTATGTAATCCAGAAAAAAATACTTACATCGTTGGAGAACGTTTTATATAGGTGAAAAATTCAAACCTGACCTTTATCAATTTTATATATATATATATATATATTTATATATAAGTGCAATGGGTTCTTCAAAGATAGAAAAATTATTTCGGTGATATAAACGCTAGAAACTGGAATAATAAATAGATACATGACTATCATCTAGTTATCGTTATACGGAAATATTAAAAAACACACACACAAGAAAAAAGAGTAATTATTGTATCGCCATTTGCGGGTAATAAAATAATAATAATAAACTGTATTAAAATAAATATAATATATAATTAATTCATTTCTCGCTGTAAACTATAAAAAACTTAAATGTAGCACACGACAGCGATATGTTTGTCAACAGACTGTTTGATGGTGAACGTGATAACGTCCAACCATTTACAATCATCAACAGCCTTGATAATAAAGACCGAATATGTTTATAATGTGGTCCACCGTTGAATATTCGTATATTTAATAAGTTATTTTAATTATTAATTTTATCATTTCTAATAATTTTCTTTTTTTTTTTTCCTTTTTCCAATCTATATATAAAATATTCCGACGTATTTTGTAAATATATACCCGTAGACGTTAACAACGATATTCGACCACACCTGACATATTGAAAACTAAATTTAACAAACTTGTCAGCAGAAACTACGGAAACTACACTCAAATATACACCGACGCCTTCAAGACGCTAAACCAAACCACTTCTGATTACCTCATAAAGGGAATAGAAAACATACCACTTACCTATTCGGACATCTGTCTACACAATTAATAGCTATATACAAAGCGTTAAAAAATATAGTCAAAGAAAAGCACAAAAATAACTTTATAATATGCTCCGACTCAATATCGGCTCTACAACAGATTCAACATAAATACTGTAAATATAAAATTCATCATCCATAAACTCACACAGAAAAAAAATCAAATAGTGTTCATTTGGACTCCAGCGCACTCGGGAATCGCAGGGAATGAAATAGTTGATAAAACCACCGGAACAAAATAAAAAAAACATAAAAATTATAACACCCGCACTCACAAACGATCTCTACTCAATCGTAACAAAAAAAAAATCAACAGTTATATATCAGAAGTACTGGGAGACCCAGTGCGCATCGTTTTCAAAATAAACCAATTTTAGGACACTGGAAAACCACGAAACAAAATAAAAGGCGCAACGAAGTAGCTATAACTAGATTATAGGCCACACCCTACTTACATCGCAATGCTCCAAAATGCCCAACATCTAATACTCCAATAACAATACACTACATACTACTGGAATGTGCAAAATATGCAAACCATCGAAACCTTTACAATATATCAACCAGTTCGCTAGGAGAAGTACCACAGGATGACCCTCAAAAAATAGATATATTATTAAAATTTCTTGCAGAAACCAGATTAATTAATATCGTATATCCCTACCCTTAGACGCAAATGATCTTAGTAATCGAGCGTCTGTAAATAAAAGAAATTAAAAAAACAAAAAAAAAACGATATTTACGAAAGCGATGATAAGCAATTTAATGTTCATATACGGGAAAGTACTGATTATTATACAGAAACCTTAAGGCTTGGAATATCTTTTAGCATTTGCATAAAATTATCTTTTAAATAAAAATACACTAAAATGTTAGAGTCTATGTTCAAAATTTGCAAACCTGCCGATCTCATTACATATTATTTAGCTCAGATCACATATATTACGTAGCGATAAATGGAATTTTTAATTCTACGATCCAAATGAAATTGCGTTACTAGTCGATTTTTATCATGTGATCGAAGATCGATATGAAATTAGTTTTTGACCACTGCTGAAAATTTTGGGAATATATATATATATATATATATATATATATATATATATATATATATATATATATATATGTATATGTGTATATGTCTATATATTCTTCTATTCTCATTCGAATTCGGGGGTCAGTTCTGTATTATCTATTTTGTATCTGTGACGCGTATGTGAAAGCAAATCAACGCGTTGCGTTATCGTAAAAGTGAAAAATATAATTCGTTGTACAATATCCTTCCTGACAGCACATTTCTGCATCGTAGTAACGACGGTTAATTTTCGAGCCATGTCCACGCACTAGGACCCAGTTGTCCTTCTTCGTTTTAATACCTAATCTTTTCAGATCTCCCGAAATTGCATCTTCAAATCGTAGCTGCGACTGAATGTACGTTTACCACTAACCTGAACACCACGTACTATTATTTTTGGTATTCGTTTATCCTCCAACCTAATTATGTGTACCGTTCAATTCATACGTTTTCCCGCTAACATCTGATTATGAATTAATCACCATTTCCTCTACCCAAAGCAACGTTCCAACAGTTTAGCGTATCCGTAGAAATTCAACGCAATAATCTCTGACGGCGAGTATCTAATTTTTAAATGCGCTATAGGTTGTCTTGACGT
The DNA here is from genome assembly GCA_032883995.1 of Coronaproctus castanopsis. Taxonomy (NCBI): domain Eukaryota; kingdom Metazoa; phylum Arthropoda; class Insecta; order Hemiptera; family Monophlebidae; genus Coronaproctus; species Coronaproctus castanopsis. Next base: position 166,830,700 of record CM065053.1, read on the forward strand.
AGTTTAGCGTTCTGATCTGAGTTTTAATCGTACAGTGGACGAGAATGTTTAACGATGAAAATGTCTTTAGCTAACTCGGCAATTGGTAAGTGAAAACAAAAAAGCCAAGAAGGGTGACAGCAATCTACACCGTTATCGGCTTGTACAGGATATGTCACTTCGCGTTAATGATATTTTACTTAGTCGTATGTTCTAAGCGAATAGTTCCGAATTTTTTGTTTATAAACATTACTTAGGCTATTGAAGGTTCGCGTACAACATTTTCAACCAGATGACACCTATATATATATATATATAACAAAATCTTATCGATTGGTGTTCCAGAAGATTCGAACGGAACACTCATTTTCTGTGCTTTGAAAATACAACCGTTTACATGTTTGGTATTACTAACTCTTAAATACCTACTAAGTATATTTACACGCACTTTCAGGTACATATTAAGTTTGAATGGAAACAATTCAAAAATTGTGGTCCGAATGTGCGGTGTACAACGGAATGTTGTTTATTATATTATCTTCTTAGATGCAAGTTGTTTCATTAAATAGATTCACTTGCGTAATAGTTGGCCACAAGAAGCGAAACAGTTTGCACAGTTGACGAAATTTATATAAAAAGTCGAATGATTTGCAAATATCTTACTTTACGTATGTTACACAACGGACCGGACCAGGTATCGCGTACGTTACTCCAATAAAATTTTATCACTACACGAATTAGATTATTCAACACTATCATCATCATCATTATCATCGACATTATTATTAATATCATCACTATTATTATATTTATTGTCATTTAATCGTACCGGTATCGTAAAATTTCTGCGATGCCGACACTTGAATACGTTAACATCCAACTATTCTCGATACCATTCGATTACTAATATACAATGTATTGCCGACCTTATTTAGGTTAGGATGTGATACGTTATAAGAATACAAACCAGTTCGTCAACTTTTCACTTGGATTTTTACATTATTAATTCTTTCTGTAGTTTTTATATATCCATCATTTTTTTTTCTTATACTGAGCAAAAGTATTTCCGCGAATATTTTTAACCGACGTTTATTTTATAGAGTTATTCTTTAAATAAATCGTAAAAACGACCGTGTGCTAATTATATATATATATATATATATATATATATATATATATATATATATATATTCATTTTAAATTATTTTTTTCATGTTAAGCAAATTTCGAAATAGAAGACGTCGTAAGTGAAATAATTTTATAAATACCTTCAAATAAAATATACAATTATCCTTATGATGATTAATGACATGGTATCAGTTATATTAAAATATACATTTTTTTAATTAAAAGCCGTGTTATATATATATATATATATATATGTTGCAGTGGCATAGTTGCTAAAGTGCCCGATTGTCAACTTCGACGATCGAAGGTTCGAAATCAACTGACGATATTGAAGTTTCTAAAGTTTTTATTATTACGTAACTTTCAATTATCACATAGAAAGCAGCGACATCCCACTGTGTATAACACATTATGTTGTACGCTTATATGTGTTGCGTATAATTAGTGCCTCCATAGATGCTAGTCCATTTTATGTGAAAAAATAAAAGGTAAAATAGCTAGTCTGGACGTTCGATAAGAACAATATGATTCCCTATATATATATATATATATTTGTGTGTATGTATGTGTGTGCGTGGAACCAGCTTGAAAAGAAATGAGATTGCATTCAAAAGAATTTTACCTTTTTTTTTCCGCCTGATATGTCGTTCCTATATTAAAAAACATGCATTATAAATGACTTTCATTCGATTTAATCTAATTGAATTGAAAATAGTAAAATTTGCAATTTCCACTATTTATTACCATTTCGAAACGCTGTGCAATTAGAAAAACTAATATTGGAAGTCAGACTAAAAGGCAAAAGGCAAGACCGCATCGAAGATGGCCACATCAAATATTGGATTTAATGTGCTCCAAATTAAACGACATTAACAGCACGCAGCATATTAGCAATAGACAGACGCCAGTGGAAAAAATAAACGATTCGTGAGTTAATTGGATTATCATGATCACGACATCCTACGGGTTAGTATAACTACAACTCATCGAGGCTTAATTACACCACATAATTCTTAGTTTTATTAGTAATTAATGAGGAAAACGTTGTAATATCTAACAGAATGAATAAATAATATTATCAATAATGACGCGAGTGCAAACGTAAAATAACGAATGATAATATCGTCAAATGGGCGTACGTTCTTAATTACGCGATTCGAGCATTGTGAACGTTATTAAATATTCTGTAATACCATCGTACGCTATCTAACATCTTCACCGCTGATATAACGGCATCGCAACCAGTTGTTTCAATACGAACGAAACTTCTCAGCGTTTCCTTCAGCCGTACATCTTTGTTTCCATAATTTATTTTTCGAGACCATTATTTCTTAAAATACGATTTACGTAATTGACAACCGTCTACATGCCAAGCTCTGGCAGTATTGACTTATTGAATATTTCGATGGTTCGCAATGATTGCTAAACATTCGTGTACAGCGATAAATTTCAAACTGGTTTATAAAAGGATTTTTCAATAAGCGCGCGTCTGTTGAAATGAAGTAAAACAAGCCGCGTGTGAGATATTAATGAGATATTTTTCTTTTTGAAAATACGTAAGGAATATAACATCGTTTTAAACTGTTCACGGCGGCATTTCACGGTGACACGGATACGAGTAGTCTAATTAGCATAGAACTAGACAAATTTGAACGATAGCGCCAGTAATGTTCGACTTCAAGGGTTTTGAACGGCTAGACCTCTGCAACTTCAGGAAAGGGTCTTGGTGACCAACTCACTGAAGTCTGCCACCAAACGCTATCTCTCCCTCTCACGACACACAGACACTCACACAGACATAATTAAAATTTTAACTTTATTATTTATATATATATATATATATATATATATATATACATATATACATGTTTTACAATCACCGAATTAATGCATATAATTGACAGTACAATTTTACATGTTTGCACCATATCCTCATTTAACCAATAAACTGTAACTTCGTAATATGTGGCCTTCCTGGAATAGCAGAAATGCTGCATTCAATTATGAAAATTCAACTATACGGTCGATATAAAAGCTTCGCGATAACAACTAAATACGTCAAATCACTTTAAAAAAACACTTTCTTCTGCAATATACATATATATATATCTATATATATATATATCTATATCTATATATATATATATATATATATCTATATATATATATATATATATATATATATATATATATATATATATCTTATATATATATATATATAAAACGTAGTGATCAAAAATTAATCAATTTTACTTAATTTCACTTCACTTCCAGCAATTTACAAATCTCTACCATCAAAAATACCACCGTGGTGTTCCAATATCCAGACAGACACGTCGCTTGCAGAAACAAATACCAATCTATAGTCGAACTTCAACCAACTACTGGCTAAATATAATGATTTTACAGTTTACTACTCAGATGGAGCTAAAAAAGGTGATAATTGTGGATGCGCTTTAGTACACGAAAATTTTACCATCCATGTTCTCCTTCCGTCAACATTCAGTGTGCTTTCATGTAAATTATACAGCATACTTTTAACACTAACTGTACCAGATACCAGACACTCAAACTTACTAATCTGCACAGACTCTCTAGATGCGGTCAATCGTATACAGCGCCACTCAGAAAAACAACATGAATTCATAAAATTGATCATGGAAGAATATCATGGTTGAAAAAACCAGATCTGCATAGCATAGGCATCAGCGCGCGAGCCGACAAAGCGGCAAAATTATCGTGCTTCATGGGACCAGTCCCAAAAGTTCCAGTACCTGCCAGTGATGTTCAAACATTCCTCATATCCGGTATTCAACAGCAGTGGAGCCAGAGATGGACCGACATACCAATGGAATCAAATTCGCTTCGTCTTCTGAAAACAGTTCCAAAACTATCTGTGACCACTATACTTGGAAGACGTAATGAAGTATGGGTCACACCATGTTAACACACGCTTATTTGCTGCAACAAGTGAGCCCTCCTCTCTGTCACTTTTGTAACAATTAACTATCCTACATATATTAATCATCTGTACTTTATATGCAAATATTCGTTCCTCCCTAAACATGCCTAGATCTCTTCCACTAATCCTTCAAAACATACCTTCTTCTGGAAAAAACACTTCTGTCTTTCCTTAAATCATGCAATCTATATAATCTAATCTAAAGTCTCCTTTCTCCGTGCGTCTGGCCCTTGTTGCAGTACATAACACGGTTAAAATAATTTTTTTTAAAAAAAAGTCTCTTTAATTATGATTTTTATTCTTTCACAAATTTAAATAAGATCACAGAGTTAGAAAATGAATTTATGCATACAGGAAGTAAAATCTTTGAAATTGAAATTATTACAGAATAGTTCGACCGAGTAGACAAAATTAAAACGCTAAAACGCTAAAACGCATCAATATATATATATATATATATATATATATATATATATATATATATATCACCATATAAAGCAACACATGCCTGTCGAACTTTAACATAATGGCTACTCATTTCACATGCTCCACATTTCTCATTCAGCTTTCTACTTTCAACCATTCTAATACATTCTAACAGATTTTACCCTCATTTTTGATCTGTTCATTATTTTCAATTTTTTTCTTTTCGGTTTGAACTCGCGCGTAATTTTATATTCAAAATGTTTACATTCGGCCAGGTAAATATTAGAGTCAAAGCAATCTTCACTTTTGTTCATCTTCCTTAGCCTCTACAGGTGGTACAGGTGTAAATATAAAGAAAACCAGAAGTTAAAACTTCGTGTATATTAATCCAACCGCATGAATTTTCATTAATATCATCGTCATTAACTAATCGTTATTAATAAATACTATCGTCATTACTGTATCATAGGCGTTCGATTAATTATTCGACGATAAACTTCAGTTTATTTTCTTAGCAGCGTAAAACATTTATTGTCTTGATGGAATATCCGTATACTACTGTTTTTTACGTTGTCCGTCAACTTAGGTTTCTTTACACCTCATCACAACTCCATCCAGCGATCTTTCACAAACCGAGAAATATCTCGTATCTGTTTCAATGATCGAAGTATTGTATCATTGTTTTCATCCTTCTGTAGTCGTCCAGAATCCGTTTTCAAAAGATTTTCCCTTTGATTAACCATTCGGAAGAGTCACATTTTTTAGTTTGTTCCATTGTTTTTTTGTTTAAAGTAGCCGTTTAAAGAAACAGAACTGAATGTAACACTGTACTATAAGATTAAACGATCAGTCAGATGATAAATTTCTCGGTATCTTCGATGAAGGTGATTTTAGCATAATCTATGAACTTTCGATTTGTTTTAACTTAGGTTTATTATTTATAGACAAGAGCTATTTTTCGTTCATTTGATCGTTTTCCGAAACTATACATGTATGTATGAGAAATGAGTGTAATGTTATTTATAAAAGTTCGGGTTTATTATTTATAGACAAGAGCTATTTTTCGTTCATTTGATCGTTTTCCGAAACTATACATGTATGTATGAGAAATGAGCGTAATGTTATTTATAAAAGTTCGAATGACAAATTCGACCGACCGGTGTGTGTGTGTGTGTGTGTGTGTGTGTGTGTGTGGATGAGAAATATTCACGGATATCAGACATGAAGACTGATGATGGAGGAGTGAGGTTTAACGAGAAATAGATCATTTTGTTCACTAACGATACTTGCAATATCATCTCTCCGCAATAAACTACTACTAACACTATTACATCCATTATACTGTGTTGCGAACTCTCTGTACTTTGTATTTAGGTCAAGATCGTTCGTTCATTTTCGTACATGCACCTATGCATACGGTTATATACAAATACTTTTTTTTCTTTTATCTTTTTTTTTATAGTTTCATTTTGCTTTACTTTTTTTTCATTTTTCTTTTGAATGCCTTCTTTATACCACAAGATCATTCTTCAACATCTCATACGTGCGTTTATCTATGTCATGCAGAATCTTTAGCGTTAAATATTACAGAGTATTGTTTTTCAATTCTTCGTTCACACACACACACACACACGTGTATATATATATATTTATATATTAATAACGAGTAGACATGTAAGGTAGATTCGTACATTTGATATCGGAATACGTGTGATGTTTACACACGATAGTCAAGAAATAACCATCCACGGATCGGTAACCCAACGATATTGAATTACTTTTTTATTTTTTGAGTTTTATAGCACACTGGCGCTCTTTGCACCTAGCCATTAAATCTCACAACGTATTACTACCACGTTCATACGTATCGTGAGGAATGTCTGCGCGTGAATAGATTTTTGCGTATCTATGCGCTCACGGATGAGAATAAACGAATTAAGAACGCGAATAGTGTCGGTTTACATGTTTATTGTTTTATTGGCCAGATACCGATATAAAATAAAACAAGGTGTGCGCGGGTAAATGGTCGCAATACCGGCTTATGTAAATATTAAGAGATTCCAGTCTTGAACGATTGCCTATTCCGATGTCTTATATGTGTGTCAACAGTGCGCAACATCTCGAATCATTCTCTACTCGGAGAGCTTAACAAATATAATAAACGGATTAACTATGTCAGTACGAAAATCTAAGAAGTAAATTTTAATTTACATATCATTTTAACGATTTCTTCAAGCTCTCAATCGTCATACGAAATTTCTACTATTGAATTCGATCGGAACGCGTAAATTTGAACAAATTATCGACGAAAACGTTTTGTGTCGGACCGTTCTTCTGACATTTATATAAAACCTATCATTTAGAATCAATAATAATTTCGTTATACAAATCTTAAATATTATTGTCACAGCATGGCAGATTGGCGTCAATATCTGAAAATTCTTCATAGTTGGTCGCACGTAGTAATTCATTCGGTGTTTCATTACTTTCCATTTCAACAATTTCATAATCGGGCTCCTTGAAACCACAATGAGCAAAGCAGTTCTGAATTATCATAAAAGTGACTTTTCTCCAGCTATCAGCAATAAATTGTATAGGCTGCAGTATTGTTATTGTGGAACTGATATCTTTTGCCATTGTAGAAATTGCTACCAGGTCGTCTTCAATAGCTTCTAAGATATGCTGCAACAACATCTTCCTATATTGCACTTCTAAATTTTTTATGACACCCATATCAAGTGACTGAATTAGTGAAGTAGTGTTTGGAGGTAAGAATTCAATTTGAACATTCTTCAGTTTAACGATAGTGTGGTACGAAGTTGCATTGTCAATAAGGAGTACAATTTTTCTAGAATCTCTTTGTAATTCTATACCCCAGTCTTCTAACCATTTTGAAAAAATAGTAGCAGTCATCCATGCATTTTTGTTTGTGTAATATGTTACTGGCAGATTACTATCATTGAGATTTTTAGGGCAACGTGGCTTTTTAGTTTTAACAATAACTAAAAGTTTTTTTTTGCCACTTCCAGTTGCATTGCAATAACATAGCACAGTGATACGATCCATAGTTTTTTTCGAACCAATAAGTTGTTCGTGTTTGTATACTAATGACCCATCTGGAGTGGCTCGATAAAATAAACCAGTTTCATCCGCATTATAAATGTCATTCAGGCTGTAACTTTGAAGGAATTCGGAAATTTTGCTTGAACTCCATTGTTCAGCTCCTGTCAAATCAGCGCTTGCCTTTTCTCCACGAGTTTTTTTGAATTTGATAACGTGTCTCCCTTTCCATCGAGCAAGCCAACCATCCGTAGCTGCGAAGTCTTCATAACCCATTTTTTTCGTAAACTCTTCAGATTTTAATTTCAACATTGGTCCACTGACATGAACACCTCGTTGTGTTACTGTGCTAAACCATAAATTATGAGCTTCATCAACCTCTGGATTTTTACCTTCTCTTTTCCGTTTCCTTTCCACCACCTGACTGCCCTTTTCAGTACTATTCCATTTCTTACGTAAGTTCTGTTCATCTGTTTTTAAACGGGGGACGGTGTTTTTGGAGACGCCCATGATTTTTGCTAACTCCCGAATAGGCATATTTGGAGATTGAATTTTGATTTTGTCTAAAATAGAAATTTTTTCCTTTAATGATAAACATTTACGCGACATTTTGTTCATACAAAAAATTCACCAGAACTAAAAAAAGAAAAGAAAATTTTCGCAAGGGAAAAAAAATAAAACCGCACGACGCACTACAGTTTTTGCAGAGCTAAACTAAGAACATAATAAGCTATCGGAGAGAGCATAATTAATAAACGAACAGAGCAAAAAACAGTATAGCGTCAATGAGAGAATGTCAACACAAAGACATCTCAAACAAAACCAAGAAAAAACAAAAATATTCACATAAACAAAAAATGAATTGTAAAAATGACTAAAATATTTTAGTCATTTTTATTCAATTTTTGTTTATGTGAACATTTTCGTTTTTCGACCAGAAGTGTCATTTTATAACTCAGCTCCCGTATCACCCGTCTCACTATTTATTGCCTTGAAAGTCTATTAATCTTTGTCCCTATAAACCGACGCGTTGTACCACTAAAGCGAACTAAAACAACTTTCATTTCATACGTTTATTTCGGGGTTTTGCTGATTGTCCCTTATAAACGGCTGTCCCTTAAATCCGGCGTCCCTTAAAAGCGGCATTGACTGTATATTTATATCAGTTTTATCTGAAAAACTATTACTAATAAATTCTTTTAAAACCAAACAACTCACTTTAATTATACCTGTGCCTGTTAAATAAATTCACATTATTCTGGGACATGCTCAAATAAATGACTACACTCAGCCTGCTCCTCAAATTCCTTCAAATTAAACGAAACAACCTTATTAAATTTATCATTTTTAAAAATCTTACATTACTTGCTTTGTATACTTTATTGGCTGGGTATTTTTAATTTGTTGGCTGATTTCCAGACTATTGTTATACGAATACCAGTTTATCAACTAGTATCCAACGGAGCATCGGGCGGACTGAATTTTATATAGTCTTAATAAAAAAAACGCACGACCAATACACACAACGCTTCCAACGAAGAAGCATATATAATACGTACGACTACACACACACACAAACGTATATATAACACAACGAACATACATATAGATATATATTTGTATTTACGTGAACTATACGTATCCTTAAATTTATTCAATTAAATTTCGCTAACTATTAATTCGTTGCCCTTCAAACTAACTCAATGATAACGTTACGAACTGCTTGTCGGGAACTCAAAAATTCCGCCGTCAAAAGTATCCTGCTGCTAAAGTAATAAAAATAAATCTTTGTTTTTCGCCTTTCAAAATTATTTTCGGTTTTGCGTTGAACAATGAAATAATTTATCTAATTTTTAAAACTTTATTTTAACAGGCTGCGTAGACTGAGTTTCAAGCTGTGCTCTTTACTTAAACTTATTGGGATTTATATTCAACGTCCTAAAATTTGTATCCTAATTATAATGGGTTAGGTCGACACCTTTTAAATACCGGACCGAAATTGTCCTTTTCGCATTAAAAAGTCTTAAGTTTCAATTAATTCGATATTCCGAATAATGCAAATACTCAATGACTAATAATTATAATAAGAAATTTATAAAGAAACATCGATCCGACAAAAGTCTAATTGTTATAATAATTTAGGAAAAACGAATATCGTAATTAACTAATTCCCGTTTGCGTACATAATACACACACACACACGCGCACAATTTAAAGGAAACTGAAGAGAAAAAATGATGAGTGAAAAAAACACAACCAAATACTACCGAAAAAAATTAAAGATATTAATAGAACTTAATTTTCATTGGATTATTTTAAAATATACACCTACGTTTAAATTTTAACCTTGAAAACGCAAACAAAAATTTGCTACCGATGCATCATCGATGCGCCTAATTGAATTCCAAAAAACTTTAAAACTGTATTCATTCTCAATAATGAGCAAAACAAAATAAAAACACGTACTTATTTCTCGCACAACCTGAATTTGAATCTCATCAAGAAAGAGGATTTTTTATGGTAAAAAGACCACTTTGGCCAAATCAGTTATCCGTCCAATTGGTGGTCGATAAATGAGTACCAGTTTGCTGGAATGTAAAGAAAATCAGGCAACGACAATGACAAAACATACCTTATTGCATTGTCCAGCCCCAGTGTGCTATCAACTCTGAGTTGACAGAAGTCGTTTAGGTAACTTTCAGTTCGATGGATATTATCTTATTTATATATATTAATACATAATAGATTTTAAAACTATGGATACAAAATAATAACGGCAAACAGTATGAATATGACCATCATGATTCTGAAACCTGGTAAGGATCCTCCGCATTCTGTATCATCTTACAGCCCGATGTACTTGTTGCCTGTTTGATCGAAGGTAGTGGACAAAATTAATATTAAACAGATTACAGACACACACACAGATTAATAGTATAATACGTTTACATTAGTTTGGTTTCTTACATCACCATTCCAGTTGAACAGTGCAGTTAGTGAAATCGAAAATAGTTTAGAGAGAGAAAAAGTATGTGCTGCAGCATTTGCTTTTGATAAAGTATGACATGATGGTTTACTATACAAATTAAAATGCCCATTCCCAGCTGGCATTTATTTGCTATTAAAATCATATATAAAAGACAGACACTTCTAAGTACAATATGCGCATGAAAATTCGGACTATACTTGTTGTATCTAGCCGACTTTCCTTCCACTAATAGTGTACAGATATAACGACACGGTACTTCTATCATCACATGTAGATCCCAAAATAGCAACAAAAAATCTACAGAAATCTCCTGACAAATCAGAAGTATGGTTTATGGAATATTAAAAGCAATGAATAAATCGGTAAACATCAATTTTACTCGCAGAAAAGTAGCACCTGTACCTGTCAGGTTTAATAGCACAGACCTGCCTGTGCGAACAACTGTCAAGTACTTAGGTCTGCATTTAGACATCTGCCTAACATGGAAGCATCACACATAAGTTGAAAAAAGAGAATTAGATATCTGTGTCAAGAAAGTACACCGTCTTATAGGGAGAAACAGTGTGCTATCAACGGACAACAAACTTTTAATATGTACATCTATTTTAAGACCAATTGGACATACGGAGTGCAGCTTTGGGGCTGTGCGAAGCCGTCAAATCTAAAAATGATACAGACATCGCAGAACAAAATAGGCTAATAACTAAGGCGCCTTGGTATGTAACAAACCAAACGTTACATGAAAATTTGCAGATAGAGTATGCAGCCGATATAGTTCAGAAATATGCTAGAACACATATAGCAAGGCTATTAAACCACCCAACCGCACCTGCTAGGGATCTCTTGAACACTTCCGATAAATTGCAGAGATTGAATCGTCGGAAAACAATTGACCTTGCGTAGGTTGGGTTATCGGGAGTATGTAACTGGGTGCTCTTCCCCTCCTGTTTCGTTACTTTATCATAGATAATTGCTTAATGACCACGATGGTCTGCTCGCAATAATAAAGGTAAGAAAAAAAGCCAGTAAGATGATAATTCACGATTTAAAGATCATTTCCACATATAACATAAAATTAATTCCAACTAACGTAGACGCGATTTATTTTACTAATACACTCGTATTAAACAAGTTCAATGAATTATGTACTGTTTAAATCTAATAATCGTTTATACAAAGAAAAAAAAATTGTTGTTCTTTTTCACAATTTAATCTTACATACAAAAATTTTTATTGTTAAGAAGTAAATAATCAATTTTTTTTTTTATTTTTTTAACCTTAGAACAATTTGCAACTACATCGTGTACATGTATCGCTAGTTCATATTTCAAGATAGACTAATGACGAATTATATTGATAGAGCTACTTTGAAAGATATGCAACGTTTTTGATATCGGTATAAATTGCTCTTTATACTGAATTAGTCGAAAATAATTAATTTATTTATTGTAATTATTCCGATAATGTATACTTCAACCATTAATTTTTTATATTTACGTTAATATTTTTATTTATCTTATAAATATAACAAATAAACTTAGTGATTGTTCTTCGTCACCATCACTTCCTATTTCGTGTTTTTACATAAGGCACCGTATTGAGATTCCGAACTAAAATCACAATTCGAACATGATGCAATGATTATTGCGCAATATATCCGTCGTTATTTATATCAACACATCTGGCGTATAGGAAAGAAATCATAACTACGAAATATCATTATCGCGGTTCAATATAGAAGAAGAATTTAGGCTCTAGAAAGAAATATTTTCCTTAAAGAAGAAAGAAATGCTTTGGATTCATACTAACGATATGTAGCGTTTTTTTTGTCGTTAAACCCAGCTCTTTCGTTGTCCTGAAACCATCCTTTTTGTAGACGGTGTAAAAGCGATGATATCGGAAGGTAGTTTTGTGGTTCCGCTAGAATAATCTCAGATAGTTTTAGTATCGCCGTAACGTGAGCTTCCGGGCCAAATATTTAAATTTGTTCTGTCCGCGCAAATCGTCATACCATGTTTTCTCACTGAAAGTGTTACTGTCGTATACTTTTTAAAATGATTCTAGTGAGCTATCCTGAATTTTTTTTTCTACTTCTGCCAATTCATTTCTAGCCATTCTATGAAGGGTGTCATCGTCTTCTCTTGTATGGGAAACACATCCATTGATGTATTCAGCCCTTCTCTTAAACTAGGTCGCGAATTTTAGTACTTTCCAATCGTCGGATTGTCGTGACGTCTGGAAGCGCAGCGACTAGCTCATTGCAGTGTCCGTGTATGCGTATTTTTATTGCTTCATCGACCATACAGACCCCCAAGTTCACGTTGAATAGCTTCTCATTGGTAACGTACCACGGCATTCTGTATATCAGTCTTAAAGTTTTATTTTGAAAGCGCTGTATTATATTTCTGCTAGTATTTTTCGCACACCCCCACATTGGTGCAGCATAAGTCCATATTGGCTTTATTATTACATTGTATATTAACACTCTATTGGCTAAGGAGAGGTTCGAATGATATTATCCAGTAATGTTAATTTAATATCTAGTCGTTTTTTTTTTGTTTTTTGTATATGCACCTTCCAGCTTAGTGTGCGATGTAAGTGTACTCCTAGATATCTGATGCTGTTGCTTCTCGGTACAACATGTGTACCTAGTGACAGATAACGATAAATGTGATATGGGTGTATTTATCGGGTTTCACTTCTACTTTCCAGGATTGAGCCCGCTGTAGAACAGCGTCCGAGCTTTTAGCGCTGAAACTGCCAATTCAGGTTTAGTAGTCATCATAGCATTTGACACGAAATTGTCTAAATATACTCCGGAAAAAGGTTTTATTGCGTCAGAAATTTTTATCACTAACGATTTTCTCTATATTTTCTGCTCCAAGGTTCTAGTCCGGGTTGTAGCCATTTCGCCATCGTCCACTTTGAAAGGAACTCAGCAGCTTTGCATCGTTAATTAAGGATAAGTTTATACCATTTGCCCATAGTGTTTAACATGCTCGACTTCTTTCGTCAGTTTTTTGATAACCTATTGGCTGCTGTGGCTATTTAAATCGCCGAGTATAATTTTTGCGTTTATATACGTCCACGAGATCTGAAAGACCTGAAAACTCGGATTTCTGAAGAAATTTCAAAAATTCAACTACCTATGCTCGAAAATCTTGTACAGACCGAATGAATGAATGTGTTGCAAATGACGGTCGTCTGAACGAATTTGTGTTCCACAATAATCTCTCGTTTTGCTATTTTTAAATAAAATTTCATTCAAAAATTTTGGTAGAGTAATTTTTGAGTTATTCGAAAAAAGGAAAATGAGAAAAACCGTCCGTCTTTTCCGTGTCAGCCAAGTTTCCGAAACCTCTATAAATCCACACATTTTACCAGTTATAATATAAATTAATCAGCTAGGACATTGCATTATAAGATCCGAAAACGTGACGTGTGTAAATATACGCATATGACGTACCAAGGAAGGGAATATAATAATTCCAGATATCGACTATAGGGAATAATTCTCGATTATACAAGAGATTTTATTTGTTTAATTAGATTTCGTAGAATGAATTGCTCCCTCCTAGATCAATCGCATGGTTGTAGTAAATATGTTTCCTCGTTCGTGTTGACCAATATAATTACATCTGACGAACGCACAGTGTTACTAAGACTTTATCATTAGCGGGTGTAGTATAAGAGAGAGAATCGTGAATTTTTTATACATATATATATATATATATATATATATATATATATATATATATATATATATATATATATTACAGAGAGAGAGAGAGAGATATATATAGGTCTAGAGAAGGCACGTCTGTAGAAAGTTATTAACCGTTTTCATTTAATATAGATCTATTCGTCAGAATCTACTTACTCACTAACTAATAGGTGGTTCTGTATGGACGGCTATATATAAAATTCTATAACCCAAAAAAAATTTCCTAGTGATTATATATATATATATATAAATGTATATACATAGTTTTTTTCGCATTTTTTTATCTTTTAAATAATTTCTCGGTCGACTTTCGTTTTTCTAATGCTATAGGCTATTTTTCAAACGTATTTTGACCGACCGATCAAAGATACTACCATCGATCTTTAGCAGAAACCGGATAAGAATTGTGTAGTAGCCGTACCAAGCTCAACCACTTTACGGTAGATAAAAATCTGGGTTTGTAGAGCAAGTCGTGATATATACGTCGCTATATTGTTTTTATTCTCTTTAGTTTCTGTTTATCAAGAAGTTTTTTCTTCATACATCTATTGTTTCATTTTACTCCTACCAACGCCCATCAAAGAACCGGCTACTAACCATTATCGTTCCTCTAGCGATTTTAATCGAACCTTCCAGTTTAAAAGTGGTTATTAACACAATCGTTATCATCATCGCGAAATTTTCAAATGATAGTAAACCGAGAGAAATTATTTATCTAACGGGTATTAAATATATTTTTTTTTTTGTATTCAGGTAATATTTCAATCTCTCTCTCCCTATATATAATATATATATATATATATATGTATATTCCTATTTTTTTACTTTAGCAGGTTCTTCTAGCTAACACTCACATAACTATAAACTTTTATTTGTACGTTATCGAATACGAGTATAAGTAAAAGTTTACTTACATCAATAAATAAGTATAAATCTACTTCTACCAACATAAAGGGAAATTATTAGTAATAATAATGAATATAATTGAAGTAAAAATACATCGTATCTGAATTTCTGAACATTGAGTACAATCGCCACAACGAAAACAACCGTACTAATACAACTAATAGAACTAGTTTCAAATCACTATTTTTAAGTTCGAAACGTCGTATAATGTCCACAAAAGTTCAAAATTTGTATCTGATGATTGAATTACTCGTAATGAGCACATATAATGATGGTATAGTTACTGGAGCGCTTGATTGTGAACTTAAAGATCGAGGTTCGATCACAGCTGGCGGCATAGTTTTTCATCATCGTAACTCTTTATTATCACGGAGAAGGCAGTCTCACCCCCCACTCCGTTGTAAGAATGCACGCGCACCTAAGTTACATAATTATTACCTTAAATGCAAGCACATTATTCGTTAGCTCTATTCGAGCATTGAGGATACTATGGACCACGTGTCAACGAAATTCGCCATCCGATTCTAACTTCCGTCATTATTGATGGCTTTTAAGCAGACGTAGCTTTTGTTAATTACTTTATTCTGTCCGCATAGCGTATTTCCGTTTTTACTCGTTCTCGTTTGCCTTCTGTCCGAATTAGCCTATATCGTGTAGACGTATAGCTGATTCAATTTTATTCGACGCAGAGAAATTGTTTCCTTTTTCTACCCGGGGAACCTGTAACATTCGTCTCAAGCAGAATACTGTAAAAACATAGAGATTCGTGAAAGTCGCTTACTTTTAAAGTTCAACATTCCGAACCGTATAGAGAAAGATAGAAAAGATTAAGGTTTTGCATCAAACGTACTTTCACGTTTAAGTATATGTTTTTCATATCATCTGTAACTTGCCAAGACAACTGTGACGGCTCTTTAGGTTTCAGCTGTTACAATTTTTTTTTATCGATCACCATTATCTTCATTTTAACTCGATTAATGTTTATTGCCGCTTCTGAGCTTACCTTTTCTCTGATTTTTACAAATCACACCGAACTTTAATTAAGCGCCATTGAATGCCACGGTACACATTTCATTTAATGGTATCATCCATAACTTATTCCGTTCAACGTAGTAAATGCTTCGGTGTATTCTATGAACTCGATGTACGTTGTAATGTTGAATTTCCGGGGTATTTCTCTACTATTTGCCCCGTATATGGAGTCAATTTTCCCATATTCGGCATAAATCCTGCTTGTACTTCTCCTACATGTGGTCGTATGTACTGTCTAATATATATTACATATATCCGGGTTGACGATAAAACAACATTAAAAGACGAAATAAAATAAACTGAAAAAAAAAACCTCAAAATGTTAAACGTGTAGAATTTTTTAGTCGTAAAAACACGATCATATTAAACAACAACAAAACAGCTAATTTAATCACAAAACTTTTCGCATGTTAAGGCATTATCACACGTGAATGTAAAAAATATAAATTATAAAAATATACGTAAATTTATAAAAATAAAAATGAAAAATGTAAAATATATTACTTAAATTCACAATTTACAAAAATTATCAAAGTGATAAAACAGTATTTTTAACTAATCTAATAGTGAATGTGGTAAATAATAACACAATAATACATTTTATATCGCCGATTATCTTGTTAACGAGGGCGAAGACAAGAAGCTGAATGGTATCAGATAGTAAGATGGAGAAAGTAAAATAGAGTTCACCGTCGATTCGTGGTGATTATATGTGATAACTAGCGGTTTTTAATATTTTTCATCGAGACTTAATAAGGCAAGTCGAAGTCCTAGATAGAATAAGAAATCATATGCTTTGCCAATTTTACAGTGTGGCTAATACACTAGCTAACTGATTTCATTACTCATCGGTAAAAGAGTAAAATTCGATTTAAATTCTTTAAAAATTTATAATTTTTAAAATGAAATTAATAACTCGTTATAATGACCATCATTTGAACGATTATTTTTGTTCATGTCAATCACATTCCGAAGGAAAAATTAATTTTACATCATAGTGTTTGACTTTTGTATACTTTTCAAATTCGCATTTTACCAAGTTCAAAATTAGACCATTATTTATCAATTACTTCAATAATTAGCCGAAAATAGAGTATACAAACAAGACACAGGTCTACAATATCAAAACTTTCATTATTTTCCTTTATATATATATATATTAAGCGATATTTCATCAATTACTCCCTAAAGGATGAGTAAAAATTATATATATATATATAATATAAATTCCAACTATCTCTCAGCGCACAACTTCTAATGCGATATATTTAGCAACGATCATCATCCTACGTCCAAAAAAAAGTGACACAGCTGTTATTAGTCAAACCGAGTCAATTAGTCTCGTTCCTGTGGATTCCAGCTCATGACGGGGGTTCGAAGGAATGAACTAGCAGATAGAGCAGCAAAGAGTTGTCGATCCCAAACGTCGCAGTTCCACCTATTGATCTACGTAATTATGTCAAATCAAGATTTTTCGCTTCGTGGCAACAAAATTGGCAATCGAGCTCCTCATTAAATAAACTTCGTCAAATCAAGAATTCCGTTCTACCTTGGACGACTTCGCTTCTAAACCGCGGAGAAGAGCAAATCGCGGCTGTATTATACAAGACACAGCCATTCACACCTGGTTAACAGAACTCCGGCTCTTCAGTGTTTCGTGTGTAGCGTCACGCTTTCCGTCTGCCATATCCTCATTGAACGTCCGATTGTCTATCAACCTATCCTCCTCACTTCTTCTTATCTTCAAATATAAATAACCCTCTCTTACTAACCTATTCATGTTCTTACGCTTGTCCGGTCACTACTCCTTGATTTAACTTCCTCTTCCTCGTGAAGCTTTTGTTTCTGCACAGGGCACGTTAATTTAAATCAATAATAATAAAAAAAAAACCGCATTAATTAGGCACGATGATGGCCAGATCCCACGGAAAAGAATAATAATTGTTATTAGAATAAAACGCTCGGAGAAATTTACAGATATATCGAAAGATGCAATTGAATCACAATGATAGAAAAACTAGTGAATATTGAAATTCATTACAACGTACAATATTTCCCCGCTTACACATACGTTGATCATTGACTATACTATGTCATTATCATAATGCCCTCCATGTCATTCCACTCTCTCTACATAATATATATATATATATATCACCACCCATGTTGCAGCATTGTGACTTATATTTCATTGTCTGAATAAATATTTTATTCGTTCGAACAGAAATGAATGTATGCACTTTTGAATTATATAAATATTCTTTTATCTCACCCGAATTAATGGAATAATAAATAATTACGTCCAATAATAATAATAATTATGATTATTATAATTTCTGGACACTCCTTCTTTTCAAATATCCGGGCTAGCGCGAATGGTGCAGTTATTACGATAAATTTGCAAAACAACTTCTTTGTGGGTGTAGAATTGGCGAAATCAGGACGAAACGTGGAATAATTTATGAAAATTACACTAACGCTTATATATTGAAACAGTTACACGTACACGTATTATGCTGAACAAATATTTACATGCTGAGGAATTAAATTATTTACGTGTGATATTTCTTAATGTTTTCTATGTACACGCGTCGATAAATTGCTATCTCCTTTCAGAGTATATAAACCTTACAACAGGGAACGAGAATGTAGGGAATAATAATTAAAATATGCACGAAACGAATAGAATCGACTGCGACTTCGCTATCTATATAGTCGACAATACGGATACGATTATGTGGATGATTTTGACTAATCGGAGAAAGTTACGAGCGTTAAACGCCGATATACGCAATTAGACAGCGAACTGAACCAAATAATCATAAGACCCGTTATTTCGATCATTTCTATCCACTTTTCATATTATTTTCTTTTGGCAACGTTATTCGATTCAAATCAACGTTTAAACATCTGTTTGTGTTTACAATTAACTTCGAAATAACCGGAATTAGTTATTACGTCATTCGTATTGGTAACCTCCGAATATTCTTTATCGATTTTTTTTTTTTCATATATAATAAATTCGGTGTAATCCTTTATACCTTATATTTCTTTTCACGACTTAACCTAGATGGACGGGACTGTAAGAAGAATAATGATAAAAAAACCATAATGTAGTAATATTTAAAGAAATTATGATAAACTGGAATTCCACTGTCTAGAAAAAACGGGAACAGAAGCAGAGTTTGTAAATAACGTAGGAAAGGAATATCCCAAGAGACATCAGCTGTTCAAACAAGGTATACCTGAATTTCATTGTAGTTAAATGGCAAAAAAATGCACACGTGATGATTGTTGCAAAGTATCTCATTCCTACGCGGGTTTAACTACGGATAATAAATTAAAAAAAAAAAAAAATACTAACATTATTGTTTACATGTATTTTTGTTATTTTCTAAGAGAGATCATTCCTTAGATACTTCCCCTTTATAAATAAATAAATATATATATATATATAATTATAAATATCGTCGTATTGTTTTCGTGATCTTGTCTATTGTGTCTCATTTTCATACATACAATAGGCTAAATCAAAGCGTTAATTTAATGCAACTCAAATCTATTATTGCAATGATTGAAATCACACTGATGAATATTCAAAACGTAATTTCTTCATTATTTATTGGTCTTTGCGATTTGTCTTAGTTATACACAGCGGCGGATTATGGCTTAGAACCATGAGACTCGGTTCTAAGGCGGCAAAATTGCTTACCAATCCTCAGAATTCGAAAGGAAATATTCGCTTTGCATCGGATATTAGAGCAATTTTAAATCACGGATTTCTGCGATACCTCTCCGAATGTAGATACTGTTTTACGAAGTATTCCCGTATCGAATTGTAGCGGAATCATTTTCAACCTTGAAAAGTGTAAAAAATTATTTGCGGACGTACATGAGTCAAGACTGGCTTAATTGGACTTATTATACTTTGAAGCGCAATTATAGTGAAAGAAATTAAGTATGACGAGATATTATCGATGTTTTAGCAGGAAAAATAAGTATAAGCAGCGATTCCGATTGTAATTGAAATAAGTTATACATTATTATATCGATGTAATAAGTTGTAAAAAGACAGTTTTTTACACGGTTTATTGCGTAATTTTTATAAACATATTTTAAAAAGGACGGCATCGCACTTAAATTCTCCGCTGGTTATAGGCTTCATCTTTTTTCTTCGACTAAAGAATTTTAATTCAAAAATCTGTTGTTTGACGAAAACAACCACGTTATTTCCCGATATTCCGGTTTAAATTATCGTGGTTTCATCTATTCGATTAATTCCTCGAAATAGTACGTTACTTGGAATCGCGATGATCTTAAGTCTCTAATTCGCGTCTTTTGTTCCATTATCCGGTATTTTCATATCCTCGCATTAAAAAAAAAAAAAAAAAAAAAAAAAAATTATCACCGACTCAAATAAGTTACACACAGCTTACTTGTAAGACAGAAATGCGAAGAAATTTTAATAACAAATAATAGAAAGCGAAGAACATTGTTGTTAGTTAAACGTTTTGTTTCTTAAGCTACGTTAAATTCTTCTTTATTCGTTTTCTCTGTCACTTTATTCGTCTGTCCGTCTATTTGTCTCTGTTTTTCTCTGGAAACATTTAAGGTAATTTATCGACGTGTTTATTTTTCGATCGATAACTGAACTCGTAATTATTCGATACATAAGCGCGCAGGTATGCATATATACGTGTTACAGGTTTGTCATTATCGTTGTTAGCCGGTTATTAAATGGACCGGTTACCACATATGGTGTCCCGTAATCGGCGATTAGAAAAAATTTTGCCATCTTCCATCAACTGCCAAAACGGAACACTCCGAATTGGTAGCGGTGACGTCAACTGAAATTTAGATTTATTATGTTACCTAGTTTGGTCAGTCTTCGTACCCGTTAGCGATATATAAGTGGTTGACTGGTTTTGTGTCATTATAATTATTATTATTATTATCATTGACGTTATTAGTACTATTTTTATTTTTAACGTTTATACAAAAAAAAAATTTGAAACGAAAACTTGCATTTATCTTCCATTTTTATGTTCGTTTTAACAGTAATTTCCATTAACAGCTGCGTTTGGATATTTTTAAAACGATTTCATTAAAAACGCCCGAAGCAATACGGATATCAATTTTTCATAAGTTTTCTACTTTATTTCTCGCGTTCATATTTTCTTTTTGTCCCATTATAAATATATATATATATATAAATATATATATATATTACAGGTATTTAATACCAGTGTTTTATATAATAAATTAGCATTATTTATGAACCTCGAATTTACCAAATGTTTAAACAACTAGACATATTTTCAACTAAATCACATAATATTGCAAAAAATTTTCATGCCATATTTTAAGTTCTGTTAAAATTGTAGACCCAACACAATATACGATAATAACACACATACACGCGTATACATCATGTACAAAACGTAACTCTGTCAGGACAGTGTATTTTAACATCAATTTTAGACGGAATTTTTATTCATAATTAACCATATATGGATAAATTCTCCGATGAGTACACGGTATTATATATAAAGTGATTCGGGGAGAATTAGGATCACTTTTAAAATTGCTGATTACGTTAGGTGGCTCGAATTCCGAAATTACATAAAATAACTTTACGAGGCCTAAATAATTTACGAACGCAAAAACGAATGCGAATTTTAAAAATTTTTTAGAAGTTTATATTTATTTCAGTCATTATATAAATTATGCAAATATATATACATATATATATATATATATAAATACATTGGATAAAATATTTAAAATAAAGAAGTTTGAAAATAAACAATTTTTAATGTACTGTAGGTCCCTGTTTTCAATAACGTTTACTCTTCCAATTTTTCCCTACCGCTATTATCCGAAGTTTATACCGCTGAACATTATCAAAGACATTTCGATCATCTATAAAACACATACTAAGCCCATGTTGACGTATTTTTTTTTTTAATGGGTAATTTTGTGTTAAGAATTTGTTCCCGTGGTGTACCTCGTCTTTTCATAAAGTCTGACTGTTCTTCAGATATTTCTTTCACCATATGTGCGTATATCCGTTATTTAGTATGATTTTTTATATAGATCACGCGGTCCATTATTATATGTATGATTCGTATCGCTTCACAAATTTCCTTATAAAGTATTTTTATTAGTTTTATATTTTTTTTTTTATTATTTCTCTATTTATCGTTTCCCATCGTAATGATTATCGATTAAATGCATCGTTTCTTCGGATAGCCACAGTTGGCGATTCTTGCTTTTTCTTCTTCATGTGGATTTGTTTACCACCAGTACAATAACATGCTTCAACTATTTCTATCGTTTCCGATCTGACTAGTGTTATAGTTCCTCCTATTAATTCTTCTATTATTTTTCTAAACATGTTACCATTCCTAACTACAATTTTTTGATTAGACTGGGGTTTTACAGATACTTTTTAATTTAAGTCCATTCCTAACACACTGTGGTCAGGTCCACATTCTGCTCCTGGACGCGCTTTTATATTTTTACAAGAGGACTTTTCAACGGTCTTGGATAAGGAAATAATGGTTACCAAGAGATCTCCATGTAGCAAGTCTGAAAAAAAAGTATTTGCTATAATTAGCCAGTTCTCAATAGTAAAGTGAAACATTCATTCTCCTCTTTCATCTTTCATTGCGTATGCCTAGACCGCACTTTCCAAATATAAGTTTAATGCGCCGTTTTTTTTTGTTGTTTTTTTTTTTTGAACCTCAGTTCGTAAAAACGATGGGGTAAATATTAGGTGTAAATGAAGTACAACATAGAAATAACAGATTGTCCAGAACCTGTCCAATTAAGTTTATGGAATTCTGTGTTTTACAATATTATAAGATTAAATTGTATACCATATATATTTTGGTTAGGTGCACATTTATTCTGCGATGATTTATTTCTGCAATGGTGAAAGTGTTAAACATTATAAATTACTTAATTGCTCTGCTCTATTATCGCTAAAATCTTTACTACAATGATTATACAGCCGGAAAGATTAACAGTATCGGTAAAGAGTTACATGTTACACAGTTGTCGGAGTGTGCCGTGTTGTATAAATGATCTTTAAATAAGCCGTTGCCGGTAATAAACTGTACGTAAAGAAAATAAGATATAAACGATGTATTACTGAATCTTCATTTAATATTTGGAATTTTTTTTTAACTATACCGTTATATTCATTCTATTGTAATTGAAATTTATTCCTATAATGCTTATCTAATACACGTACAAACTGTTTAAAAAGTTTTTTTTCACGAATGACATAGGGTTTTTGACGATATTTTACGTTACTTGAATTCGTGATCTGGATTTATATTATTTTTTACCAAAAAATATGTTTATATGTTTCTCTATATGCAAACTTAATGGTTTGATTCCTGCAATGACGATGCTTGCCAAATAGCTGGTAGTTCAGTAGGGTTTAATCAGTTTTATCGTTATAGTTCTTTGAAAGATTTTTAATATGTTCTGAAGTCTCGTTATTTTTAGCTTATCTTTATATATGACGCTGCCATGAAAAAATTATTGAGTAACACTACATGGATAATTTTAATTTTATGTGTTGGTTGCTATCAGTTTTTCAAATTTTTGCATTCATATCTCCAACTACAAAACACATTTTTTGACTCGGAATTGCGCCTATTTCTTCTTGTAATTCAATATAAAAATTTTCTATTTTTTCATCTGAAGCCGAACCGGTTCGCGCATAGTGTACAAAAATCGGCTTGAGCCGTACTCGAATTCTTCTGTCATTTTTTTTTTTATTTTCTATCCCGTCACTAGGTAATTTAAACTCTTGTTTACAATTATTGCTACTCTATTTACACTGGATCACTAGATTCCTCATCGCTAGAACGATATATATCACACTGTTGTTAGTTATGAAATGACCCAATTTTCTGTACTTGGTTTCACATTGTCTATACCATATCGCTTCAGTTCCATTTGTACAGTTATAAGTTTGCCTGTTTCTGTAAGACCTCTAACATTCCAAGTACCATTAGTCTGGTCGAAATATCTAAATCTTCCCAGTCGCTGATTTTTCTTGTTGTAGCTTGAGTCTTTACTTTCGTTTTCACATTCCGATCCTCTATATATATATATATATATATATATATATATATATATATATATATATATATATATAAAATATAAAGTCGTTTTAACTTCGAAAACGCCTAAGCAATTCTTATCAACCCGAAGTTTGATATAGGACGTATCAAACGACTCTCTCTGTTATGTTAATAGGAGTGGTTTGCCCTTATCTTAACTTTCCCAGCAGGCTGATATTCATTTATTTGCCAGTTCAATGGATAGCTGAGTTGGCTAGAGGACTTTTTACCATGAACAATTCGAAAATTAAACTCAGGTCGAAATGCTAAAGCATTATGCCACGAGGACATTATGTTGATTTTCTTCGAAACATCTGCAATATTACAACCATAACAGGTTTCAAGACGCACTTATTTAATCGTCGATAATTTGCGCCGGTATATCCTCAGTTTTTTAACGTTTACTCGGGTTTTATTTTTTTTATTCTTTACTTTTATCATTTACGAGCCGACGTTACTATTTTTATTAGTTTATACGGACATTATTATCATTTTTATTTTATAATTATAATTATTATTATATTATTACTGTTTATGGTATTATTATAATTTTTGAACACGTCGGCTGAGGGAGGTAATAATAACGAAGTTCTGCTTTAATGTTCATCCTCCCATTTAATAACGCCCCGTTATAATATCATTATCAATGATTATTTATTATTATTATTATACGTAAAGCAACAAGTATCCAAATTTCACAGTTATATTGCAATTCGTAAATACTACATTGTTGCACAGTAACGAAAACACGGCAAACTGGTTATGTATATGTATATATATCATATCCGAGACACATAACGCGTTCCTTATTTTTTTGTAATTTTTATTTTTTTTGGGTGGGGGGATTTTTGTCAAAGATGATTAAGATTAATTTACACGAATAAAACAGACCAACTACGTGACTAGACTATTATACAACGCGGTGATCGTGATCAGAGTTAAGCAGTGTGTGTCGTATAATCGATGTTTTGGGTTATTTCTATAATCGATCCTTAGCAACTATCAACGTAAATATTAGCGTACACATCCTCTATATCGACTTTACCATATCCTGGTTATAATTCTTTTCGATAGGTCACACAACGAACATTCTACGTATAATAATAATAATAATAATAATAATTTTAATAATATTAATAGTGTTAATGATGTATTCAACCGCGCATACATTTTAAAATGTATTAGTTTTTTCCCGGTTTTAAAGACGGAAAAAAATCGTATGATCGAATTCAACGACGACACGCTCCGCCCACAGACGTTATAAATTCATCGTCAACTTATTGGTTATCGAACGAGTCGTCTTTTATAAATCTTTATCTTATTATTATTTTTTTAAAGCGTCGAATGCAGTCATTTAAAAAAAAAATAAACACCAAAAAAATATTAGAGTTCACACTATAGGTTTTTTTATACAAATCGCCAAGCTTTTCGGCTATTAAGTCGTTATCAAGTGAACGTAAAATAAAATATAAAAATGTAAATGTATACAATGTATAAGAAATGTAAAATGTAAAAATACTAATTTAGATATAGAATTTATAAAAATTAACAAAATGAAAAAATAACTAAATTAAATATACAGCATATAAAAATTTGAATGCGATAAACAACAAAATCTACCTATAAGAAATTGTAAAATGCAAAAATACTAATTTATATAATGACATTTATTAAGGAAAAATAGTAATTATAAACAATCAGCGATACAATGCATAAACATACCAAAAACGTAGAAAAAATAATAATAAATTAACTTCTCTATAATATAAAACTAATACTATTTTATAATTTTGTTAACTTGTATTATAAATCCTATATGTAAATTAGTATTTTTACATTTCATATTTCTTACATATTTTATATATTTATATATTTTTTTATTTGATAATGACTTAATGGCCGAAAAGCTTTGTGATCTTTATAAAACGTTTTATCAGCTACTATCAAGTTGTTTATTTTTTATTTTATTCGTTATCGTTATTTTATTTCTCGTTTATGATTACGTTACTAATTAAAGAAGTAGTATTTACGATATTTTCGGCTTACTACAGAAACGTATATAAGATCGTAATAACGAACTCAAAATCTTTTCAATTAGCGAATGTATATAGGAACAATTCGTACAAAATAGTACAATATTGTTTATATATATATATATATATATATATATATATATATATATATATATATATATATATATATATATACACCTGTAGACAAACGACCGGTTTGGAGGTAGGGATGATAAATATATGTAGCTCGTATATACATATATATATATATATATATGTATGTATATATATGAAAGAGTAATTAGGTTGAATATATACACTTTGACTACCGCTGCTGGGATATCATGTCCACCGACCTGTAAAGTAATAAGAAGAGAAAAAAATTTCTCTCCCGGTAATTAAACCGTTCGTCAAGTGTGGGCGAGTTACCGTTATTAAAATTAATTATCCGCTCGATGTTTGGCAAATATCTTAATTATACTACGTCCAAGATTTTCAAGTGAAAATTATACAAAACACGAGATGCATAACGTTTGCGCGCAAGATATATATATATTATATATATACACACATTTATACACACATAAGTAAAGTACTAATCTATTTAAAAATAATAATAATAATAATAAAAGGAAAATACGAAAATTAACGATTAAAAATAAATAAAATTTTAAACCAATTATTTACTCACCTTATACAGGTAGAGCTTCTGACCATATTCAAAACACTAATACATATTAAAAGATGTTATAAAGAAAAAATTCTAATCGTCAATGATTCGACGAGTGCTTTATTATAACAACTACAAGTAAGAAACTAAAAGATGTTGAACCATATATATATCGCCAGTTTAGGAAAACAATAGTGGATATACAAAAATCAGAAAACGAGACACACTGTAATACAGTCGCGTACATTCGGAAATGAAGTAGTAGACACATTAACCAAACGTCAGCTATATGAAATAGAAGATAAACCGATTGAATGAACGGGATACACATTACTCGGATTAAGCAGGTATGCGTGGAATCAGAAATATAAACTGATATTCGCAACCAAAGGAAATAATTACTACAACATACAGTCGAATATTCTAAAATTACTTCGTTTTCACATTGGAAATTTGGAAAGCGGCTAAAACCGTGCTTAGAATGAGAATATGTCACATGCGAACTACGGAACATCTAGCTAGAATGAAAATTATTGATTCGAGTCTTTCTTAATTCTGCGGACAAGAAGATAAATCTTTGACACATTTGAATTGGACCTGTTCAAGCTGTGTAGAAGGTTGTGAACGATTTTTTTCGGTGTACATTTCACAATATGGAACAATACCGATTACAATTAGTTAAATGAACCGTGTTTACCTGCAGTTAAAATGTTATATAAATTTATTCAAGAAAACGAGAAGATCTATATTTAACATTACATAGACATATGTGTATAATTACGTAAAAATTAAGAACTTGGAATGTAAACTGGTCAAAAAGTGTTACAGAGCTGGAATCATATTTCAGGATCACACAACACACGTGTGTACATTCATGTGAATAAAGTATACTTATCTTTTTTTCTAATACCATCGTAAAAGAAAAAAAATTAAAATTAATAACTTACGATATTAATATTCAATTCCGAGACAAGTATAAAATATTTGTGTGTAATAATTGGAAAATAGTAAACATTTTAAGATCACTATCGTAACTTGAAGAATAGAATAATCAAATTTTTGTCCATATTTAATAAAGTACCGAATAACAATGGTGATAATTCAGCTAGAGCATAGGAGTCCAATGGGAGCTAATGTACACTGAGAGCATTAGTCAATCGCCTCTCACTTATTACTATCAGCTCCAGCCGTCTGTTCCCAAACTCCCGTTGTTCTATCCCTTTAAGAAGATTAGTCGTAAGGGAATTATCAGTAGATTACGATTTGGACATCATTTGTTGCCTGACCGTTTACAGAAAGTCCCTTCTATCCCCTCCATTCTAAGCAATCCGGATAATGTCTTTTTTGAATGCTCTGCTGTGGCGCCGTTGCGTTCGGAGCTTTACCTTGTCTTACTACGTTCTTCCAGTATTACACCTCCGTATAATGTATCGTCCCTTCTACATCTGGATAATCTACAATTATTCCCCCATATAGCGACATTTCTAGAGAAGTCAGCATGCTTGATTAAGATGTAAATAGTCCCACACAGTATAGCATGCTGGGTAAGCTGAAAAGGCATCCCCCATTTTTAAAAAACACCCGAAACAATGGCGATAGATTAAATTATTTAAAAATGGACCGGTCCCGTATAAATCGATAATAATTCCGCTAATTTTTAATCTAGAATAGTAGCATAATAATATCAGTAAGATCTTTTCGGAGAATAATAACGATTAAAATGATTAAAGCTTATAAAACTACTGATTATTAGGTATCGATAGCAGGAATATTCCCTATAGATTTAGAAAAATACGTAAACATATCGATATATTTTAAGGATTTAAAACGATATTAATAGGATAAAAATAATAAGTCAAATTATTTCGGGAATATAACCGTTCGAAAAAGCTATATAATTGACGTAAAATAATTGCACCCTGTTAATCTTACACCAAACGACTTATCAAGTAAAATAATAATAATAATAACACGGATTGTATATTTAACGCAGCAGGTAACTGATTGTAGATTTACTAGTTTAGGGATGTTCTATTTTTAACGATAACATCTCTAGGTGGTACGGTCGACTGATTAAAACGTTTATCGGTAAATACTTGCAAATATAAATACAGTTATTCTTCGCACAACCGGACTATATCACGACATATGTTCACGTTTGTTTTCTAACGATTCATTAGTTCATTAAGCAGAAAAACACACATATTTTATTATACTATGACGCAAGAAAAAATTCCTATAGGTACTCTCTCGTTGCATTACGTGTTTTTATAGCCTATCCTGTATTATTTATTTTAGTTAGTCTTAAACAAAGAATAATATAATACATATATTATATATATATATATATATATATATATAATATATGTTTTATATATATATATATATATATATATAATCACATAAAAATTGCAACATTGTTAAAATATCGTGTCCGGGTATTCGGGTCGTCCATTGCAAAGGTAGTAATCTTAGTTCTCGCTCGTGTTAATGTTACGTTACAAACTGCTCATTAAAATACGTGCATTCCCTTATCGTAGACAAAGTGCATATTTACTGTATATATATATATTATAATCAACTGAAATTAAATCGGGACTAGTAATATGCACATTCTTCTATCTTAACTATCCGTCACATCTCCTTACTGTTACGATAATCTACAACCGAAAACATCGTGAAGATTATCAATCCATCCACGTGGTAAAATATCTTCACGATGGCTGTTCCTCTTCTTTACACTCCAGTATTTCTTCATTACTTATGTTTCTGCTTCCTTTCATCTGTCGGTTTAATAACAATTTTCTTCTTCGCTTTTTCTTCAAAGCTCTGGAAATTATTAACTTCGCTTCTGAACCTGTTCCTATTCATAATGTCTTCTTCTGTGACGACGTTAAGTTGCTATCTTTCTTATTCTAAAAATTCTCCTTGTTATTTCGTATCCATTCTTTTTTAAGTAACCACAATAATCTTCGAGAAAAATATTTAACGATTAAAATCGAAAAATACGAACGAGAAAACCAGCAACATCCGTAAAAGTATAAGTGGGATCACTGGATCACTTTACACTATAGAACGAGAAACGAGTAATCTTTACGACTTCCTATATTGTTCAAATGCAAACACCAAACAAACGAATTTCGTCGTGATGGAAATTTTAAAATAAAAAATTTTTCAAATGTACACTCGAAACAACGCTCGATGAAAATATACGATATCGATGATAAATTTGTACGAAAAAAAAAACAACATTCATTTTAAAAATTAACGGAAAGTATTTATTTTTGAAATTTGAAGAGAAAAATTTGAGAAAAAAATTGGAAAATGTATAACGAACACGATTATTAATTGATAGGCTTAGCGACTTCTATTAGAATTTAAGAAAACGTTGTTCCGAACAAAACGTGTCGAACCGGCTGTTGCACAAGTTGTATCGCCTAACATTAGACGTTAATTCTGAAAATCTTGAAAGGCAGCCTTTTAAGAACGGTCGAAGAGTTGGAAAACGCGGCTACGTCTGAACGACTAAAAGCTAAAGCGTCGGTAATGTAACGGAATCTCTTACAATAGGAAACGTTTTTAAATAGAAAATTCGTTACTTTCAACTATAACGAAGTAACGCCCACACACTCCTCCGTAAATTCTGTTTAATAATAAAGACGATAAGATTTGATTATCGGCCTAACATTAGAAAATATTCATCATCATCCTACATCGCGACACGATGACGTCATCGTGATGTTCCTCTAATACAGATTATTTTAAATTAATTTTAACACTTCAGATTTCAATCATCCGGCTATGCTATACGTGGGAACAATTTCAATTCCCAGTTTTTTCAGACCTTTTTTTTTCAAAACTGAATTCAAATCGATCAATACCAGTTTCAACCATTTTTTTTTTTTTAATATAAAAAGTGCAGAAAATACCGAATGCCATATTTGAATAGTCGACAACGCATATACCTAATTTTTACGATATTATTCGGGATAATTTATATTCCAATTACCAACGGTCGGTTCTGACCAAAAATGAAAAACGTCTTGTCGATATAGAAGATAGGAGAAAATAAAATTAATAGGCCCTAGTAAAAAACACAGCGAGAAACGAATGTGTCAGTTAATGGTAAACATTTGGAAATGTCATCCTG
Organism: Coronaproctus castanopsis; assembly: GCA_032883995.1. Lineage (NCBI taxonomy): Eukaryota > Metazoa > Arthropoda > Insecta > Hemiptera > Monophlebidae > Coronaproctus > Coronaproctus castanopsis. Next base: position 166,861,879 of record CM065053.1, read on the forward strand.
TATCGAAGACACGCATGGTAGCTGACAACGTATATAAAGCTGAAGAATTTCAATGGCCGAAAAATCGTTTATAGAGAAACAACGCGTCGTAATTACGTGCATGTCTCGAACAATACGAAAACCTACTTGGTGTGCCGGCAGAGAGCTGGACAGACCGTCAGAAATTTACCTCGAGATCTCTTGTGCTTCCTTTATAGGATCGCACTTGAAAGTTCAGATGAAACGTGCGCTGTGCGACACAAGGCCGCAAAACTCATCGCCCGAGATGATGTCATCATGCAGTACCACAAAGTCGCAATCGTGCTTCTTGTTAGTGGCAGTGGCCCTAAATAAGGGTTTCACTGAATGGCAATTGTCATTAATAACCAGCTCGGCTTTCAGACTCGATACAATGATAGGTGATTTTAATTTGGACAGTTGACGGCTCAGCAACTTCTCATTTGCGTCACCAGATTACTGATAGGCTGTCTAGATATTTAGAAGGAACGGGTCGACGATATAAACATAAAGGGACAATCAGTCCCAAGTTATGGAACGTCGGCTCGTGGAAGGTGGAATGCTTTCAAATAATTGTTAAGCGTGCGGTAGTGTTTAGCGTAGACGATGATAAAAAGAGATACACAACAAATAGAAACATTCCAGAAACAGCGATGGAGTGCTTAAAAATAAACTATCAAATTAAAAAAAAAATGATTAAAAGAACGCCGAGAAAGAAAAATTAATTTGAGAAAATTTTGTAAATCATAGCGGACAGAACACTTTTTAAGGCATACGTAGTTTCCTGTGAACAGTTATTATACATAGACCGAAAGGAAGACTAAGACTGACTGACGGATAAGCCGATAAAAGAAACAACAAATATGGATAACAGTTGGCGGAACTAAAGAGATCTAAAAGAAAATTAGTCAACTTTTTTCCGCAGAAGCGAATCAGTCAGATGACCGAAATATCGATCGATTCGAATTGGTCAGATCTAGTTTAATAACACGTTCGAAACACTATCGATTTCATATTTTCCTATTTTTAACATTCGATATACGCGTATATTAATAGCACAATTTTTTGTCAGTACAAGTACATACGCACACACATACATATATATACATAATATATTTGCCATGATTACCGCATAACCTTCATATTTATTATACATAGATGTATAACATTTATTTACATACTCTAGCTGTCTCTTTCTAAACGTCGTACAAACTTCCTTCTACTTATCTAGATCGCGGCCAAGTTGCATTCCTATTCAAGAATTCACAAAACTAACCCATGTATTATCTTCAATTTTTTGTTGGACTCTCCTACACTGTTATTTCCGTCTAAAACTTCCTTGTCTTTAACATATATATACGGGCATTCTCAAACTAATTACCCAGACTTTAAACTAGCACCGCTTGTTTACTAATACCGTTAATAATAACGAAAAGCTACTTGCAGCTATTTTAAATACGAACGTCCAAGGCGCCAGAAGTTTTTAATCGGGCGAGGCTAGCTGGAGGTTATGAAATAATATTCGACGTGGCCAAGGTCAACCGAAATGCGGATTTATACTATTTGCAATATTCGCGCACGTGCCGATACGAAATATGCAACGTAAATAGACGCAACCTAAAATTAAATAACTTTGGCCGAAATAATTCCCGATACACGGCCACGATGGTCAGAGCCACACTCAGTTGTAAACATAAAGCTACAGTCGGTATTTGATACATTATCGCGGATTATACAGCGAACAAAATGCGCACATATATTTTTTTCTTTGGAATTTTTTTTAAGGCCAACCATTCGATATATAATTAAATATTTTGATATTATCCCGAGATATCTTCTTAATTCCTGAATCTATTAATAGATTGGTGGGGACCATCGTGATTAAAAGTTTCTGGATAGATCCATTTTCTTCATACTTCCATAGTTCTCTGCTTTTACATCTGCTTGTATTTGTTTTATGTATTTCTGTCTCGGTCTTCCTCTTGGTCTTTTTCTTTTTATACTTCCTTCTACTATTTATAATAGGTATTCATTGTGTCTGTATATATGTCCAATACATTTAAGTTTCTTTGTTTTAAGTGTTCTTACTAGACTTCGTTTTTCATTGACTCTTTCTAATATTTTTTCATTTCTTATCATTTCCGCCCAAGACACCATTTCCATTCTTCTCCAGCACCAAATTTCGAACGCTTCCAGTTGTTTGATCATTATTTTATTCAAATTCCACGTTTCTGACCAATACATCAGTATACTCCGTATGAATATTTGAATAAATCTTTTCTTCGCTTTCATTCGAATATTTTTTTACGTTAATAATCTTCGTTTTTTATTAAACGCTGATTTTGCCATTACAATTCTTTCCTTTAAGAATCCCGAGATATACACAAAATGAATTTCAGTAATTCGTGCTCACGTCAAATTATCGGCTCCGACGAAATGGTATACGATTTGTTAGATTAATTTAAAAATAAATTTTCTCGGACGATAAATGGTTTGAACTAAACAAATAACAATGCAACGATTTAAAAATCGACTGGGTTAATGACGCCGACTTGGCTTATCGATATGGAAAAAGACTCCGTGAAATCCAACGAAGATAAGCGCGGGCCGCACTGATCAGGACCTAGGACGCCTTAAGCATCTTAAATCCGATAACTTTCGTAAAATATTGATCGGTATAAAGACATAATATAGTATAAACCGAATACATAATGTGCGAAGTCTTCGAAGTATTATTAAAGTCGAAAATTGTAAAATTTTAGAGTAAATATTTTCAAAAACCTTCATGTAATAATTACTTCCACTTTAAAATTGGCTCCATTTCTACATGGTGTTAGGTCGAAAGAGTACACTATTTTAAAAGTATACAAAATGATAGAGTGTGATAAAAGTCATGAAAAACAGATAATTTAAAACCTATGATATTCTTAAATTTTTCTTTCAGTACACACACACACATTCAAATACGTATAGCATGAAATTTCAAGCACTCGTTAGTAACGTTTTGCAATCATTACTATCATAAGCCTTACGAATAAACGGACATCAAATTCATATAACTATATACATACATATATATATATATATATAACATCATCATAATTCCCCAATCTTGTTAAGATTGGTAGGTAGCTAAATTGAAATGTCAGAATACTTAGTTAGCTCCATTTTTTCATGTTACTAATCCTGTTGCTTGTATATATTGTTGTATTTGCTTGATATATTTCATTCTTTGCTCTTCTCTTTACCTTTTCCTTGTCTATGGTGCTTTCAATTATTTGTGTTAAATGTTCATTGTGTCTGAATATATTACTCATCCATTTGTATCTTCTTTCTCTAAGCTTTTTTTTTCATAGATGATATATAAATACTTTTTTATTACTAATTTTCTCTGTCTATTCTTTCCATTCTACTCCTACACGAGGTTTCGTTCGCCTCCAACTAGCTTTACATTCTTTTAACTACCGTCCGAGCATCCGAACCAATAAAGTAAAACGCTCCGTACGAAAGTTTCGATCAATTTTTTATTAATTTACATATTCATGCGTTTCGATGTTAATAATCCTTTCATTTTCATAAATGCCAATTTCGCCGATCCTATTCTTTCTTTTACACCCTTTATACTCCTTCCGTCATTTGTTATTACACTTCCCAAATACCCTTTTTTTTTATTTGTTTTATTTATTTTATTTTTGTTTACCCTTGTATTGTAGGTTTTTCAAATTTGATTCATTTGATTTGTAGGTCTTGCTCTGGAATCTTTTTACAGCATACGTTTTAGTATATTCCAATCTGTCAAAGGCTTTTTCTAGGTCAATAAAGACAATATATACAAGGTTGATTATCTTCTTTCCTATTATTAATTTCAAACTTTCCCTGTGCCTTTTTTTTTTCTGAAGCCGTACTGATCACCACTTAACTCCTGCTTGATTTTACTATTAAAATATATTAAACAGAATTTTTATTAACATTTTCGAATCATGTGGAGGGATACTAATCTTTCTATGTTCTTCACATGTTTCATTCTTTTTTTAAGGTATCATTATTGTCCTACTTCGGCTAAAGTATGTTGGGAGCTCATATATATATATATATATATATATATATATATATATATATATATATATATATTCGGTTCCGAAATCCGTCTGTGCTTTCGATTTATTATAGAAAAGTGATGAAGTAAGCAGGATAATTAGTAAAAATTAATAAAAGTTCGAATTAATCCCAATTATAATGTCGTTTGTAATATATATATTTATCAAGCTCGTGTTTTATTTTTCATTTCTGTCTTACACTCATGTGACAGACTTTTCCCCACATTTACGGCAGCGATATACTCCTTTAAGAATGAAACCCTTTTAAACCTAATCTAAAGAACGATTAAACTATTAATTTCCATAAATCCGTCTCGATACGGTCCACGCACTTGAACGTAATTACGCTGTAATATACCGGAAATTCATTTAGTCAATAATAAAATACCGCTATTGCGTTAAAATTTATTTAAGAAAAATCCGATAGAAAATTAACGAATAGCTTAAATTTAACAATTGAAAGTTATGTTGACTCTGGTATTATAACCGGAAGTTACGTTCACATTTTTATTAATGACGAACAAAGTCCAAGGATAGTGTAATCAGTAATAAGAAAAAAAACTTGAAATACCGATCAATTTCATAAACAAACGAAAATCCACTTATCATTATTATGCCGATTGTATAATTTGGTCGATATGTGTTTTTGTGTACGTTTTATACGTGTATACAGTTCGTTTATTATTTTAAAAAGTACGTTTTGATAATAATAATAATAATTATTATTATTATTATCACATTCATTAAATTCGACAACGAATGCAAATGCACGAAAAATTTCACTTTCATATTTCACGTTCGCGAAAGATGCAGCAACGAACTTGACAAGTTTTACAATTCATGCTGTATGATCGATTTGACATTTCCTATTCTCTCCTTTATGTATATTTTATGTATATATATATATATGTGTGTGTGTATAGATAAATGTTATAAGCGAACAATATGATTATATAATAAGGTACACGCCTTTTTTTCCCCTATATATATATATATATATATATATATATATATATATATAATATATATATATATATATATATATATATATATATATATATATATATATATCTGAGCATACATTTATACATCCCCCCCTATTGCGATGTAGCTCCAGAAAATACAATGCAGTGTTATATCGCATATGAAATAGAGGACATTTGTATATACTTAAAATATATAATAAGTAACGAGATTATCTTTTAATTTTTAATTATCGAATAATAAATTAATTTCAAATTTTAGAAACAATTCTGTACCATTTTAAAAAGTATACGTAGCTTATGTATCCGCAAATCATAATATAGATGTATATATAAGTGGAAACGTAGACGACTGGATTTGGAGATCTTTTATCGGTGTAGTCAGGAGCGGGAATGGTTGAAGCAATGTGTCCTCTCTGGCTGCACTGTCCGCTAGGTAATTTCCTTGCGTGTCAGTATGCGATGGGATCCATGCGAGAACTACTCGGTTATTAGATGTTATAATCAAACGACCAATTTCTTTAGCTAGGTGGTGTAATTTTGGGATCACGAAGATCACTGTAACGCTACAAGACATTGCATATTAAGAACGACTGATCAACGATGATGTTTGAAATATCCATAATTACCATTTCGACCATGGCATATAATTCCGCCGATAGTATCTAAACTGGTAATGGAAATTCTGCTCGAGACTGGAAGAGGATACGATCCCCCCCTATTTGTACGCCGTTAACCACTAAAGCGTCCGACCGTATATTTAGCATTCACTCAACGTACGGATACAATGTAATTACGGTGGTATTATAAGTCACCGACAGGGCAGTTATTTCTGACTGTAGTTATCTAAACGATTCAATCTTTTATCTGCACCGATGAGTTTCCGTTAAAATTTTTCCATTTGCTCGGAAAACTAATTAGCTTAATTTTCCATTTAATAATATTTTTATTAAGACTTATTTTTTTTGTTATATATATATATATTTTCGGACTACCGGTTGATGAATATTCATCGTTTACTACTTTCTCCCATTTGTTGCTCTACCGTGTATTTATGTCTGTATCTCGTTATTTCGTTCGAATAAATGAACAACGTGACTGGATTAATTTGCGTGATTTCCATATATATATATATATATATATATATATATATATATATATATATATATTAAAAAAAAAAAAAACAGCATGTACGCTTACATATAATATCACAAGGCAACCACGATTATACGGATAATGCTGTAAACCACTTTGTTGCTTCGTTACAAAGATTACAAAAAAATCTAATAAACGAATTAAACGGATTAACAACCGGAATTAAATATTTCCTATATTTACCGGCTAATGACGTAATATTAAAATGAATTTGCAGATGACGTACTTTCTCGATTTAGTCAGACTGAAGCCGCGGAAAAACTTCGACGCGCTCAATCATGCCGAGAAATGAATAACCGATTCGGAAATAAAGTTAAATCTGTTCACGTTACACTTTATCTGAAAGTTGATGCACGACATAAAGTTTACCTAAATAATCTAGCAGTTCCTCAAGCTGAGTCTGCTAGGTATTTATCTAATTAGATAAACGATTAACTTGAGACATTCTAGTTAGAACGAAAATTAAACAAATCAAAACAGTAATGTACTGGCTTACTAAACGTTTACTAAATAAAACCGATTTTATAGCAACTTTGGGGATGTGTCAAGGCTACAAGTCGTAATAGAATTGACAAAATGTCATCCTACGAGCAGTAGTCGATGCATATCGTCACGTAACGACGATATTCACCGTGATCTGAAGGTTCAATTTGTTGGATGTCATCGAAGAAATGGCAAAAAAAAACGACTTTTGTGTAAATGCAGGAGCAACTAAACTTCTAGATACCGAATCAATCCGACGCCTTAAATAAACTTAAAGATTTAAAATTTATAAATAAGATTTTTCAAGGAAGGTTTTAGCTTAAATTCCTTACATTCCTTGTTTTCTTTTTTTGATCCCCTTGCAAGGCAAGCTCTGTGTTAGTAGACGATAAACTTATTATTAATATAGTTACTTATTTAACGTTAAGATTGTAACAATAATAAATATTAAAAAAAAAAAAAATTAAAATGAAAGTTCCGAGTATTTAAATAAGTTTGCTTCGTGACCGAAAACACTCGACTTACGTGATAGGATGCAAAAGTTATTTCGATCCGAACGAAATATAATTATTTAAATCGTACCAATTAACATCCTTAGGCATTTAATACTGTGTAAAAACACACACGCGTATATTGTATTTAAACAATTGCTCCGGCGTACAACGTACATTATATATTAGGATCTATTATAAAATAACCCCTATGCTAAGAAAATGAAAATGAAATAAATCAAAAATAACCTTACACTAAGCAGGTATAGTATAAAACATCGAGCCGTAAGGAATAAATAGCTAATGGTCGCATTTTTCAGCTCCTGTTCTTGAAATATATAAGCAGATATATGTAGCATATAATATGTACATTAATAGGTTCGAGGACAAATTGGTCACGACGTGGTGTCCCGTTTGAAATTATACGGAGTCCTAGATAATAAACGCAGGCTTGTATAATAATATAAAGATATATATATATATATATATATATATATATATATATATATATATATATATATATATATAATAGAATATTGGAAAATTAAAAAAAGAGTGATTATTGTCTACGAATTAAATGTTATTATTATTATGGCGATTAGATTTTCTTTAAAATAAATTCGTTTTATCAATTGAATTTCGTTAGGTTAAAATTCCCCTTCGATTTAAATAGGCTATTACTAAGATACAATGTTAGCCGTTTGGCTAAATAATTATCATGTTTAACTTACATGATTACTTAGTAGCTAACTTAACCGCAAAGTACAAAAACGAGTGTGGAGTACATGTCCTAAACGCATCCATTATACATAAATTTACAAGACTAAATCCACGAGGTGACATCGAACGAGTCGTCTAATTCCATGTTTGGTATTAAGCAGTTGTATTCTGCATTGACATGGCTGTCCGTTGCTTGTGCAATTTAGCGAATTGCTTAATGACATCATTAATGAACATCTTACTGAAATCAGAATGAGTGTCATCGTTACGATAATCATTCATTTAACTGTGATTATTATATAGTATACTTTATACTCTTTTAAAAATGGGGATGTCTTCGAGGAATATTTACGTTTTAATAAAAGATGCTGATTTCTCTAGAAACATTGATATGTGGGGTGCACAACTGTAGATTATCCAGGTGAAGAATTGACGATACACTATATTGAGGTGATACACGGAGAACGTAGTAACATAAGGTAAAGCTCAGAACGTAACGGTCCCAAATCGGAGCATTCAAAAAAAAACAGGCAAACTGCCTGTTCAGGCTTTAAGTTGCATGTGGAAAAGACGGCCGGATGACAAGTGGTGACCAAATCGTAATCTACCGATAAGTGTACCAATCGGCACTTACAAGAAGGACACAAATATTTCCAAACGTTGCAAATTATTAAATTTTAGCACAACTAATTCAATTAACGTATCCGATACATTCCATTTATTGTCTATAGCCGTCACCACCGCTTTTCGAGTCGGTAATAATAAGATAATTTCGGGATATATTTAAATCCGTTAAAACTGACAAGGCTTGCGTGGTACTGCTGCACATTCAGCAGTAAATACTGAACATGTGTACGTATGAGTGAATATATTCTTACCGTTGTATGTAGTCTAAATGGATTATCGTTTATATTACTACATTAATAGATAGAAGTGTACAATAATAATAATAATATTAGAAACAGATATACAACAATGTATGAACAAATTTCCGGTCTTACGAGATATTAATTTTTTTTTTTTATCTTATCCATCGTAAATTTTATTATTCGTCGTAATACCGTCTTTTTGGTATAATCGCGAAGTGTTTGACTATTTTATTTTGTTTATATTTCGTTATTGACGGAAAGGTAGACAGTTTTTGAGATGATGGGGGAAAAAATAACTCAATTTATACACAATAAACAACGTAGTTTTCAGATTTTTTAATTCTAGTTAAATACGGCCGAACACCGATTATCCCCGCCTTAATGACGGCGGATAATCGGAATATTTTTATTTTTATGCGGTACAGTCCTATTATTGAATTTTGATCATTAGAGAAAAAAAGAAAGACAATTATTTAGATCAGATTTCCAACGCTGATGAAACAGGGACCCAATTATAAACTGTTACTTCTGACAAGACATCAGCTACAAGAATCGAAAAATCAGCATCAGGAACGAAGAAAGCCAAAGAAAGGATTAATAGGTCGTGTAATTACAAGTGGTATGTTCCGACTACCATCATTGGCGGTTGGCGAAACTGTTAATACGAGTGCCGCTTAAAGAATACGGTGTTAGCTAATCAACAGAGTGCGTTGTTGGATGCTGGATATTTAAGAACGGGGTTTTCGACGACTTTTTACCACCGCGTTAATAAGACTTTCTTAGTGATAACGGATTACCAGAGAAATCTTTTTTATTAATCGATAATATCCGTTGAATTTCATTTTTCCCTTTCGTCATCAATAAAAAGAACAGAAGATGGCGTACATCAACATGTTTTATATTTCTCGTTCCACGGCCGATTTTATTATTTCGTCAATTTTCTTGTTTTTAAAGTCATTTCGAGTCATTTCCTGCCTGGCATTTTCTTTGCCGGTCAGTATTTTTCCTCGAACGGTAAATATTCCTTCTTCTCTTATTTTATGCGCACGGTATTCTTTCAGCTTTCTTCCCTCGATGTCTTGGACGACGATCTGGGAACTGTTTACAAAACTCTACATTCCGTTTGACTATCAGCCCTTGGCGAGTTAAGGTCGTCTGCGTAATTAAGTCTCACCTGCTATACCAGTAGCAAACCACCGCCTTGTGGTGAATATTTTAATCCGAAGTCTAGAGGAAGAAACCCTCCACCGCCAATAATAGGTCCATAGAACATGGAAACAAGAAAAGATGAAAAAGAAAATTTCTTTATTTTCCGTCAAAATCCGACGACAGATTATTAAAATCCGTCGAAAGAGAGAACCGGTTCAATTAGAAATTAAGTACTAACGGATTGCAGGTAATCTTTTCAGATTTCTTTTCCTATATTAATTTTTTCGTAATCGGGTGGTCCGTTTTATTATAAATAATGAATCTTATCGAATCGTATGTGTGTGTGTGTATGTAATCGAAACGTGTGTCGTATAAGCATACCGCTCGTGTAAGAAAAATTACTGGTAAACGGTACGGTTTAATAATATTCTTACTTAGCTCTCACACACTTCCAGGTACGTTCTGTAGAGTAGTAACTGCGCAGAAACTCGCCTTACGAATATTAAGTTTAGGATAATCGTTTTAAACCAGCATAATTCGTTATAGTTGCAAAGAGAACGCAGGTAAGAGAAAGAGAGAAAAAAGCAATTTAGTCACGAAATGTTGGAAACATCTGCACGAATCTTTTATACGGCTATTTAATATTACTGGTGTAATAATGTTAGTCTAGTTAACATCATTTTTTAAATTAATTATCGAACAGGCCGTTACAAATTAGAAATTAATTTTATTTTTTGTCGAAAATATAAATAACATTCCTATACATATATTTAAAATTCAAATATAATTCATTTCTTTATTCCATAACTAGTCGACAGAAATCATGTAGTAATACATCAGAATTAAGAATACTATATATTACATGTATATATGTATAACAGTGGGAAACATCTAATCTAGGATTAATTGACTAGCTCACCTTTAACCGTTTCTTTTCCTTGATTCCAACATAACATTGTGTATATTAGGTATATGTAGGTGGATTTAATATAGCGATTAGAAGACTGTCGTTAGAAACAATTTTTACACCTATTCTCGAGTACAGAAAAACAACTATATATATATATATATATATATATCTATGTATATATATATATATTATATATGTATATTATATATATTATATATATATATATATATATATATATATATAATATATATAATATACATATATAATATATATATATATACATAGATAGATAGATATATCTTGAGTATCCGGTATAGTATCCGCATTTAAAGCAAATGTGGTTAATATCACAAATAAACTAGATTAAAGCTTCTTATAACAAATAATAATGTATAATACAATGTTATAAAAAATGTAATTATTTTAAAAATGTAAAAAATATTAAAAAATTAAAAAAAAAATATATAGAAACTAAAATCATTGTACTTTTCAATAATGATACCAATTGTCAAACGTACAATAATTTAGTATTTTGTATATTAATAGTTATCATAATAAAAGTAAAAAATCTGTTTACACGCGATGCAAGAGTAAAAGTTCTGACCCCGCACATATCGCAATGGTAGAATTATAACGTACCTTAACACTTTGAGCCCAGTCATATGTGACTGACGTTGTCTATTACCTCCAGTCCGTGTGATTTTTTTGTATAAATGTGATTTAATTTTTAATTTTTACTCTGTATTTCGCGAACCACCAATTAAAATTTTTCTATTTATTTTAGAAACGGAATAAATCCTCGAAGTCATTCATCGACATTGTCTGTTATCACACATATGTTTCTATTCGAAAATATAAAGTTTTCATCTTCCGAACGCCGACAAATCGAGCGCTTAAAGTAATGATAGGCGATAATTGCAGTCGACCGAGAAAAACCGATAACGATGACCATCCGCAGATGTCAATTTTAGCCCCTCCGTTGCTCAACTTATATACATCGGTTATATTTTTTATATCTAAATCCACAAAATTTCAAAATGTGAAGAAGTATTAACGAATAAATTAGAAATTTCAGACAGATACGTTCAATCGTGGAAGTTGTATTAAACCTGTGTAAAACGGAAACGTCATTATTCGATCTAAGCAGATGGCAAAGTCAGAACTTAACGTTACGGAAACCGTAAGGTTTAACATTAATCCGAAAATTTCGGAATTATAGTAGATCGAACGTTAACAGACAGACTGCATATTGAGAAGTCGGTATAGAAAGTTAAGATAAGAATGAACTCCGAAAAGAAACTTCCCGGTTCAGGGAGCTTGAGAATCACAACTCTTGCTTTTATCTATAGCAGAGTACTGTGCATCTGTTTTCACATACTGAAAAAATATATGTCTAGTTAAAAGCTGTAAAGCGGATAATTAGCGGGTATTAAAATCAGCGAATTAAGACGGCTGCCTCGCTCATATTACGCCTTCGCGAATAAGATGAAAAGATGCTGTCCGCAAAAACTTTTGAGGAAATTCATCACGCACAGTGAACTGTTTCGTGCATGTAGACAAAAATTACAAACAAATAAGAGCAGCAGAACATATAGATAACACGCTAAAAAACCGGAAGAAAAGATAGAAAAATGACCGAGCAAACAGCAATGTCATCATACAAATTTAGTACAAGATCTTAGTAAAGAACCGCTGGACCTGTCACGTCGGGATTGGCGCGGAATAAGTAGATTCTAAATGTCATTACATGTTGAATACATGGAAAATGGCTTCAAATCTCATGCTCGTATGTTTCAAACCTTCCGTGATTTCCATAATTGTAAGATCGATTCAATAGGCAATCGACTACCCGTACATATTTAAGTTTTTCTTAGCTCGATTACTATTATTATTACTATTATTTGCTAATGGAATTGAAAAGCAGTTGATTGCAGAAAAATTGTACAAATATTAAATAAACGAAGAAATTAATAAACTATATAATCGATTGCTTTTTATTCGACGTTGAATTCAGTTCAGAGATCTTTCATAATAATCGCGATAAAACGTAAGTTCCTTGTTTGGTATTCCTTATATAAAGATTGCGTGGCGATATTTGCTAAAACGTTTAATTAACTAAAGGAAGATTGTGCGATAATGCATCATTAACCATAAAAGTAAACTACTTATAAATTAATTACAAGATAAAAATTATCGTTAATTTATCAGCACTTGATACACTTACTGCAATTGGAAAATTGCAAAATATTTGTCTAGTTGATATATATATATACACACGAATGTCCATATTACTTTTTTTTATATCACTAATAGTAATAGCTGAAATTATGATTGTAGCTATTTACACAGGGAAACTGTGCGCGATACACGTAACATATGACAAATGCCCGGCAGCTCTATTGTAATTTTTGCATCCGGCCAGAGGTCTGTTTCAATAATTTCACCTTCTACCGCCGACATCTTGTTACGAGAATTATAACACTTACACTGAGGACGGGGTGCGAGGGAAACACACCCATATGTAGTTGGAAGGCCTTGCACTTTTGCTTCAACTTAACCGGAGACAGAATATTGTTTTATATATATATATATATATATATATATATATATATATATATATATATATATATATATATATATATAATTAGTAGATACGCGTGTGTAATTTATTTTATCATGAATCACGATAAATAATGATATATTAACTATGCGATATATTGTCGGGCGTCGTTAATATAGCAACTATTCGACACTCGTACTAAGAGAGATGTCTTTCTACAAAACGTTGGCTGCTGAATTAAAATGTAATACCGGCCGAATATTTCGTCTTAATCGTGGACAGTACTACTACTACTATCAATACGTCGTTTGCTGTTTGGCCTTTAATTCTGTCCTTGCTCGTAAAATATACGTAGAATTAGTAATAATAGTTAATACACTTGTGCAAAACTTTAGTAATGTCGCTTTTGCATTAAGCGCCTATGTTGTAATAACTATTCTAACTGTAACCTAGTTTTCCTTCCTACGACTACAGTTGGTGAATTAACACCGGACTTCACAAAGGAATTACATTATCTAATGAATGGGCTAGCGAGATATAAACTTCTATTAGAAATAAATCAAAATAAATTATTAAATATTCTCGGTATAGAATCAATAGAACTGCGCTAAAGTAGCGTGATTAGTAAATCAGTTGTCAATATGGAGTGAAAATACATCATAGTCTCAGAACGTGACCCGATTTAAGTTGCAAATGGTTGCTTGACGGCGCTATACGGATAAGTATATCCAAAAAAAATTCTTGGAGAAGGACAAAATTTCTCGGCGAATATCTTATTCGCACAGTTCTAAATATCTGTTTTTTGTTTGTTTTTTTTAAATTCTATTTTTTTTTTAGGGAAATATATTAAAAACCAGAATTTTCACTACTTTAATCGTTTAGAATTCAACCTGAATTTTTTTTTATTTTGGAAAATTGATTTTGCAATATTACGATCGGTTTTTTTTTTGTAAATTAATTCTTTGATAAATCAAAAAAAATTCGGAAGATCCAATATGTTAAATCGAAATCATACCGAAGGTACAGAATTTTAATTATACTCGCCGAACAGTAAGTGGCAAGAAACAAAATTTTAAGCTTATAATATTCGAACGGTTAACGTGTTCGAGCTGGAATTTCCAATGTACATTTAGTATCCAAAAAAAGACGTTAAAAAGTCGAAATTTTTATCCGGGAGTACTCGAGATCTGGTTCGAAATTTCAAAATTCGTAATTTCGATCGAGGCCATTTTCGATTACTTAATAAATTATACATATGTACAGAATTTCGTCCAAATCTTTATAGCCAATTCCGAGATAGGAGTTACCCGAGTATATATGTAATTATGTATATATATATATATATATATATATTTATTTATTTATTTATTATATATTTAACATATACATTACAATTGAAACGAAAAACTGTAGTAGCATGCAAATTTTTGCTTATTGCTAGTAGTAGCGATTATCTATAAATGTACTTAATTTTAAATATTTCCAAAATAAAAACCGGAAATTGGTTTAATAAAATAATTCCATTCGGTTTAAGCGTACAATCAATATTATACAACTGCCTCGGGTGATCATATTTGTTACACTTGTATATTATATGTTGCGCATTTTCAACTACATTACGCTTGCAGTTGTGACATTTATTATTACCGATTATATTTAATTTATTCAAATAATATCCAATGTAACCATGACCAGAAAGTATCTGAGTCATGTAAAAATTTACTATAATCTTTTTATTTTTAAAACGATCTATTACATTCGGAAAAAATTTACTAATTTTATCTTTTGTTAAAATTTTGTATCTTACACTAAATTCAATATATATATATATATATATATATATATATATATATATATATACAGTCGAATCCGCTTTAAGGGACTCCGGATAAGAGGGACATCCGTTTATAAGAGACAATCAGCAAAACCCCGAATCAAACGTATGAAATGAAGGTTGTTTTAGTTCGCTTTAGAGGGACAACGCCTCGGTTCTAAGGGACAAATAGACTTTCAAGGCAATAAATAGTGAGAGGGGCGATAAGCCAGCCGATATAAAATGACACTTCCGGTCGTAAAACGAAAATATTCACATAAACAAAAATTGAATAAAAATGTTTTAGTCATTTTTACAATTCGTTTTTGTTTAAGTGAACATTTTTGTTTTTTCTTCCTTTTGTTTAAGATGTCCTTGTGTTGACATTCTTTCATTGACGCTATACTGTTTTTTGCTCTGTACGTTTATTAATAATTATGCACTCTCCGATAGCTTATTAGTTCTTAGTTTAGTTCTGCAAAAACTGTAGCGCATCGTGCGGTTTTATTTATTTTTTTCTTACGAAAATTTTCTTTTCTTTTTTTAGTTCTGGTGAATTTTTTGTATGAATAAAATATCGCATAAATGTTTATCATTAAAGGAAAAAATTTCTATTTCAGACAAAATCGAAATTCAACCTCCCAATATGCCTATTTGGGAGTTAGCAAAAATCATGGTCGTCTCCAAAAACACCGTCTCCCGTTTAAAAACAAATGAACAGAAATTATGTAAAAAATGGAATAGTACTGAAAAGGGCAGTCAGGTTCTTTTACCTTATGTATGCCTCCTGAATTTTTCTCTTAATTTCCATATAAATATTACGCATTAATAAGGTTATAAGTATGTTAATTGTTTACTAAATTGTATATATACTCGCTTCAATAAGACATTTTAAAAAATTCGCTTATAAGGGACAGCCGGTTTTAAGGGACAAATGACTTCCGCCCGATGTGTCCCTTATAAGCGGATTCGACTGTATATATATATATATATATAGTGTGGTGTAGCCAGGGAGTGTTTTTGGGGGTCTGAACCACCCATCGCAATCAATCTGATAATAAGAAAATATATACTCGTTGTTAAATGTAGTTTAGTTTTGCATTTGTTAAATCTATTTTGTTTTTTTTTATTTGCATTTATTTTATTTAAATTTCGTTGTTTTTGAAGTAAATAAATAGTTTTGTAATATAGGAGGTACTAGAAGAATTTCATAGAAAAACGTGAAGAATAGATTTTAAATTTTAAATTTAGTTAAGTATTACTATGTATTTTAAAAAATATAGAATCATTATTTATCGTTTATTTTTTCATTGTACTCTGTAACCATCTCCCTCTGTCCTCAATAGCACACTATTAGTGTGTTCCAGCGACGTTAAATATTTCTGTCGTCTATTGCTTCTAATAGAATTACATATTCGACGTCTAATAAGTATAAAAATAACTCTGGTGAGTTGGATTGCCTTTGGGTTTATAACCTACTTGAGTTTTCGTTATTTACTTAAAGTTCAATCTTAGGTTTGCTGTTATAATTTAGTTTTGTTTGAAAGCCCCTCTTCAACTAAGTCTGGCTACGCCGCTGTATATATGTATTTTATAGTTATACGCATATATTTATGTATATATACATATACACAGGAATTACTGGTTTGATAAAATTTAAAGGTAATGCGATTGAGGTAGTAGATACCTATCGACTGAATAACTTGAATCAACAATCAGCAATGTAAAATTTATACATAAACAATAACATTAATATAAATAAAATAAGATAAAAACACAGTTTACTATAAAAATGTTTATATTGCGCGAATGACGTAATTGTCGATTCGCGCAAATATAAAATTTTCTATAGTGATTAAACTGTGTTTTTTTTTATTTTACGTTATTTATAATTCGTAAAATCACCACTTCCCGATGTTCATTTATGTTTTTATTTACATAACATTACTGCGTACACAACAGCAACACGACAATTATAGTGTACGTACTCGGAAAATAATTTTCGATTAAAAATATAAATAAAACCGGACTACACAAAATTTTAACATAAATAATATTAAAAATAGAAAAATAAAATATTAATACCAACAACAACAAAATTAATAATTTTTCTAACAGCGTTCCAATATTTTTTATACAAGTACACATCCGAATAGAACAAAAAAAAAAGAGAAATACCAATCATACATGTTCCCGTGTAAATGAGCTCCCCCCTCAAGACACGGTAACACATACTAATTCACAAGTGCAAAAAATCACACGCATATATTGCCATACAAAGAAGCTGTTAAATCTCGCATAATGACGCTATAGGAATTCACAATCGCGATAAACAGACCTTTAAGACCAAAGTATGTTTTACCATATAAAATAAACTTACTGAAAAGTAAGAAATGAAATAGAGATTTAAAAAAAAATTATTGTATATAAAGTTACTATCAAAATGAATATCTAGCTGCGGATGAATTTTTAATATGTTATTATGTAGACGCAATATGGATAGAAGTGGTGAATTATAACCTACGTTTGTACGAGCATACATGTTCATAGAAAACACTCTATGACCTACTACTAACACTGGGAACCATAAATAGGATTGTGTTGATAATAAATAATTGTCATCTATGCGAGCGTTACAAAAATCATGCAGGAATCTCAGCTTACTTATCTTTCTCCCACCACTCGAGGGTTTAATATTTAGGAAATCACATAAAATATTATAACTCAAAAATGTAGGAGATAGACACCAGTTTGACGGTAATCAATTTATCTTAAAAACTGAAATTGAACTTTATCTACAATATAAATATATTTGATGTAGAAAGCATTCCAAACCGTAGATACACGTATTCTAATCGTGATCTTACAAAGCGTAGTCCTAGGATCACGAAATACATATGAATTTCTTATAACGAAACCCATAGTTCTATAAGCATTTTTGGTAACATCAGCAATATGAGTTGCCAATTTAAGTTCGTTGTCAATATAAATTCCCCAAATCTCGAAGACAGGTTACGTTAGAAACTGGAACACTACCCATAGAATAATTAAAGAAGTATTTATTTTTTGTGCGACAAAAACGAATACGAACTACATTATAATTAAAAGGTAAATAATTATTATCGCTTCATTTCACGCTAATCCCCCCAAATCATCCTACAACAATTTACAATCAGTAACAGTTTTAATCGGTCTAAAAAAATTTAAATCATCGGCAAACAATAAAAATTCCAAACGTAAGTTAATTCCCATCTCATTTATGAAGATATTAAATAATAGTGGACCCAAATTTAGACCCCTGTGGCACTCCGGAAGTAGGAATATATTGTTCGTACCGGTATCATACGTAGCACATGCGCGAACTTAAATAGAATCTAAATAACTGTATGTAATCGTCAAAAATTCGTAATTATGTAACGTAACAAGAAGTAATGTATGGCTGACTTTGTCAAAAGCCTTACTAAAATCTGTGTAAATACAATCAACTCGAAGAAGCTGCTCCATTTTGCGTATGTAACAAGATTAGTTGTAGTAGATCTAGATCTTAAGAAACCGTGCTGTTCGGAAACAACTGTAGGCAAAAAGATAATTACATAACCTTTCATATAAAATTCATCAACGTATAACATAAATAACCAGGAAAATAAATAATACAACCGTCCAGTATAAAAATAATTTATACTTCTTAGAACTAATTCTTCACCAAAATTTATCGTCGAATTTAATAAATTATTTTTATCTCTTTCTTTCATTATTTCCATTTTTCTAGTCTTTTATTGAAAGTTTTACCTTATATAAAATTTTATAATTTCAGTTAATATTATCGATTTTGTATTTTAATTTTCCTAATAATGATTTTTCATCGTTTTTTATACACGAATTTAAATGTTAAGCCTTATTTTATTTTATTTTTTTTTAAATTTATATACTGCTACTAAGGCCAGAAGCACGGAAGGACAATTAGATTAAAGGAATAAGATTAGATAATGAAAGGAAAGTAGATTCAGCGGATCGAGTGTACTGTAGGACTTACTTCGGTTAGGGATGTAACAAGTCCCGCAGCAAGACGATGGGTTGCGTAAGAAGTGCATGATAAGAAGGATGTGAGGAATGGTAACAGTTGCAGAAATCACAGAAAGGTACACTCTGGTTTAGAAATAAGTACTTATAGGTAAGAAGTGTATATCTACTACGTATGCGAAACAGGGCGATTGTATATTTTGTGTTTGCTGTTTGCCTTCATTCGATCCGCCGTAAATTGTGGTAGCTTTGAAAATCTGGCAGTTGCTCGGCTCTTTAGCTGGTTGCGTGTCCATAAAATCCGTTATTCGAATTGGTAGATTTGGTACTGGAGTTAAGATGGCGGATTCTTTAGCTGCTTTGTCATTGTTTAAACCTACCTCTTTATGGCCCGGTATCTACATCGTTATTATTTCTTCTTTATAGGATGCAGCCTGAGTCAAAATTTTTCCGACTAAAGGATGTTGTGATTTGTGCTCATTCTGAAGACATCGTATAGAGCCGAGGGAATCGGTACGAATGAGTATCTCGCATTTGAGTTTGGAGGCGGCAATTTCGATAGAGTTCTGCAGTCAATACGCTAAACATCTCTGGAAGAGGACATCGTACGATATTATCGCAGCAGAGGATTGCTACAATTGTTTATTGGCTGCATCGGTGTAAATAATTTTGTTTTCATTGTATTTTCGAGCTGCCGTTTGAGAAGCTTCACTTATGGAGGACCTGGTGGTAGACTTATCGTGTTGCGAGAGAAGTAGTTTATAAAAAGTTGTACCGTATGGTAAAATTTGATAATTTTGGCTAATATTATCGATTTTGTATTTTAATTTTCCTAATAACGAGTTGTTTATACGCGAATTTAAATGTTAAGTCTTATTGTAAATTGTCTGGTTTGATGTGTTTCGATAGGCGACGCTGTAAGGAACAAAACTTAAAATATCAATTTACTGAGAATATATATATATATATATATATATATATATATATATATATATATATATATATATATATTTAATTACAACCGATTTTTAAATTAAGTCTGCCGGGATAATTTTCTTTTTTATATTTTTAGCGATTGCACCTATTTCAGATAAAAGAATTTATTACTAACCGGAATGATAATGGATATTTATCATTTATTCAGTCGTGACCGCGTTTAACGGATTAATTTTATTTGTTCATTTTTTAACCAAAAAAAGAAAATAATAACAATAATAATAATAATAATAATAAAGGAAAATCGCTAACAATTACAATATACAGCAATTGACGAAGGACAACAACGGACACATAACAACAGTTTCTTGCAGATCTGAAATGCTCTTTCTTAATCTATTCGCACTTTATTGTACGCATTCTTCACGTTGGCCATGTTTGGAAGCCGTGACAGAGAGGAGAAAGATGTTGCGTCGTGATTTGTATAGAAGACCCGTAATAATAATAATAATAATAATGATAGTATAATCAGCGAGTAAATTACCGACGAAATTCCGTATACGTAGAGCTATTCGTAGAAATCATATCTATAGAGGATGTCTGCACGATGCTAGCACGAAGATCACATACCATTTTTAGAATGGTCAGTTTTGTTTAGTCTATTATAAAGATTTAAAAAAAAATAATAATAATTTAATTCATTTCGTCTATGACCCGATTTCTTCGTTCGTATTTAATTTACTTTATTCCTTACGTCCGGAAGTTCAAAATCGTCCAATTATTACAACTTTATAAATTACCGACAATAGATTGTCGGCTTTCATTAATTTCGTCCTGCTTTCAAGATCAATAATTATTATTACGGTACACCCGATTACGAATGCGCGCGAGAATTTTTTTTTTTAACAGAAGACCGCACTGATTTTAGATACAGACCGGTTACACTAACGTTAGCTGTCACGAATTTTAAATAAAAATAATAAAGAATCAGTCATTCTTACAATTCGCGCACAAATAGGATTGTCATGATTGTAGACGTGGAAAAATAAGATATATAGAATATATATATATATATATATATGTATGTATGTATGAAAAAATCGGATATATATAATACATACATATATTCGGTGTAATAATTACTGATTGTTCAATTACGATTACCATTATTATTAGTGACAGTAGAATTCGCGCAATCTAAGATGAAGAATGTGTATAATTTAAAAGCGCTTAAGTCTAACATGTGCGGTGAACAATGTACCGGTACTAAAAAAAAACAGAAATCGGACATTGGCAAAACAGCTTATCGTATTTAGTAGATATCGTTAAATCGACTATAATGAAAGATGTAGAAGTGAAAGTATGTAATGGACGATTTTTGGAAATAATCATAATAAAAAAATCGACTACTTCAGCAGCATATAAATCGCGCAATAACATATTTTATATATATATATATAATATATAATATATATATATATTTTAACGTATAAATTAAACTAGCTTTTGGCGCGCGCATATAAAGAGTAGAATATTTTTCAAAATGTGGCAAAATTCTAGCGGGTTTTTGTTTGGTTTTTCCTGTAGCCTAACATTTGTTTAATTAATTTTTTAGATTTAATAATACCTATATAAGTTAACTGTTAACCTATAAAGTACTTAACTTTATGAACCCCTTGTTACGCGTGTATCTTTATGAAATAAAGCTTCTTCTTCTTCTTCTAAATAATATCGTAATTATAATTTCGACGCGAGTCTAAAAACGTATAGTATAGCCGATATTAAAAACAAGGAAACGCGAAATCACTTCCGAGACGGTGGCACATTTTCAAGCTGGCAATAAGAATACGAGGAGAAGGTCAACAAGAAGTTAAAGACGACTAAAATTCACCGAAAAAAGCCCACTTTGCAAGAACTCATCGCGATACCTACCGACAGATATACTTGAAAAATAAAAACGAAACATCGCAAAAGTGATATTAAAATGCGATCTATTCAGGAACATTTAGCATTATGTGGTATTTTGCTTGTAATAAAATCAAGTTAATTTTCATCGGTATTTTCCTAGGCTAATTTATTCGTTTTAATCTCCGAATATCCTTCAGCTTATGTATTTCCATCGTTAGCTTGTGTTTGTACTCTTTGTCGATATTGTCTAGCCATAATTTCGATCACTTACGGTATCGCCAGAACTCCGAGATCGCGATGGATAACTGTATTCCGTTCGTACCGTCTAGCGCCTGCTGTTTTTTCCTTAAGAATAATATTATTCTGCATTCGTTGCATACTTTGTACGTTGCTCGGTTTAGCTGTACAGTTGACATAGCTTCATATAGTTTTGATTACTCGATTATAAAGTAAAAGTTTATTACTTAACGAAAGAGTACGGCTTCGGTTTAATAATCGGATACACATGGTTCTCGCCGATGTGAATTCTCCACGTCTTCATCTGAGTGCATGCCACAAAGTACTTCGGCATTTGTGTTTTATCATTATCGGTTGGCAACTTATTTTCCTGTTGGTAAAATTGATATGGACCGATTTACTTGTATTTAGTTTAATTCTCCAAGCCCTAGTCCATTTTAAGACTCCGTTGCACTTTTTTGGGTCTTCCACTGTATTCTTTATTCGTCTCTCGCGGAATTTACCGAATAGCCCAAACCCCCGTTTAATTTAGTTCCATCGCGACCTTCGTTCTATTAGCCTCTCTAAAGAGTCGCTTATCGATGTCGCTTTCTGTAAAAAAATTTCTTTTCATTTTTAGTCAGCTTCTTTCCTTTTCAAAACAGTCTTCGTTCATTATTTTCATTCGTTCTTTCTTCTTGGGTTTTGTCCAGCATTTCGAAAGATAAAGTAATTCCCGAAAAATTCGTTTACTTTCCCCAGAGTAACTTCGTCTTTTTCGTTCTTTCCTATAAATCCGTTTTTTTTGTTACGATATTTTTTTCCTTTTAAATTCGTTATTTTTACTTCAAAACGACGACTTCTTTTCAATTCGTTTATTATATAATTATCTGAAGGACTGGATTCATTTTGTTCGCGTCAAACGTCTTTATCCTGTTTCCCATTATATTATAATTATTATTGCCATTTGGGAGACTAGCAATTAATACAAAATTAGCATTTCGTTAAAAAAAAAAACATACATTTTGATAAAAATGACCCGTGTTGATTTTTTTCTTAACTGCAATTTTTCGAGAAAATCAACATTTTGAAAGACTAGCAATTTATCGATTATCCGTGTAATATGCCATACTCGTTTTCTCCTTTAATTTTACTTCTAAACCTAACCTAACCTAACCAACCAATAAAGTCGGAAGTTGGCCGCTACACTACCGCTACAATGGCGAAATTTCGCTCTATTTCACGTTTGTAAACATGATTATGAATGAAATTTCGAAATTTTAAAACCGGGTACGAACCTATTCAAAGTTAATGTTTTAAAATTTTAATAAAATAAAACACATGAACTTCAATCCAGCCTTACCGTTTTTATTGCCCAGCGTGTGAAGATATTTTACTTTTATTTCGTTTCTAACCTTTCTGCTCTATTGTTTTATAAGTTTGTCTATATATACATATATTTTATATCGTACGATTTCTAAACGGCTAACATTTATTAGTAAAAGATGGATTTTATCGCGTAAGAAAAAAGAAATTTAATATATAACTAGAACGAGATGAAATTATTTTAAGTGGAGATATAGAATATTTACGTAGGAAAACATTTTAAAAAATGTAAAGCAACATGTACAAAATTTATCCGATTTAATAACTGTACAGAGAATCGTGTCTGGACATAAAATGATAATGAAACGTTTAACGACGATAATGATAATAATAATACTTATCATTATCTTTATAGCGTAATTAGTGTAAGACAGAGACGAGAATTTACGCTCGACCGAAATTGAACTTGCAAAATAAAACAAAAATTAAAATTAAAAAAAAAAAAAAAAAACAGAAAAAGAAATTATAATATGTAATACACCTGGAAAATATTTCATCATATCGACCGTTATAATATGAAAATACATCGCATCCAGGTAGTCACGACCGAAGCAAGAATGAGATGGAAAGACAAAAAAAAAAAACCAAGCAGATACCGGGAACGACGCACATACTAATAAATAAATGGTAGACGGATAGATGGGGTGGGGAAATCTCGTTCGAAATACCGGAGCGAACGTTGGTGGATAGAGGTGTACGGTAAATAACCCATGCCAGATAACTGGTTGGGAGTCGACCTAGTTTCTAAAAAACGCAACAACAACAATAACGTAAGAGATATTGTAAGTAGATAGAGTACCATTTTACATGTATATATATATATATATATATATATATATATATATATATATATATATATATATATATATATATATATATGTAACCGAGAATATAATGTAGGAAAAATTATATCGCATCGGTGATGTCTAGCACTGTGGATAAAAAAATGTATACATTATGTAGGCGGAGCACACGAATAGTCACTTTCCGTTCATCCTTCCTACTAAGATTTATTATTTCATTTTTATTTAAAGATGTACTTACACTCATAAAATTTCTATCTATCTATATGTATATATATATATATATATATATATATATATATATATATATATATATATAAACTTTGTAATAGCTTACTAATCAATAGTCTAATCATCGCCATGGAAAACTGGAAAACTGAAAAAAAAAACAAATTTCATATAAAAAGTGTGTGCGTTATATAAATACCATGGGAAAATATTAAACAGATCAAAACGACACGTGAAAAAGATCTATCAAATGCAAGAAAGCAAATAATACTGGCAATCAAGATGGCCGCTCAAAATGTATGGACAAATCAAATCAATAACAACTTACGGCAAGTTAAAGGCAAATTGGATCATTGGGAAACATCTCACCGTGAAAACAGACGAGAAGAAATTGTATTATGCAGAATCCGTATTAGTCATACGAAATTAACACATGGTCCACTGCTCCAGACAGGACTCCCGCCGTCGTGTATATACTGCGGTAATCAAAAGATGTCCGTCAGTCACGTCATCACTGAATGTCCAGAATTCACCGAGGAACGAGAGAAAGCGTTCGGACATAGAAAAATGACGACAGAAGAAATGCTTGCAGATGATGAAGCTATCGTTCAATATGTTTTTAGTTTTTTAAAATGTATAAATGTATTCCATAAGATATAGATTTACTTTTCCGTTGTATTTAATTATTTAAGTTATAGCAGACGCAAATGACCAAGATGTCGAGCGTCTTTAAATAAAAGTATACAATACAATACAAATATGTATATGGAAAATATATAGGCTTTATAAAGAGTTTGAACATGGACGGACTGAAGAATGGTTGTAGTTTTATATATAGGTTTTATTAAAATGTCCTAATCGGTGAAAATAGAAGACGAAAGTTGAAAGTAGGATTTGTAAGCGTGAAAACACCGTCTACGTATAAGCGATGAAATATGTTAAATTAGAAAAGCGAGGGTATAGTCAATATACGGTACTACGTCTTAATAGAGAATACATGGAGATCGTAACACGGTTGAACGATGTAAAGTAATCTTATTTAACGACGTTACGATTTTCCCGAGTTAAATATAACGTCCAAGTAGCTCCTGCGTACGTTGGTGACACAGCCAGGCCCGGATTAATGCTTTCATAGACACAGCTAATTACTTATAATGTACCCTCTGCAAGGGGAAAACCGTAAACCCAAAAACCCACACATCCTGACGAGTTGGGTTATGTGGGTTCGACGAGTTTTTGAAGTTATTACGAAGTGGGTTTAAGGTTTTTTGGGGTATTATTGGATTTTTTCGATCTCTATGCAAAAAAAACAGTTTCTCAACGCGATTCGCACGCGGCTCGGGTCTGCAACTCCGTCGCATTAAACCGGTCATGGATACAGCTCTATTCTGTAGATATATCGCGGTGGCGTTGTTAGTAATAGATTATGTCTTCGCGAGTTTTGAAATATTTCACTAAACGGAAAATTGTCATCGATCCTTCAAAGACTGAATCCGATAATAAATGGCTGTCTTATCGAATGGTCTGATCATGTTCGTTACTTAGGTATATAATTTTTTTCTTATATAAAAAAAAAAATACATTTTGTTAAAAAAACACAAATAAATAAAAACAATTACAACACCGCTGTTATAAAAGCTAACAAAACTATATTTATCCGTTTTTGTTTTTCTTTTAAAAAAAAGTCTCACATAAGTATCGATAACGAGTTAAATTTAATCATCCGCCACCCAATAACCGATTCATGTTCAGTATATTCCGTATATTAACAACTATATACTTGAATGAGAAAACAAATGTTTTCAAAAATATTATATATATATAGCAACGAACTAATAACAGCAGTTGGCAAGGACGATTCCAGTCAACTTACGTTCGTTTATAGCGCAGGTACAAATAATTTGTTATATAATGATTATTATATTCGTAACAGGCCCAATTTTTATTCTTATCAATTACGTAAAGCTATTTTAATATTCATTTATTGTACGTGTTATTATAATGCTTTGAAGCCAGTTTATAGTTTTGTATTATTTTCTTATAATTTAACGTTGTTTTTTTTTAAACATATTTTAACTATTACGCTTGTTGTTATATTTTTGTATCATTTTATTTCTTATTTTCTCCTTATGTACATTTCTTTTATTTCTCGCGGCTTTTTTAACATCCCCGCTCGCTTATCTTAATAGATTTAATTAAAAAAATAATAATTATAATAATAATTCTATTTTAATCGGAACACTTTCGATCGTCTAAATTCCCACCAAAAAAACAATATTTATCTTTGTGGGGTCTATATGAGGGCGTGTGAAAGAGTTCATAGATAAACGAGCGATTGCGTAATTACGAAATCTAGATAAAATACGCTCCTCAATTCCACATAAAAAAAAAACATTGTGAAGTCGAAAAAAAGTCATTCATAGACACCGCGGATTTCATAATTTCGGCCGGTTTATACGAATTATTCATCACATCGTATCCATAACGCTTTATACCCTCCTAAAAAAAAAAAATCAATTAGCTTCGTCGCTTCGTCAGCTATGGAGCGCACAAGTTGTCAATTGTTATTACATCCGAACTTTATAATCTTGTTCTTCCCCGCATTCGCATCTTGAATCAGTATCTAGTGCTCATTTTTTTTTTTTAATTTCCTTCGTAATCTTGTTCGTAATCCATTAAGGGTTTTCCATTTTTTCCAGTTGATCGTGTTGTGTGGCAATTCGTTACCAACCACGTCCAGTTGTTGCCGTAGTTCTTCGCGGTGTTTTACTGGCTCGTGTAAAAGCGGCGTGGTGAATTTCCAAAAGTGTTTTCTAGATGTAAGTCTTTCTTATAGAGCATGTGGCTTTCGTCCTCATTTCACAATTCTGGATTGGCTAAAAATAGCGTACGATTTTTTTATTTATAAATGGACTACGAACGAGTGATTGTTAATAGCTTAATGTGCGTTCTACGAAAGAATAAAGAGAATGATTTGTACGGGTTAGAGCAGAGAGTTGTATAATAAGAGATGAAACGTGTTATTAACATATAATTAGAAATTAGCAATTGTTTGTACCTACTAATTTTAAATTCGGATTAGAACGGATAATATCCAGTTAAATACAATTCAATAATTGACGCTTATTTTGTTACTTTCATTTGAAATTGATCTTATTCTAGATAATTTTCACATGATTCGATATTTTCGTGATTTGACTTCCGGAGTAAATAATATCTCTAGCTATATTGGTGTGGGAGATGTGTGTGTCCAAATGGTAGTTACGACGAGATTTCAAAATTCTCCGTTGAAGAAGGTGTGTTTCGATTAGAGATGAAACAGGCGTACTTTAAAAATAACTCCAGCAACGTTATTATATTTAATTATATCATTGTGTTAAATTAAAAGTTAAGCCCGCGCGTTCTTATCCGCTTTCTACGTGATAAAGTAGTCAACGTTTGTCTCGGATACTTTAAAATCATCCGTAAGCAAATATTTACACATTTCGATATCCGAATCTATTAATGTGCCGTGTACTAGCGATATTAGCCGGAGACATAAGTAAATGTGTAGTTTAAATATCATGTATGAATAGTTTTAGGAATCGAAATAGGAGTTGGATCTTTTGTTCGTTATCCTCGAGGGGATTTCGGAAAGAGAGCTGGAAACGTGTACACCGGAATAGGTTAAATTTCTCGAATTCTACCGGATGATGATTAATGGAAGAGAGTACAGATGTGAATTATTTAATATATAAGAATGAGAACTTTGCATTTGTAAACGGCACAGTATAACTTCTTCTTGTCGGCTAGATCTTGATGAAATAATCCAACCGTATTGAACGCAATTTATCGGTAGTAGGAAATTCGTTCCATATTCTCGACCATTTCTTCTTTAGCGAGTGTGTTACTAATTTTAAGAAGTCCGATGAGGGAACTCGGAATTTATCCAATTGGGAACTAACTGTAACAACCACCCTGATGCGTCTGTGTTCAGATATCCATGCGAAGGTAATATTGACTGAAAATAGATGACTGAAATTATATCTTTCGCGGTGGGATTTTGTAGATACGAGAGAGCGAAGAAAAATAATCTGCGTGTAAATGAGGGAGTCTTTGTTTTTAATATAAGATCGACAT
This sequence comes from Coronaproctus castanopsis, assembly GCA_032883995.1. Lineage (NCBI taxonomy): Eukaryota > Metazoa > Arthropoda > Insecta > Hemiptera > Monophlebidae > Coronaproctus > Coronaproctus castanopsis. The sequence continues at coordinate 166,890,722 of CM065053.1, forward strand.
TTATAGCATATGGCTCTACATATAGAGCTGAAAAGCTGTTGTTTTTGGTAGTGAGTAACGTATTATATAAGATTGAGGATTTCGGAATAGATATATATTGTCTCCAGAGTCCTTTTAGGGGGGTTAATTAATGTATTCCCTTTCTAATAAAATACGAGAGTACAAACAAATTTAGGTAGATGGTATATATTTATATTTTACACACATATATCGAAGTTTTTACATCTTCGCTAGAACTTTTTAAAGTTGTATCGATAAGTCTAACTGAAGTCGCAGAAACTCCTCGGCAGATACCGCTTATATTTTAACTAATATTTTAATCTTAAATATATAAGCATGTAGCTCTCTATGTATGTGTATGTGCGTGCGGTAAAATATTATTATTGTTATTTTAAATGTTGAATATATTGGAGAGTAGTGATTTTATTAATTAATAATAAACCAAACAAAATATAACGCGATCACTAAAATTTTTTAATCGCGAAGCTTTTCGACAGTTACGTCATTTTCAAGCACGCGCCAAAATTAGTACATCTTTTTTTATATATGAATTCGCAGACATGTTTATATAACGACAACTTAAAATTTGATATACATACTTCACTAGCCAGACGTAATTTCAATTTTAGATTTATTTACAATAAATTTTATTAATTATTATTTTGTTATATATCATATTATTGTTAAATGTGATGTGTGTAATCTACGGGTTGTGTTCTTATAATTCGTGTGTTTCTCGTGTTGCACTGATAACCCTTTCACATATTAACAAATTTTTCGCGGCTCTAAACGATGAAAAAGTTTTTAAGTAAAGTATTTTCGATTGTTTGGGTTTTTTTATCGATTAAATACGTATAAAAAGAACTGGCATATGTGATTAGTAAATTACGAAGAAATTATTTTGTATAAAAACAATTTTAATCGATAACATCGGGCTTATAGTTTACGGTATACATTGAGCGTGAAAGGTTTAAGGACTTGTACGAGAGATCGGTAACCAGCGAAGGGGTATTCTCAAATATAATCGCGCATATCGCGTGCTGAAATTAGATATTCCGATAGGTAATACATTTTTATGGCGCATTCCGCATATTTTAAAAGTTTTATCCGCACTCACCGCTGACCGTACTTCGTAATAATACATTTTTCGATAGTTTCTCGTCATTCCGAACGATTTTCGAACTTTACCGAACGCTTCCTACCACATCGGGGAAGAGTGCAACTGGTAAATTTTTCAATTTACACTCATTTCTAAATTGCCTATCTTCGAAATTTCTCAAAACAATATTCGAAATTCGTATCCATTATTTTCCAAAGACAGACGATAGCAATTGTGTACATACCTGACGAGGGAATAGGTTGGCGAAGACGATTTTGGGTTCGGCACGCACGGACTCATCCTCGTAACTAATAGAAATACATATTATAAGCATACATCGCGTGTAATAGTTTTATTACGCACGTTTTATCGAACTAGTTACGAGGTAATATTTCATACCACCAACAGAGTTCATAATACTGGCGGTGATAATATTAATAATAATAAAGACTGGAACCAGAAGTACGGAATCTTATTTATTCGCAGTATTCGTAAAACCGATACTTATTTCAATTGACAATACAACTTAGCGGTTATTAGAACAAGAGAAATTGGTTTACGAAGGAGTGCTCTAGCGGTGAAATAACTGTTATTCGCATTTTGCGCAACTCTATCATTATTTAATAATGATACAATGACAATTACTAAACACGGACGACATATGGCGCCATCAATACAACAATTATCATTCTTCGTCTCTTTTTCCTTTACATTATCGAAGATCTGGACAGCTAAAATGTCTACTACGTTAAAACAACGTAACTAAATTTACCGCTCCGATTACCGATAAAGTTGAATATTTTCATAAGTGTTCAATTAGAAAATTTTTCTTCGCATAATTTGTACTATGTTCAGTATTTACTGCAGAATGTGTAGCAGTACTACAAGCCTTGCCAATTCTACCGGACTTAAATCTTCGCGGAAATTACCTTATTATTACCGATTCCAAAAGCGTGGTGACGGCTGTAGACAATAAACGTAGCGTGTCGGATACATTAATTGGTTTAGTTTTGCTAAAACTTAATAATTTGGAACGTGCGGGAATATCTGTGTCGTTCTTGTCGGGTCATAGAGGTATTCCAGACAACGAATTTGTTGACTCATTGGCTAAAGACGCGTCGTCTAGTGGTGTAGAGGTCTCCTTAATAACTCACAAAGATATCATTCACTTTATTCAGCTAGAGCATAGGGATCAATGGGAGCTAATGTACACTAAGAGCATTAGTCAATCACCTCTGACTTATTACTATCACCTCCAGCCGTCTCTTCCCAAACTCCCGTGGTTCTATCATTTTAAAAAGATTAGTCGTAAGGGAATTGTACTCATCAGCAGATTGCGATTTGGACATCATTTGTTGCCTGACCGTCTTTTCCGTATGCAGCTTAGAGAAAGTCCGTTCTGTCCCCTCCATTCTGAACAGGTAGTCTGCAGCCCCGATCATGTCTTTTTTGAATGTTCCGCTGTAGCACCGTTGCGCTCGGAGCTTTACCTTATCTTGTTGCGTTCTTCGAGTATTACACCTCCGTATAATGTATCGTCCCTTTTACATCTGGATAACCTACAATTGTTCCCCCATATAGCGACGTTTTCAGAGAAGTCAGCATGCTTGATTAAGATGATTAAGATGTACATAGTCCCCACAGTATCACGTTGGGTAGGCTGTAAAGGCACCCCCATTAAAAAAAAAAATAGAAAATTTTTTTACAACATTTTTTTAGTTAATTCGAGCTTCTTCAATAATTCGAACTGTTTTAACACGTTTAAAAACAATTAAGACAATCATTGAAATGTAGCGATTTAGAAAAAAAAAGAAAAGTAGTTAAAATCGCTAAAAATCGTTAAAAATTCACGTAGCTTTTTGACCATTATCAAATATAAAAAATATATGTTATAAAAATGTTGGTAAATTTATAAAAATATAAGAACGTAAACAATTATTTAGATACACAATTTCATCGAAGTGATATATTTTCAAATAATCTGATAGTGAATGTGGTAAACAACACAATCAATAATCAGCAATGTAAAATTTATACATAAACAACAGTAGAATTATGTATAAATTTTATATTGTCGGATGTTATTATTTTTTTTTATTTCATTTACTATTGTTTTTATTAATACGTATAACAATTTTATATTGCTATTTGTCGATTCGGATTATTTAAAAATACTGCATTATCACTTTGATAATTTTTTCGAATTGTGTCTCTAAGTAATTTTTTACCTTTTATATTTTCATAAATTTTGTGTACTTTCGATCACAAAGGTTGTCTCAGTCAGTAGCGTGCTTAAAAAATCTACCGGTTGCAATTACATCTTCTCCCCTCCTCACCAAACATACATACACGCAGCAGAAAATTTTTTGTTGCGCGCAACATCATCAAAATCAACAAATTGTAATACAAATACGAGAACCTTTTATGTAATCAGAAAAACGAAAAGTTATGAAGTTAGATTATCAATCCGAACGATAAAAATTGTATTTTAAACATAAATATATTATTAAAAATTTAAGTACAAAATTTATACAGTTAGAAATGTATAACAATTTCTAAAACACTAAAACGAAACAATTCGATAAATTCTACGTATAACAAAGTATTCTTATTTAATCACAATTTACAACAAAAAAACAATCCTCCGAAAATAAAATGATCAATTGCGGTATAAGTATAATAAAATCTTCCGTATGGAAAAAATTCTACGTATATTAACATCCGTCAACAATAATATCAACATAAACTGAAGGGAGACAATGAAACAAGTCACATGTACACAGTAAAAGAAAGAAACACCGATAGAAATGAAGTATAAAAGACTCGTTCGTTTGTCGGCCGGTAGTATGTGCACGCAATCGCACCCACACGTGAACAACACAATGAGAAAACCCTATTCTGCCGCATCAAGTATGTATACTTCAAGGATTCTGCTGTTTGGGAAACGATTAGCTGTATATGGCTTTCCGATGACTTCTTCAGATCGTATTGACCAACCGTTGTAACTAGATATTTCAAAGCACTTTTTTAAAAGGTTTTTTGCTTTTCATAATATATTCTATAAAAAATATAATTCAAATTCATTTATTTTGTTTAATCCGAAATAAAATAATTAATAAGTATTTACATCATCAATTTTTAATTTCTGGATATTTCTGGTGCTTGTGCAACCATGCAAATGTACGAGCCACCACTGGTCCCAATCAGGGGCTTCGACAAGTAATGTAAACATGCATGCATATATATATATATACACACACACACACACATAACAATATATGAGTCATTCTGGAAAAACGGTATACAATAAAATTATTTTCAATTAAATTAAGTAATTCGAAAGAAACAAGTTATAACAATTTAATATATATAAACAATGGAACGAAATATGGATCAGTTCCGATATAACAAATAAGCTGAGGTCGGTTAAAAATAATATATATCCTCTAAGGACGACGACTCAAGAAAGTCGCATATACGAAAAAGTACTAGCCCGGCTCAGAATAGCACATACTCAACTTACGCATGCATATATTTTCGAACACGACGAACCTCCAGAGTGCGAACTCCGTGATGAACCTGTAACCGTACACCACCTGTTATTGAAGTGCAACAAATATGTAAATTGCAGAGCACTGAATGACATATCACGGATGACATGAAGGATGTTCTCCAGGACAATGTATATACAACACGTAAACTGTACGAGTATCTTATTTGTACGAATTTAATACCTTACATTTAATTAATTTAAATTAAGTGGCATAATCGTATTTGTAAGAAATTAAATTTTTATATATAATTAATGTAAATTAAGTGGTCATAGCTGAAAGGCAATAAGTACTGCTATTAAACAAATGAATAAATAAATAAATAAAACACTATTTGCTACAAATTCAATTATTTTCCTTGAATTGAATTGAATTGAATTGAATTAATAACACCTATTTAGATTTTCAAATGGAACAATTTGAAATCTATAAAAAGAGACATCATGTTCGTTAGTAGGAAAACGCACGTAATCGTCAGTAATTAATTATTATTTCCAAGTATCTGGCGAACATTTTAAAATGATTTAATAAGATGAAAAAATTAGCTTGTCCGTCGTTGCGATAATTTACGATTGCGCATATTTCCCGGGGATTTTACTTCTTCAAATTATTAAGGTTTTTAAAATTTACATATAACTAACACGCCGAATATATTGATAGTTATTTTATCCTCTTTCAAACAAACGTGCCACCTGTATAGGACAGATTTGCGTGGTAAAATAAAATTAACATTTTCGGTAGTCGGGATTTAACGTTTATTATTTATTTCGGTGATATAAATTCTCATTAGCAAGTTATATTTTACTATCAAGATAATTCTTCATCGGGAAAATTCGATACAAGTACCCGGCTAATTCTCGGTTTTTTACCGTCGGTACACATTTAATCGAATTGAAAAACTTCAATTTACACGTCATATTTCATTTAGTAAGAATAATAATAACAGTAATGATGATGATCAATTTACCTTATTTCATTTAACAATAATAACGATAATGACACTCTTCCAAAGCGAATTTATTCTATTCACTACTTATTTTCATTTACTCAGCTGAGTCATGTAAAAACCAAATAAATAAAGCCTATTACCACACACACTTTATATATATATATATACACACACATATATATATATATATATATATATATATATATATATATATATATATATAAAATACATTTTGCGGCCATATCAAGAGTATTTCTGAAGTTATAATAATAGCTGATTATAATAGTTTCGGGTCAGTGGCTATTTAATTTGCCTTTTATAAAATGAATTAAGGACACGTGACTGAAGTCCGAGTATATTTTATATATTTTTAACCGCGTCATAGTACTGCGGAGGTTAGACGAGTTATTGTTTCTAGTCTCATTATAGAACCGGACGTGCATTAACAAAATCGTCTAAAATTCCCCAGGCATTTAATGAAAAACCGTTAATAGATAACGAATCGATTTAAGAAATAACGATATGTATATTGGGATACACATTATACACACACGCACACACACACACACATATATATATATATATATATATATATATATATATATATATATATATATACGTATACGTAAAGACGAAGATTCAATTATTTATTTACATTATATAGTATCGCCGTTTGAAAACGCCGCAACGCATTTAACACAGACCTGTCTATATAAAGGCAGTTTGATCAGTTTTTAAAATACTTATATATATATATATATACATATATACATACATACATATATACATACATACATGTATATATATATAAGTATCGTAATATGGGTAATACACGATTCCGATTTTATTACAATCGTTACTTCGAAAGCCACTAAAACGACCGAGAAAGTTCATTAAATTTATAACAGTATCAAACGAAATTCAATAATTACGGCAATAATTATAATAATAGTAATAAAGATCAAACAGTAATAATAATGAAGAACTGCATAGAGACTTATCGATGCGATTAGTAGTGTGTGGTGAATATGAAGATTAAATGAACTGTAGGATTTATAATAAATAAACCTCTGAAGGCGATCAGTATGAAAATATTATAGAATTTGAAATCGCTAGTAATCGTCTGTAGCAATTGCTCATATAGTAATTTTAAATTCTATAATATTTTCGTACGATTAAGTCGTTGTCCCGGCTTTCTGATCCTACCAATATCGTGGACAACAAAACTAACAAATAAAGAAGTTATGAAACGACTGAAAAAATACTTCAAACAGATTGGTAAAATTAAAGAAAATTAATTACTCGCTCACTTGATGCAAGGACCAAAATACGAGCTACTCCAAATAATACTAATGAGATCGATATAAGGTGTTCGTGGTGTCGACCGGAGAAGGACTTCATGGGTTTCGAATATCCCAAAATGGATGGCGGTTGCCGGAATCGGAAATCCTTTCATTTAGCTAAGGACCGACAAGGATGGTTTGAAGCAGTGAAGGATGTGGCGGCTAACCTTCGATGACGAAGACGGCTCAAGAAGAAGAATACGAGCAGTTTCATATAAATGTTCGTAAACTTTCTGCATGCAGTTTGAACTACAACAAAAAAAAATGATACTAATAATAATAATAATAATAATAATAATAATAGTAGTAGTCGTAGTAATGACAGTTAATATTAAAATAACGGTTAATGCAGCAATAATATTAACTGAAATCACGAAAAATATTATGAAATAATGTCGCTACTGAATTAGCGAATAAGAAGTCAGACACGCAGCAAAATATACATACATTTATATGATTTAAATTTATTGTATACGTTTTTTATATCGTTTGTAAAATAGGCTGATCAGTAAACTTATTAGGATCAGATCTGCTCAGTTTATTATTTATAAATTATTTGGATCGCACTAATAAGTACAGTAAACTCTCGATTATCGGATTATTCGCTTTGCGGATTATTCGCGGTCTTTCTAAGATAGATTTTTATGCAATACAAGAATTCACTGTTCGAGAGACATTTTAAAATATAAAAGATAAATTAATTCAATTTGCATCCACTTAGACAACTGCTTATCGATGAAAATAGAAGAAACCCCATGAAAAAGAGCAGTTATGAAGAACGACGACACTTTTAGAGTGGGTGAGTCAGTTGAGAAGTGAAGGAACTCCTGTTTCGGAGTCTATTATTGCTGCAAAAGAAAAACAGTTTTTTCGGATACTAGGTTTAGAAGAAACATGCGACTCATCATCAGGTTAGTTGACAAGGTTCAAACAGCGCCACGGGATAAGAGATATTGGACTTCGCGCCGAGAAATTAAGTGGCGACATACAGACAAGGGGAAATTCAAGACCGATTTTAAAGACTTTCTTCAATCAGAGAAAATTTCATACAAGTTTACAACGCTGATAAGTCGGGGGTTTTTTGGAAATGTTTGCCTGCGCGAACATTGACCTTAGGAAATAAGTACAGTAAAATGACTATAATGACGTGCTGCAATGCATCAGGTTCTCACAAATTCAAGTTGGTAATGATTGGTAACTCAAAAAAACTGAGATCATTTAAAGGAACAATATCTGAAAACCTGTACTTTAACCAAACGAAAGGATGGACCAGTAAGTATTTAAAGAGTGGTTTGAAAAAAAATATATATACTCCTAAAGTCAAACAACATCTGAAATCAAGTAATTTACCAGAGAAAGCTCTACTGCCTGTTTAAAATGCCCCATCCCACCCAGAGGAAAACGCATTAAAATCGGAAAATAGAAATTTTATCGTGAAGTTTTTGCTGCCTACCAATGTCACTGCTATTATCCAACCAACGGACCAAGATGTGATTGCGTCAATGAAAAAAAAAGGTACAGAATAAACTTACTGAAAAGATAAAATGAAGATTGAAATGATCTTCACAGTTTCTGAAAATTCTGGACAGCAATCATGATAGAAATACTACTTAGGAGTCGGTTAAACAATCGATACTGGGTAAAATCCTAGAAGAAAATTTTACCTTTTACTGAAATTTATTATAGGAAAAAGTGACATCGACGAAGTAAACATTGTTGAGTGGATTACTCACGGTGCCAATGATCTAAGTTTTGAACATCTTACTGATGAACAAATTGGTGATAAAGCATCAGAGGTATGGTTTCAGAGGAGAGTGAGAAAGAAGATAAGACGAAGAAACAAGTAAGCCTTGACGCAGAAGGAATTATTTAATATCTAGAGGAACAAAATAATGCAACGCTCTGTCAAAAATCCCAAGTAAAGAAGAGGTGTTTGATTTCGAAAAAAACCAAAACTTATGACAGATTTTTTGTGAATCTGTGTATATATATATATATATATATATATATATATATATATATATATATAAGACATTCTTATACGAATACGTAGTAGCGAGCACGAATATCACAATCGTAATCCTTAATAAATAACGTTAATCTGAAGAAGTAAATTATATAACAACGAATACAGATTAATACGTTAATCATTACGAACAACCAGTTATTAGAATTTAAGCTACTTTCTTTAATTTCTTATTGCCACGTTTCATTATCCATTAGAATTACCCGCAAGATGAAATATGAATTTGTTGAAAATAAAAAAATACAATGTGATATATACACACATATATATATGTGAGTATTACGTGTGATTCTCAATGCCTACCAGTGTACCAACTGCACGTATCTACGTTACGTCTTTATACAAATATACGCATACGTTCATACATTTATGCATATGCTGCACAGAAGTGTATGTTGGATATAACATATGTAAGTTCTACTCCTTAAATATATATTTTTGAAAATTATTGTTTTTGTTTTTTTTAGCAACATTGAGGAAATTCTTCCTTTTTATGTATTCGTTATATTTAATCCGTGTAAACATAAAGTAAATGAACATACAAATATATCATCATCTTCAGCCTATATCAGTCCATTGTTGGATGTAGGCTTTCCCCGATTGTTTCCATTTATATATATATATATATATATATATATATATATATATATATATATATATATATATATATATATATAATATTGCAAAGCAGAATAGGAGCAAGTTTTAGCGAATTTTATTTAGGCTCGGTCTACGAATAATGTCACGTTTTGAGGAATAGACAGCTTTACTAATAATGTATTGTCACGGAAAACTACTCACGTTTCATCCTAACTATATAATCGGAACCGCAAATAGAAAAAATTCAAAATCTTATATGTAAAAGTGTATTATACACAGATCGGTCACTTATGCATAAATAAAGGTATTGGTGGTACTTCTATATACACATACATATAACATAAATACACACATACATATATATATTATATAAAACATATATATATGTATATATATTTTATATAAAGCAGAGCGAAATTTTTACTACGACCATGATAAAAACAGAAAATCACGATGTATTCAATTTGTAGAGCTAATCTCCAACAATAATCGCGAAAAGGAATTTCGTTGAAACAAAATAGTTCCTGTTTAGAAACTCCACGTTATAATCGCAAAAGGCGAGATATATATATACATATGGGAAGTTTAAAACAAAAAGTAGAACTCACGTAAATGTTAAAATAAGAATACCGGATAATTTTACTTCATTACACACATCCTAAGTCGAAAATTGGCTGAAAATTATGTTAATCAAATAATTCAGGAAAATTATTATTTTAATAAACTCGTGTAATTTTAAGAGTACAGAACAAGTCAGCAGTAATCATGAAATTAATTGTTAATATTTATTTTTAAGTTCCAGTTGTCACAACTAGATAAACGCAACTACTTGTTATATATATATATATACATATATACATATATATATATATATATATATATATATATATATATATATATATATATATATATATATATATATAGGATGACCAAGAGAAGAACGACGGTTTTACTGTTTTTTAAATAACTCAAAAACTACTCGACCAAAATTTTTGAATGAAATTTTATTTAAAAATAGGAAAACGAGAGATTAGCTTACAATCATTTGTGGAACACAATATCGTTTAGATGAACGCCATTTGCATTCATTCGGTCTTTACAAAATTTTCGATGACTTTTTCGAGCATAGGTCGCTTCTGAATTTTAAAAAATTTCTTCTCAAATCCGATTTTTCAGGTCTTTCAGATATCGTAAACGCACCTCTTAAAGTATTCCTACAAAGAAAAAATATCGCGTAATTTTGAATTCTTTTCGAGATCCCTTTGTACTGTCGTGATCGATTCACGCCAAAAATAAGCGCAATTTTTTCGCTATAGGATGTCATAATAACTGAAACTGGATAAAAACCGAATGTCTCGCGTGTACACTAACCGTGGAGCACGCGGTTTGCGTTGTAGCGGTGTTACCAATTGCGATATTCAAAAAACCAAAACCATCCGTCTCCTCCGGGTCACCATATATGAAAACTTTTGTTAATGTTTTATACGAAAAATTAAAATGCGACATTTATAAAACATATTAAGAGCTTCTATTCCGAACACCTTGGTTTTTTTTTGCATTAGCCCTACTTCGAAATATTACATCAAGATTGAATTGTAATCATTTTCTTATTTTATACTGTAACAGTATTGACTATGAAATATTGTATACGTGTTCTTCCATCAAGTTGGTTTTTAGAATGTACTTATTACGAATTTCTCAGTTTCGATCACGTTTGCTATGTCCAAGGAAATAAACCGACACATGCCTTAATCGATTGCAATGTATACGTGTATTAGAGGGAGAAGGAAAGAAAGAGTCGTTTAACTTTTTTTTAATGTGACGTTTCAATATTTGATATCCTTTTCGACATTTTTAGTCGGTCACAATTTAAAATACTAGAAATTTATCAGGAGTACGCATATATATATATATATATATAATATATAACGCTAATACCACCGCGAGAAATATCAACAACCGTCACGGGTGTCATACAAACGGCTAGCGACAAGGTAGTATAACCAATAATATGATTGTGTCACTTAGGTGTAAAAAGAAAAATATACAAAATTATGTGCAAGCTAACGAAATACCAAATAGTTTTACAACCGTCACTCATAATGTATAGGTTAGGTTCGTATTATACAGACTAACATAGACGAAAATCCACAAGCGACTACCAACACGATAAACGCGTTATCGCGTAATTCCATATATCAAAAAACAGAGATAAGCGTAGATATTTGGAATAAATATAATGGCTATATTATTCAGTTCCAGTTGAAAGGATAATTACTATTATCCCGATATTTATAACATCTTTATATTTTATTTTATCCCAAATTCAAATATCGAAACCACACATTCAGCCATCCGTAACTTATTTCTCAGTATCGAATAACTATACACACTGTAGGTTCTGCTAAACAATGTCACGATGTTATATCGTTTAGAGAATACTACTGTGCGCGCGCGTGTGTGTATGTATATTGTCATAGGCGTGTATCCGTTTATTTCGACCATAAACAATTATAAAGAACATTCCGTTACACGTTATACAATAAAACCGAACTTTTGTATTATTTTTGCTCTACTTAATACGTTCTAAGCCGGTATTATGCAAGAAAATCCCAAATTATTATTATTATTATCGTTAGCGATTCACGTTTAACAGATGTAATTATAATAAATACATAACGGTATAAAAAACTTGGAATTATAATAATAATAAAAAAATATCCAATTGGTTTATTGTTTCTTTCCGGGTTTAATACGATCTCTTAAATGTTGTAATAAGATAGGATGCACATTTTATTAATGGGTCCGTTTCAGATCCTTTTAAGTAGAATAGAAGAATATTCCGGTAATTTTCATTAAACAATTACAATGTCAAACGTAATTCCTTTTACGTTCATGCTTTGTCGTCCATATTTCGAATTAGTATTTAACAAATCTTCTTGAGCAATTAAAATATACCCAAACAATTATCAGACTAAAATAATCACGAGTTCTAAAATTTTATTTATTTATATATATATATATATATATAGAGAGAGAGAGAGAGAGACTAGCTTAACAATCAGTAAACGTCGTGTTACCTTTCAACTAACCTTAATTTTGGATTTAGAATATTTTTCAAAATACACAGTCAGGAGAAATGAAATGAAATGTCGAAACATCATGCTATAACTGTATACCAGCGCCACCTATGATACTGAAATACAATTATCTTAATTATTGAATAACTTTGCAATTTTTTTAACGGTTAATTACTCATGCGCTTATGTTACCGCGAAGGGATCATTTATATACTCTGATATGCGAAAAAATTTTAAAATATGGAAAAAAATAAAAAATTTTCTACAACCCAACTGCATCGGCAAAATTTGAACCATCCACGAACCCACCTAACACACAAAATTTCAACAAAATCGGTCCTTCAATGACATACAAATTCTTTGCCAAACTGATAGATTAGATGAATTTTATCGATAGTTAGCATGAAAATAATAATGTAACATTTAGTGTGTTGCGTTTTTGATCAACTATTTTAATGTTTAGTGTTTTGTGTTTTTGATCAGCTATATAACTATGCACGTCATCGAGCGATTTCGATTAAATTTTTGGCAAACAATTTTATTTGCGCCGCTTTATATAGGTACGTAAGAGTGATTTCGTTTTTTTGGAAGAATTTTAAATTTTTTTGCGCTGCCCCTAACCCTGAAGGAAGTAAGAGAGGAGTGTTAAATTATAAATCTGAAGCATCCAGCAAAGAACCCACTTAAAACACACACGAAATATCAGCGAAATCGGTCCAGCCGTTTAGGAGTTCAGTCACACACACACACAAACATACAGATGTGTAAATATATATTTATATACATATATATTGTATATATATGTCAGTGGCGTAGCGGAAATCTCGTCACGTGAAAATCTGAATGGAGAACTCCCTTATGGTTATCAAATATCTTTTTCTATATTTTTATCTAGTTTTAAACAAAAGCAAATTGAATAAAAATATACCTAAATCAACGCGTAAAATATATTTAATTATTTTAGTAATTTTCTATTAAATTTATTAATAAATGTAAAATTTTATATCGGTAAATAATTATGAACGTTATAAATATTTTAAACAGATTACGTTGATTTAGATAAAAACAATTTTATCTTTATTTACGTCTATACGTCGGAAATTATTTAAGTTAAATATTGTTACAAAAGCGTTGAACTGGTCGATACGTTCGTCAATATTGAAAACTTTTTAAGCTTTTCAAATTCAATCGACAGTATAGTTAAACCGATCAACGGCACCTTATGTCATTTTAATAATCGAATAATATTTTATTATTTTAAATATTGAGAACGAGATATTTCCGCCTATTTTTTCAATTTACAGAACAGACTACGATGTCACACCTTATCAAAGGATTGCTTGGCATTTAGAAGCATGTTCACAAACATACATATACATATATATATACATATATATATATATATATATATATATATATATATATATATATATATATATATATATATATATATATAATTATAAACAAACAAAATATAACACAATCACTAAAAGTTTTTTAATCGCGAAGCTTTTCGACAGTTACGTCATTTTCAAGCGCGAACAAAAATTATTACATCTTTTTTTATATATGAAAAACCAGAAATATTTATAAAACGACAACTTAAAATTTGATATACTTGTTCGCGCTTGAAAATGATGTAACTGTCGAAAAGCTTCGCGATTAAAAAACTTTTAGTGATTGTGTTATATTTTGTTTGTTTATAATTAATTAATAAAATCACTACTCACCAATATATTCAACTTTATATATATATATATATATATTCACAAACCAACACAGACTAAACATATAATAAAGTAGATGTTTCGCGTTATTAGTGAATTCACGCGGCTTTGTTGTCACAACACAATATGTTTGTATAGTGCACTATATTATTACTAGCGCGCATACGGTGTTATACGTGTGGTGGTTTGCCATTTCCTTCCACGACGCGATAATATTAGGATTATTTATATTGTATTTGAACTCGCTACCTTCCTTATAGTAGATACCTACTTTTAAAAAAAAGTAACGGATTAAATAGCGATTTTTTTTATTATTTTCAAACCTTTATTATGCACGTTGTATTACAATCGCCACGATAAATATTAAATACGATTCTCCCTAAATGGGCAAAACGAGGGGGTTAATTTAAAAAATAAATATCAAAATTAAAAATATAAAACGAATTGCGAAAGCGTGATCTAGCATTAACCTATTCAGTGACGCAAAATTACACATTTTACACGCGGCTGTTTATTATACAATACCGTTTGTTAGGTGAACTGTAGATAATATCCATATTTTTGAGACATTAAACAAGAAATGTTTTTAGCATTAAAATTCCATGTACCATATAGCGGACATATGAAAGTGTTTAAGGGCGCGAAAAAATACCACGTTATATTTAATTATGCGCACCAACTCATACTTTGAAATCATGACGAGTAAACTACATAACATAATAATAACAATAATAATAATAATAACGGATTTAAAGTAATTGAAGCGCGAAATTAAAATACATTTAAACGAAATTTCCAAATATGATGATTTTTAATATTTCACAACGAAATACGTATCACCTCTAACTGAATGCTAATTAGGCCGATCAAAAACGATCACATTTACACATTCATCAGTTAATCGTTACAACTGAGTAAAGTAATTTGCCGCCGTGAAACAAATCGAGTATAACATCTGAAAACGTATTTTAAAATATTTTATAATAAAAAGAAAATAAACAATAATGAGTTTGGAATTCATATCGCCACCGTATTAGGCGACTTAATAATAATAATAATAATAATAATGTAGGAAGAATCTATTTGAACGGATTATTAGGATCATTTTCATCGAAGTAAACACGATTAAATATGGAAACTATGTCGGTATACCGATAGCGTCTACTATTATATATTTCTTTGCCGCAGGCGTAACACGAGTATGAAATCGCCACACTCACCTCACCCGTAGAAGGAGTTGCAGAAATAAACGGGCAATTAAGTTCACGGTGCGTATAACATATTAGACGTACGCACATGTATATAACACATCTTATTACATTTATATAAACGTGTTAACGTCGAGATGTCCAGAAGCAAACACGTTAAACTTCTTATAAAAATATACTTTTATATTATATTGTATTATATATATATATATATATGTAGCCGCTACTTTTCCCAAAATGTTTATGGACTTATTAATATTACGGACGTTATTTATTACACGTATCAAACACATACCGTTTCGTATAATTAACGTTACCGATGGTCGTCCGGTTGTTCCAAGTTAAACGAGGAAAATAGATTTTTATGTTTATTATTTCGTACGGTGGAAAAAAATTAGCCGTATAAAATTTAAATGTTCCAGCAGGAAGGACGATTATTCCGTAGTAATAACGCGACGATTATGTCCTTTTAGTTCTATAACTAAAAACTATCACTATCGAAGCGAACCAAAAAAACAAAAATAAAATGTGAAACATAAATCGTTAATAACGAATTTACATAGTGTATCCGTTGATAGATAATCTTATCTTCTTCATTCGTCATTGTGAATCCACTGTGCATGTTTCTATTTGATGCATCGTTAGTCCTTGTCTATCTTTTTCACATCGTTTTCCCCTTTTATTCATTGGCTCTCATTTAGTTGATCTGACCGTCCATCTGTCGTCGTTAAATCTATCTATACGTATCCTGCACATCTCCATTTGCTTTTTAAAATTTCTCGGGTAGCGTCTTTGATTCTACTCCTTATTTCCGATATGTTTATCTTATCTTGTAAAGTTACCTCCACATCTTCATCTCAATTCTTCTTGGGGTTTTGTTTTTAAGTTGCCTTTAGTTATGTTCCACGTTTCTGCAGCATATACCATTCGTGGCTGGACGCACTGGTTAAACACGAAGGAATATATATATATATATATTTTAATTTTTGTTTCATTTTTCATATCGTCGGATAATCTCGTAGGATGATATATTAAATTACGAAATAACAGTTAATCGGAGAAAATGAGGAAACGTTGTTTTGTTTTTTTTTTTAAATTAAAATTAATTACATTAAAGTTTGAAAATTTCCAAAATTCTTATTTATATATAAAACGTATATCACTACCGAGAAACGTGTACCATGAAACCCCTAAGAAAATTCCGAATTACATTTAGTTTTATAACAAGCGTTATTCTTCCTTAGATTGTCAATAATTTGCTATTCTATACGTAAAATATTTTTTATCATTATTATTATTATTATAGTTTATTTTTGTAAAATAAGCGTATATCTTGTCCGCGTATAATATTTTCTTTTCACTCCGTTAATTTAATTTTAATTACGTACGATTACTTTTCAACGAAGCTGTAATAATAGATAAGTATTTTTTTCCAATCTACTTGAACCGACATGTATAGAAGACATTGCGATCGAAAGGGTTAAATTTAAAACAAAATTCGAACAATGGCACGCGGTTATAATATGCCTATATTTTATAAAACCAGCTCTACAGTCGGCAGCTCGTGAATTTTTTCACATGTACTCGCTAACCCGTTTTTTCCCCTTTGGACAAACTAATCTAAACACATACGTTTTAAAGTGTGTATCGCAGCTACAATTTGCCTAGTCTTTAACAAACTCACACTTGTACTGTATGCTCGGTTTCAAAATACAGGGCATTATTATAAGTTGTATGTACATCCTATAATCTCTAGTAGAAATTGAAGGCGTTTAGACATATCGACGGGTGTTCTATTATAATCGCCACTTACAGTGAACGTTTATAATGCTGTTTATGCGCCGTTACTCTTGAAAAATGTTTATAAACATCGTCCTATTAAAGATAGATTACTCTTAAGATAATTTTAATTTATAATCGAATACTTTTCTACTAACTATTACTTACTTAATACTTTATGTTTTCTAGTTTTAATCTTTTATCTTTTCTTTTGTGCAGGTTTTTTCCACTTTTCCTGTGTTATTAACTTTTAGCTATTTATTATTATAGATTAAGTAACTATTTATTATTTTTAATGCGGTCGAGGTTGTTATATATGTACTCCACTGTATAAATTTTTATATTATGTAAAATCAAATGAAAAAATATATATTTCATTTCATTTCATTATGTAATCGCGAAACTAAAATTCAAATTATAATTTAAAGAAAAGCCAAAATAAAATTTCATTATATTATAAGTAGTTGTCTTCATTTTTCTACTATACTCGTCGGCGAGTAGATACGCCGATTCATTAATAACAGATGATGGAAGATGAGATGAGGAACTATGGTCTAGATTAAAAAGAAATCGCTGTTAACGTAAAAAAATATAAGTACAGAGCCGAGGAAAATATTAACAAAGGTATACACGTTCGGAGCGTACTCATGTATGATTCAGAACCTTGAACGATAAATAAAGGAAGAGAAAAAAAAACTGAAGGCGTTCGAAGTACGGTGTTCTAGAAAAATACAAAGAATTCTATGGACAGACAGAATAAAAAATATGCAAGTACTGTAAAACATCGATGAAATGATATGCTTGAAAAAAAAATTGTTTATTACGCCATAAATTTGTTTATATTATTATGTATATGTATGCGTGTGTATACTTGTATATTCATCCTTATACAATTACATTTGAATGATACGTCACTATCGATTTACGATTTATAATTTATAATTTGAATCAGCTGCGGATACATCCACGATAATTAAATTCATTAGCATCGAACTTTATCCACGTTTTTTATTCAATTTTTATCACGCAGCAATCCCTCGGTACCACCTTCTCATTATTGTCGATAATTAATACTATCCCGATTTTTCTTATTCTCCCTCGATTTATTTATTTATTATTAATTGGGTTTAGAGAGAGAAAAAAACTCTATGTCTTGTGGCGGAGGGAACAGGTGAAACTGAAGACGTTTTCCCAAAAAGACACTTATTTAATAAACTCAGGATATCGTACAAATTTCACAACTTGAACGTGGACTAAAATGTTTTCCTTCTCAAATCTACATCGCACATACATGCTTTGTGCAGCGAAGATTTCAACGAAATAACGTATAGCCGTATTTTTATGCATATATATATATAAATGTATTATTTCTCTTGCGCATGCGCGCACGGCTATTCGTTATTTTGTTCAAAGATTTGCTGCCTACGTGTATAAGCTTTTGGCTATTTTTAACTCCCCATATACAACGCGCCAATAAAAGTTTCACTTCAAAAACCCTTAGCTATTAATCCTAGATACATGCACATAGGTGGTATCCCCAATGCTGCGAGGATGTTGTTATTATTCAGGCCCAATAACTGATAACGAAGGGAAAATATTTAAATGTTTTATCGATAAGGGCGTCTCTATCACCGCTATACAATTCACACAAATCGCGTGATTAGCCGTCATAGTTCCCGTATGGACAGGGCAAGTATACACGGGGAGACGGAAATCAGTTGGACTTTTCTTTTCCATACTGACTTCGTTCCAACCACAATTGCCATTCGTATACTGTGTCGATCGTTCAAGTAAATTTATTTTTACTTTTTTTTTTTCAGATGACGAAAACGGACGTAAATCGAGGATGCTAACGTTATCATCGATAGTATTCGATCGGATTAACGAATGCATATGAAACTCATAGAGATGGACATAACGGCGGGCGATTTTATTACATCGATATTGTTCACTCCGGCGGAACGTAACGAAGACGTTGCCGCCGATAATATAACCACTACGTCGCAAGACGAACTAGAAGCGATCGAATTACATCCGAATCGGCAGAAGTACATCACCGAGAGAAAAGAACTTCATCATCAGTCGGAAATTCAACAACTGCAACTATTGGGATTTTTCGACGACGACAATAATAATAATAATAATAGTAATAACGACGAAAATAATCGGTCGTCATCGAACGATCCTCTTCGTCAATTGACTAACGTTAATAACGACGACAGCGATAACCATAACCTTAACCATCCGATGACGACGATTATAATTAACGATAACGAAACTAACAACAATCACTTCGACTACACGAACGGATGCGTGGAATTTTTCCATACGACCGATCGTCTTCTGCCTGATTTCGCTGCGCCGTACGAGCAAAAATCTCACATAAATTGGTCATCGTCGCATAATAATCTTAGTATTAGTAGTAATAATAATAGTAATAATACGGATGGAGCTATATACGCGTTCGAAATTATCGACGATCACGGACGAACAAATCCTACTCATCAATTTTGGAACGATCACGTCTTATCCTGTTCACCGTCCGACGATCATCGTCGTCGATCTCTGTCGTTGAATAAACGATCGTCTACTACTATTAATACTATTACTACTGTTACTAATACTACTACTATTACTACAAATACTACTACTACTATTACAAGTAGTTCGTTATTCGTGGCGACCACTAATAATAATAATAATAATAATAATAATAATAATAATAATAATTTTTTATCGAATATCAAAAGCGAATTTTTATCGCCTACTACTACATCGTCGGGCGTAGAAGAAGGAGACGACGATAACTTTTGGTCGTCGAACGAGGAAAGTGTCGTTCGTCGTCGTACTAGCGTTACCGATTGGTCGTTGCCATTTATAAAGGAAGAATCGTCGGTCGACGATAACGATAACATTACCCGCGTATCGATAATCGATAGTCGAGAATGTCATCCTCGTAAAGAACAACAATCGTCGCCTTTATTAGAAGAATTTCTGGTGCACGAAGTAACCGTTAAAGAAAACGATTCTATGGACGACGATTATAGCGATTCGACTAACGCTTTACTGAGAAACGCGTTACTCGGTAAAACGTGCCCACGTTATCAAGACAACAAAATCGAACTGATCGTCGAAAATAATAATCGATCGTCCATGATTATAACCGACGATGACGACGACGACGATCGTCGTAATAAAAGTTTATTTTCGACGACGACCGCTACAACAGCGTCGACATCGATAGCCGACGACGATCGTCGAAAATTATTAATCTTACCGCCTTTGAATCTTTTAGATACGGTACACGATAACCAACAACAACAGCAACTTCATCAACAACATCATTCTTCTCTAAATTTGTTCGATTCGGAGAATTTAACCGTTTCTAGCGCTTCTAGTTCGCCTCAAATCGACGAAATCTTCTTGCCGAGTTTCGATTCGTTTTCGTATACGGACGAACAATTAAGTCGAATCAATCAAGATTTAGCTCAAACCATACAACAAATATGCGGCGGTGATCACGACAATCCGGGCGATTCGTCGTCGCAAAACTATATCGCCTACGTTCCTGATCAAGATGTAACAGCAGCCGCCGCCACGACCGTCCTAGATATCGGTTGTTGTTTGAACGACGATCATCATCAACAACTTATGTCGATTAGTAGCAGTAGTAGCAGTACTAGCAGTAACAGTAGTTGTAAAACGACTTGTATTTCTACTAGTAATCATAATAATAATAATACGATAACTAGTAGTAGTAAACGATCTCAACAAAGGACTACCAAAACGACTAGTAAAACTAAAGATAGTCAACATCGTCGTAACGATAATAAATACGATAACGATAACGATAACGAAATCGGCCAACGAAACGGCGATAGTAATAATTGCGTAGTATCGATTAGGAAAGAACGTTCGTTGCATCATTGTTTCGTTTGTAATAAAGGCTTCAAAGATAAATACTCGGTAAACGTACACATACGAACGCATACGGGCGAGAAACCGTTTTCCTGCATGGTATGCGGTAAACGATTCCGTCAAAAAGCCCATCTAGCTAAACATCAGCATACGCATTTTCAGAAGAAACCGCCCTTACCGCCATCGCCGTCCGCCATTCTAAATAACAATTCGCCGATACTTTCCATAGCGACTACCGTTACTACAACTACCACTAACAACTCAAACGTAGTAGTAGTAGACCCTGAGTGATAACACCCATCTGGATTAATAAAGGAAAAACACCCCACACAAAAAAAAAAACAAAAAACACATTATTATGAATTTCTTAAATCATCATCAAAATTACCAGGGCGACGATTACACGATTAATATCCATTAAGACTGCCGCAGTGATATTTTTTTAACCTAAAGTAAGTCCGAATATGTTTAACTTCTATTCTATTTGATTAAAACAAAAATAATTAAATAGAATTAGATAGTAGGATGGCTAAAATTAAGCGGAATAAATATATTTATATATACATATATATATATATATATATATATATGAGAGAGAAACTAATTAATAATTAACTCTCTTCTTCCAAAAACTAAATCTGTTTATCATCGCATTTCCGAGATTAGGGAACCAAAAAGTTCCGATCGAGATGAGCCGTTAAATTAATATGTGTAACGTCCATAGTTAATATCGTAGGCATAGGATAAACAAAAATTAAAATCTCAAATTTAATTCAAAAATGGGATTTCGGTTCTTTTATTTTTATTATAAAGAACTGAAACTTTTACAATTAAATGAAAATTGAATTAAATGAAGAACACATCAAAAAGTTCGATAACGGTAGGAAGTGCTTTTATTCATTGAATACTGTGACCTTATTATTTTGACATGCACACACACACACACACGTGTATATATATACATATATATATACACGTGTGTGTGTGTATACATGTAATGTTCTAGCAACAGTCTTCCTTGTTAAATTTCATCGATGATAGTAAATAGCTGATTCAGTCACGGTCGAGTGCCAAATTCGAAACTATAATAAAATATTTTTATTTTGTTTCGTACTAGCTTTCAAAAGAGTATTAATTTTTTTTTTGTAACATTTTAAAGAATTTTAATATCACAATCATTCAAAAACGTTATTTATAATCAATTAACGGTAACAGAGTGTATTTCACTGATGAGCACTTAAACTGTACCTGTTTGTCAGTCCATATTTTTCACTTTCTTCTCCTCACACTCTTTCTCTCTCATTATTTAGTATATATATTTATATGTATATATATGTATATATATATATATATATATATATATATATATATATATATATATATATATATATATGTATATATAATTATATCACATATATATACGAATTACAAAATACAAAAAAGAGGTTATTGGCTTCACACATTTTACAATTGAAAATATACCCCCCCCCCAAAAAAAAAAAAAAAAAACTATCAAAGATATAAAAAATATCTTAACTAAAATTATAATAATATACAGTTAGTATAAGTGTGTAAATATGTACGTTCATGAGACAAATTTTAGTATTCAGTATATACATTATACGATTTATCTTCTATATCTATATATATTATATATATAATAAATATATATATTATCGATTTCGTCAGATTTAAGCCATCTCTGAACTTTGTTATTCGGATGACGACGAGAAGACACCCTTGATGAAAACTAGTCGTGTAATCGCGTCGATAACTTAATTTTAAATAATATCGTTGTACTGCCGTTTGAATGAATAATTTCTGCCATTTAAATATATTTTCCTGCCTTAATGAGTTCCTCTCTATTACTTGTATGGACGTTATTTAATGTATTTCTATTTTTTTATATCTTATACTTTTAAAACGGTGTAAAAATAACACATAGTTCTATAAAATATACGTACTACTATCCTCATTTTTTTTAGTCATTAACATTGGCCATTAGTTGTACACACACACACACACACACATATATATATATATATATATATATATATATATATATACATTGTAGCTGGAAAATTTTGGAGAAAAATAATGGACTGTAAAAAAAAATCAAAAATGAACGTTTATAATAAACTCGTGGAGATTGCTAAGTATCACGTTGAAATGTTGAATCAGAATAATCAGGCATATACCACGAAATTATAGGATATTAACTCAGGGAAAACAAATTACATCAACAGATGGCGTACGCACTGATTGATCTTACAATTAATAAAATAATAATAGTACACAAACACACACAATGACCAAATGGCTAATGTTAACGTAACATTTTAATAACAATATTATGTGTCGAAACCATTGTGTTCGTACTTTGTCGGAAGTTAATTTGTTCAAAATTTGTGTTCCGCTGAAATACTTGCCATTTTTTTGTTTAAATGCTGTGATCGTTTTATAAATCACTTTTTATAGATTTGTAATTATATTTATATATATATATATATATATATATATATATATATATATATATATATATATATATATACATGTATAAATATAAAATTTATATATATAATGTATATAATACGACAATATTATATAATATTGCGATTTTTGTTAAAATATTTTCTACTATATAACTTTGTTACGTTAATATGTTTAAAAGGTTTTCAAGAAGACATTGTGATTGAATATTATTCATAATTATTATATTTATAATTTTATTTTATATATATAAATACATATCCTTGTTTGTTTCTATATGCAACATTTATTTCTCTAATAATTAGTGTTAAAATTCAAAATAATTATAATTCCAAAAACTACGGGCTCCCCCACAGGTGGTTTCATCTCTTGCTATTTTTTTTACTAAATCCATTATTTTCTTAATTATGGTCCATTTTTTAATATTATGCATCTTGTTTCTTCTACCGTGCATGTTATTATTTTCGGCAATAAATTTTATCTTTCACTTCTCATGTGATGTTAAAAAAAAAAGAAAAGTTTTCACTATTTTCACGAATATTCGATCGGTTCTCATTAGTTCTAATATAGGGTGATCCAGAGAAGACGGACGATTTTATTGATTTTTTAATAACTCAAAAACTTCTCGACCAAAATTTTTGAATGAAATTTTATTTAAAAATAGCAAAAAGAGATTAGCTCACACAATAATACAATATCGTTCAGATGACCGCCATTTGGAACGATAGATTTATTCATTCTTTTTGCAACAATTTTTTCGAGCATAGGTGGCTGAATTTTTGAAATTCCTTCATAAAATCGAGTTTTCAAGTCTTCCAGATCTCGTGGAAGTGTTTCGTAAACGCGGCTTTTAAGGTATCCCCACAAAAAAATCGCGTAACTTTGAATTCTTTTCGAAACTATCTTTGCACCGTCCTGATCGATTCACGACGAAAAACGCTGCTTCTCGTTATAGGATGCCGTAATAACTGAAATTGAGTAAAAACGAATCTTTCGCGTGTACACTAAACGTGGAGCATGCGGTTTGCCTTGTAATAGACTCGCCAACTGCGTTACTAAAAAAAAGGAAAGTCGTCCATCTTTTCTGCGTCACCCTTACACTTTCTATTTTTCATCTTTTTCATCCGAGACATTTTTCGGTTAGCACCACATTTCGAATGATACTTCTTCATATTTACCATTACAGTTCATGTCTAACATATAAAAGCAATGATCGAACGTAACGTTACAATATTATTTTTGATCGACCTCTCTAAAATTAACTTCCTATCGCAAAGGGTTATTTTATAAATAAATTTCTAACTAACTTTCTACGAGTTCGTAATCCAAATCATTATTTTGTGCCATCCGATTGGCCAGATATTTAGTCAGTTTTTCAATTTCCTCGCAATATAAAAATAACTTTAAAATTAAATTTTCTGGAAAATGTCACGAATTTAAAAATGTCAATTTACTTCCTTATCGTTTAAAAACTCGAATGTAAAATTACATCTAGCTTAAACCTTTTCAGTCACAACTACCTCAATTCTGGAAATATTTCCACAACACGTTAAAAATTATTGTCATCTAAAAAACAAATATTATACACGAAGTATTACTTTCGTATTTTCAGCTACTCGAGTCATTTTCTAAAATTATTTCATAAACCGAAATGTATAATTTTATACATATAAAAAATTGATAATGTTTAACCGAAGGGATTAAAAGAATATTTTATTTTAACTACGTGTAAATTATTTCCGTTTTAGACGCTTCACGTTTAATTCACCGACGAAGGTAATTCAATAGTTTCATTTGCAATATTTTAAATATTTAACGATAAAAATGGAAGCACGCGTTAATAACCTACACAGTCACGAATATAAATCGCTAATTATTCGATTAAATTTGAACAAAACATTTCAGACGATTTATGACATCTTTCAGGAGATTGAAGTAAATGTAAAAATTTAAAAACGCGTATATTTGACATTATATTGAAAATTTATAATAATATTTAACAAATGTACCGGAACAAATGCCCTCTCCATTTATGAAAGTAAAAATTCGAATAATATAAACTGGTAAAAAGTAAATATACAAGATAAAAATAGTATCGATGGTCAGACAATAAACCATCACAAATGAAAAGCGGTAATTTAAAAAATAATAAATTTAATTATATAACGAATATGTAATATCATTTATAAGTAATGGAAACCAAAGCAAATGATAACGTTATGAAAATAATACATTATGTTTAATGCGTCGATTAGTATATCAAATACTTAGTTCCCTGTAATCGTAATTTCCTATTGCTGAAAGTAAATTATTACGGTGCACACTACAATTGAGAAAAAATTGTTGGGATAGTTTGAGGACATAGTCTTTTACATATGGTACCTGCAGAGCGCTATGCATATATGAAATTTTAGTGTATACGGGGACATTGAGGATACATCTAAGACATCGATTTTGAACTAATTGCAGTCTATTAAAACTAGCATTTGAAACTGAAGGCCAAACTGGACAAGAATATGTTAAAATAGGCCTAATGATTGACTTGTAGATTGTTGATTTATTATTAATATTTAAGTACGATTGAAATTGGGGTAGATTGAACAGAGTGCTCTGTTTGTCTTCGATGATGCATGGTCAATATGCTTGGAAAAGGTTAGCCTCTTGTCTAAAATGACATCAAGATAGCGTACCTGGTCAGACTATTCTATATCAACGCCACTGACGTGAAGTCTGTCGGTAAAAACGGTCTTCGACGAGTGAAGAAAATTGCTTTCGTTTTGGAAGGATTAAGAGCAATTTGCCATTTAAAAAAATACTTAATTACACGATCAACACCGGATTGTAACCTATTGCTGATAGTACTTGGCCTGTAGGACTGCAGAACAACGCTGTATCATCAGCGTATAAGGCAACCTCGATGTTATTTATAATGAACAGTTTAGTAAAATAATTTCTAACCTTTCTGTTCAAAATAATAGCCGTTTAAACAATATACACAACATCATGAAGCACTTCCACCTATTCATGATCTTCATACTAACACAGATGCATATAATAATCACAGCAGAAATATTCATAACTTCTTCCAAAGAAGTTTTTACATATGTAAAATCAACAAAGAAGAAAAACTCGGTAGGTCACGATGGTACCCAATCTACTGTCATTAAAATGCTACCTCAAAAAGCCATCGCCCGGTTAACTAATTTTATTAATGCAATGTTAAATTTTGGGTACTTCCCCTCTAGTTGGAAAGTGGCTAAAGTAATTCCAGTACCAAAACACGGTAAAGATTGCTCTCAGATAGACAATATCTGTCCAATAATCTTGCTTAGCAATCTTAACAAAATCGATGAAAAATTATTCTGAAAAGATGATGTGACTTCACTAATTCTAGTAATATAATACCTAGTAGTCAATTTGGATTTCAACCAAAACATTCCACAACACAACAGATAGCAAGAGTTGCCGACTCTATCACAGATAATTTTAACTTCAATAAACATACTGGGATGGTGTTATTTGATGTGGCAAAAGCTTTCAACACAACCTGGCACGACGGTATTATCTACAAAATGATCGATACCAGGTTCCCCAATTATCTAATTAAACTGATTAATAGTTACTTAAGTAATAGATCATTTTATACCATTATAAATAATGCGAAATCAAGTAGAAAATCCTGTTCTGCCGGCGTACCTCAAGGTGTGCTTGGGGCTATTCTTATTTACATTTTTCATGCATAATTTCCGGCATTAAAGTAAATTAAATGATAATAACGACAGTATTAATAATAGAAAACCGTATAGTTAGTTAATAACTTTATTAAACGCGTTATATATATATATATATATATATATATATATATATATATATATATATATATATTCAGTATTTTCAATAACCCAAAGATGTCATGATTATTGAAAAGCATAATTAAAGTTTAATAAAATGTAATTAATTATTTACGCTTGCAACTTCACTACATAGTATGTACGTACAATTTTATTTTTATTACAAAAGTATGCAGAATAAATGCAAAAAACGCGAAATAACATATTATGAAAAAAATAAATACCACCTAGTCCTACCATCATATTCCACATTAGGAAGTACCTGGATTACACTAACTTACAAAAAGTAGAAATAAACTTGTAATACAATTTCAAGTGTAAAAATATGAAAAGAAAAATATATGACGCATTTATAGGGTAAAAAGTAGTCATTGCATTCATAACTAACATGACATATAAGTGTAAGGATATATATTGAATTTTTACAAAAATGACGATTATAGACATGAAATAATTACAAATTGCAGTCTATTTCATACAATTTAGAGTAAATATAAAGTCCTTTAAAACATCTCAGATGATAAAAATTATTTTTAACCATAATAACATGAAAATAGTATAAAATGTTTACTACCTAGCTTTTTTTTAAAAAATTTTTAAAAGAAAAAAATAAAACACATACCAGACTAGTAATGAAAATATTTATCAACATATGAAGTTGCCAATTTGATTTCACTATAATTAGTACGATAAATCACTCGGCATAATATAAAGCCATAATATATTTGTTTCTCAGGTCAAAGCTAACTTAAAAAATAATTTTAAATTAAAAACGAATAATAATTCCTATATTTTATATTCGAACAATATCAATGATTATGATCAGTTACTAAAGCTTTTAAAAGATCTGGGCATAGAACACCACACGCATACGCCCAAGATAAGAAAACCAGTTAAAGTAGTATTAAAAGAACTCCCGCTTAATTAACGTAGACATTAATGATATTAAAACAGATATACAAAATAAAAGCAATGCAATAATTGATATTAAACAATTCACAAAAAAAATCTGAAAACATTACTATTATTAATTTACCGATTTATACAGTAATATTTCCACCGAATACTAGTATTAAAGACGTAATTAGCATCAAAGAAATATGTTACTGTTTAGTACGATGGGAAAAACTAAATGTAAAAAATCCAGTTATTCAATGTTTCAAGTGCTTAGGATTTGGACACGTGGCATATAGTTACAAAAAAAGTAAATGTTTTGAAATGCGGCGGACCGCACTACTTTAAGGACTGTATTAATCCAAATACAGTAAAATGTGCAAATTGTAGTGGTAACCACACTGCAAACTCTAAAAACTGTACTGTATACAATAAGATATCACAAATCATAATTAATAAAAAATCTAAAAACTTATTAAATTTTCAAAAAACTATCGTATCACCTGATACTGTGAATAAATCTCTATTAAGTAACAGTAATAATCGTAAATCTACAAGTAATAACAATATTAACAATATTAATACCAGCAGAAATAACTCTACGCGTACGTATGCGCAAGCTGTGTCGAGACAAAGTATCAATAGCATTAATTCTAATAATAATAATAATGATAGTAATAATAGTAATGACCTTACTTTCTTATTTGATTTATGTAAAACAATAGGGATAAATAAAATATTTATGTGTTTAAGAAACATTGTCGCTAAGCTAAAAACTAATTTTCAATCTGATATTTTCCATATTATTACAACGATTATTGAATGTGTCACTGATACGTTCGTAGTCGACTAACTTTAAATTTTAAATCACTTCTATTTTAATGATGAGCAATGGGATTAATATTATCGGATGGAATGCTAATTCTATCACAAGTAAAATATTAGAATTAAATCACTTCATGTACATGAATAACGTGAAGATTGCAGCAATCTCTGAAACGAAAGTTGTTGATAGTATACAGTTGATCATACCGAACTATCAAATTTTTCGTAATAACAAAACAAACAGAAGCGGTGCAGTTGCATTACTTATTCATGTTAATATACTATGTGAAGCAGTTCCTGCACCACCAATTAAACATATACAAGTAATTGGAGCTAAAATTTCAATTGGTGGCAAATCACTCGTTATCTTCGCTGTCTATCGGCCACCGATCAAACCGACAAATTTTCAAAGTGAAATAAAAGTTCTAATGAAATACGCTGACAGGGTTTTATTAATAGGTGATTTAAATGCTAAGCATCGTGCTTGGAACTGTTACAGTGGAAACAGGGCAGGTAACGATTTATTAATTCTATCCTCAATTTTGAACATGCAAATAAAAACTCCATATGAACCGACCTTTTTCCCGGGACATCCACGTGCTAAACCTAGTGTTATCGATATGGTCCTTACTAAAAACTATTATGATATTTCAGACCCAATATCAGTCAGTAAATTGTCTTCTAATCATAATCCTATTATGTTCTCTCTTGGTGGCAATGTTAAACAAGCTGAAACAGAACCAAAATTTAACTATCACCAGGCTAACTGGAAGAAATATCAACAATATATACAAGATGAAATTAAAATTCCAACCACTCTTCAAAATCCTATTTATAATGATAGCTTCATACGATATCTTAACTATACCATACTAAGTGCAGCTGAAAAATCCATACCTTTAATTACAGGAAACGATGTAAAACCTTCGATATCTTCTAGCACATTAAAAATTATTGAAATTAAAAACTACTACAGGAAACTGTACCAGAGGTGCCACAACGGAAATACATATAAATTTAAACAACTTTACAATAGATTAAAAAATTTAGTAAAAAAAAAGACTATCTCAAGAGAAAAACTATCGTTACAATAGATATCTAAGTAATGTCTCGCAAACCAATAACCAACTTTAGAAAATAAATAAATATTTTTTTAGGGGCCAAACACACTTGCCCCCTATTTCTATGCCTGGAAGCGAAGATAATTCTACGGAAGCGAAACCAGATATGATAGCTGATCACTTTGAAAATACACATGCTCAGAATGACACAATGTCCACGCACTACCACGAGCGTAAAGTAAAGCAAACAATAAACACTTTGTTAGCAAATATCACAGTGACATTGAAACATGATGACTTAACGTCACCTAAGGAAGTCAAGATGTGCATTAGAACCCTCAGAAACACACACTCTACTGGTCATGATAAAATTAGTGTCAAAATGATCAAAAATTTACCTCGCAAAGGCATAGTCGCTCTAGCAATGGTATTTAATTCTTATCTTCGGCTGTGTTATTATCCTGTGTCGTGGAGACTATTTGTAACTTTGCCTCTACCAAAATTGGGCAAGGATGCTTCCTTGATAAAGAATATCAGACCTATCAGTCCGATTAGTAATATTAGCAAATTATTCGAAAAAATGTTGCTGATTATACTTAGAAAACATAGCGATGCGAATGAAATCCTTAACAACTTGCAATATGGCTTTCGCCCTAACTTAAGTACTACTATACAGTTAGTTAAAATATGTGATCAAATTACCGATAATTTTAATAAAAGCAAACATAGTGGATTAGCATTATTAGACATTGAAAAAGCCTTCGATACCGCGTGGCATAATGGAATTCTCTACAAGCTAATCAAATACAAATTTCCATGGCATTTGATCTCTTTAATTAAATCTTATTTGACAAATAGAAAATTCTACGTAAAAATTAAGGATCACAAATCAAAAATTAGATATGCAACAGCAGGAGCACCTCAGGGAAGCATCCTTGGACCATTTCTCTTTATTATTTACATAAACGATATCCCCAGCATGAAGGAAGTTAATATTAACCTATATGCTGATGATACTGCTATAATGACTTCATCATATCGCATTGATACCATCAGTAATAGACTAACTGCTGCAGTTGCAAAATTATCCAAATTCTTCTTTAAGTGGAAAATTAAATTAAACGATAGTAAAACAGAAACATTTCTTTTTACGAGACGGAAACCCAACATAAATAGTTACGTTAAAATTAAAAATCAGTACCTAGATTGGAAATCAAGCATTCGTTACTGGGGAATTACACTAGATAGTAAGCTGACCTTTACAAAACATGTAAACGAATCTCTTTGCAAAGGACACAAAAAATGAGCGTACTATTTCCATTATTTAACAGGAAATCTACACTGTTACCAGTTAATAAACTCTTACTTTACAAGCAGGTAAATCGCCCACAATTTTATACGCCAGCCCAGTCTGGTCTAGCACCAGCTTAAGTAACATTAACAGACTTCAACGATTACAAATCATTGCTTTAGAATAGTTATTAACAAGCCTAGATTTACACGCATTAATGCACGAAATACTAAATTATCCCTGTATAGAAGAAACAATAAAGGTTAATACAAGAAAATTTTTTAACAGAGTTCCAGGTCTACTAACGTTATCATTAACCAAGTTGGTAACTATGATTATCAGTCTCTACGGCACAGGTACAAAAAATATAAACACAGACGAATAAAACATATTTTACTTGAGGAGTATATCTGTAACTAATGTTAATTCCAGCATTCTACTTACATTAACTCTATTTTGTGCTTAAACTCATTTTAACTACGATTATTATTCACACAGCTGTTTATTTTTAATCACTTATATTACTCTCATCGTTAGTTAATGAGTAAGCTATTTCATTTGTCCTTTTAATTTTTAAGATGCAGGTTTTTGTGGAGTTTTTTCCTGTAATTTTCTTTAACATTGTAATTCTAGTTTAATTCTTTGTTTGTATTTATAATTAACAATAATTGTATCGGTTAAGGAATTTCATTTTTTTCCGGAACGATATTATATAATTTTAATGTTTGTTTATACTGTACCCTACAAATAGCAAATACAAATTTTTTCTGTAAATTTTTTAACTGCGCGTTCTATCTGGCATGGTGTTTTTAGATGGACCGACAAATCAGTTTGTTCTTCCAGGAGTCTTCTATACCAATCCCAATCTGTTTTTTTGTTGTGAAGCATTTTTGTTTTTTGTTTATTTATTATTTCCGTACCCATAATTGCTATTATTGGTGTGTGATCCGAGAAGATGAGGTCATAGCTTGAAGCGACAGACATTTGGTTCATAGGTATTCCTTTAACCAAAAATAAGTCTAATAAGTCAGGAGTGCGGTTTATATCTGATGGCCAGTATGTAGGTTCTCCTGTTGAGAGAAAGCTGCAGTTGTGGCCTATAGCTGCTTTATATAATTTATTTCCCCTTGCAGTTGTTACTCTGGAGCCATAGTGTATATGTTTTGCATTGAAATCGCCGCCAACTATGAATTTTGGTCCTAATGTTGACAGCAGGTTGCTAAAATTGGATTCAATTTTATATCTAGGGGGGCAGTATACTGCTGCTATTGTCAAAGAGTTTTTCAACTGTTCAACAACTATCACAGTGGCCTGTATCTCAGCAGTAATATATTTACTACTTTCATGATGTTTTATTTGTTCCCTAATTATTATGGCACTACCTCCATGAGCTTTGCCGGAAGGATGTAGAGTAATAAAGCCAATTTGGACCTATGGCATAGAGCTATGGGGTACTGCTGCTAAATCCAATATAGCTATTATGGAAAGAACACAAGTAAAAATCCTACGGAAAATTATGAGTGCTCCTTGGTTCATACGAAATGATTACATCTCTAAGGACTTGAAGATCAGCTCGGTTAAAGATGAAATCCGCAGCTCAAATGCGACATACAAAGAAAGACTAAATCGACACTCAAATATACTAGCAAATAACCTGTTGTCAAACTGCATTAAATTCAAACGAATAGACAGATTCCATCCTCTCCAGCTTCAACATCGATCCTAATAATCTCTTGCTCTTAAAAATCGCAGATTAAAATAACGTAAAAGTTTGGGTTGCTACCCTCCTTTTGATTTTTATATTAACATGTCTTCACTGCTACTTATTGTTATTAAATACAGATTGCATGCAAAATTAAAAAAAAAAAAATGTCATACTGACTTTTAAATACATTTTTTGACAAATGAATAATTTTTGTTATTATAGATTTTACTGCAGCGTTAAACCAAAACCGTCAAAATTATGTCATATTATATAATCTTTTGTTACATAGTATTTATTAAGAACTCAGGACCTAAACAATATATTTTTGAAGTTTAGAAGTTTTAATATGTATTATTTGTAATTAGAAAACTTGTTTATTTTCTAGCCGCAGGTTTTTATTTGCTTTTTTCCTGCAGCATTTGACGTCTTGTTTTGCTTTATTCTTTATATTTTTACTGTGTTATTGTGGTAAGGTGTTCCCGGTACACAATGTTTGTAACCCATGTTATATTTTCTTTTATGTTTATAACTTATGCAAATATATTGTTGTTATTACATAATTAATAAAACGCTGTTGCTACCTGTGCGATAACAGTGTGATTATGCATTATAATACAGCGTCCTACGTTTGCAGCTACTCCTGCGCATACGCCGTTTCCAACGCAGTAAAACGTTTTGTTCAAGTGACTGTTGTTAGGGGGTGCGGGGGAAAGTTCACTACATAATAATATTTTATTGCATACCTAATACTCAGCGGGCGTTGAACCGGTTAAAGTAAATGTGAATCCACCATATTTAATAAATAAATAAATAATAAAAAGTGTATTTTTACATTTAAAATAAGAAACAATTATTATCTACATGTACCGAAATAAAACAAAATTCTCCCCGTGTATATATGAATAATAATATAAATAAAAGAAACGAAGCTTAAAATAGACTGCGGGAAAAACCACCACCAAAACTTGCATGAAACCATGTATAATATACTGCGACAGTTGGATGTGTCAATGTATACATATGTATACATCCACACATATCAATACACAACTACTATTTATCTATTCTTTCCTGATTTACATAAGAAAGTTCTTTTTTGCACTAACTTGCAAAAAAGAAAATATGTTAACGTAGTACAAGTAATATCTAATTTTCGTATAGTGTTTAAAGAATTTTCGAATATTGGTTAAAGTATCTGAAAATGTATAAGAGTCAACGTATGAAAACAGTAATCAAGACTGCATAATTTCCTCTGTAAGCTACCGGGTTATACAAATTTTCAAAATTGTTAAGTCATATATTTGAAATTATCTTTTTAATTTCATTCAAAATTGGGTACGTGCAGACAATATATAACCGATACTTAAAGATTTCATACAAAACAAGGATATATTAACAAACGATTTTGAGAAGCACATGCAAAACATTTCATAACGTAGTTGACAAATTTTAGTTGAGGCAAGTGTTAAGGCAGCATTTATTTTTATATAATAGTAACCGTTTAATTATGAAAGTAAAAATATTCTCCATCATTAAAAGATTTAAACTATTCCATTAACATTTGCATCTTAATAAATTTAAATTTTTTACCAACATACCACGTTAAATAATATAAAAAGGATGGGCAAAATTATTTTCGTCGGAATTTACTGTATTATTCACATATTTTGTTAGGGCTGCTACTGACACAAATACAAATAAACATACCGGTCGAACTAACGCGCTGAAAAACGATAAATGTAATCATTGAAATTGACAATCATCATTAAGTGCCTCTCCGTATCGGAGGTAAGCGATTACTTACCTATACATATTTTGTTGTAGTATAAGTAGCGTAACAATCATAATACGGCGTTAGTGTAGACACATACATAGAACTGATTGTAATCGATTTTTTATCACGAAACAATGCAGCCCCACGTGTTTATAAACAATTGCATCACAATACTATTTTATTGTATTAATACAACACAAAATCTGGCTAATTAATAAAATCATTTTCTAGTTTGAAATAAGAATCAAGTATTTCTAACTTTATACGAAGCATATGTGTTAGAAAATTTATCTAAAATCGTCGTTATTCTCTTATAATACACATTCACTCACTTTATCGACTGCAAAACTTTTAGATTATATATACTTCATTAAAATACTTTTCGGGGCCGCTCAACCGCTAAAAAAATATGAAATTAAAGATTTAGCTGAAAGAAAATTGAATAGTCTGATACACTAATTCTTAAAATGTACAATAACATATAAAAGAAGAAGATTATAATCTATTTATATAATTGCATTGCATTTAAAATAGTGAACAGGATAAAGAATTTAAAACTAAATTATTATTCGCAAAACTTGGATTGCTTATTACAGGTACAACAATTAGAACACGCATTTACTTTTCTCGTGTAAGCAGTTTAATTTCTTAAAAATACATATTGTTTCTATGTATTTTAGTACGAATTTTATGGACGTCAGGACACAGTGCAAATCTGCCCATAATTATTTGTGCAAATTTCGACTGCATCGGGAACTGATTTAAGCGAATCACTGCATTACAGATGTATGTAAGCAACATTACAACTTTTCGAGACAGTTATTTCAGTATTTTTCGCTATAATTGGGTAATAATTTTGAGTTTTATTTTTAAGCGACTTTATGACACACTTTACGTCTTGAGGTAACATAGATTTAGTCGGCGGATTTGACTGCATCAACAAACGCGTTAGTGAATACACAGTATCCGTGACCAACGTTGCATATTAAAAATTGATTAAACTTCAGATTTGAAAACATTTTCTAGGTGAGCAGCCAATATGTTAGCTTTCTCTTTCTAATTCCTAACCCAGCATCCGCCGTTAGTAATATTGCTTAACGGTGATACATTATTAATAGGTTTTTTGCAACATTTCAGCAACCAATAATCGCCGGTGAATAATGGCGACAAATTGGATACATCATTTTTAAAAGTTTGGTTTTTAACTTCATTTAAAAAGTTCTATGGTTGTTTGGTTTTATTGTTAAACAAATTTTGGTCAAATCGACAATATATAGTCATTTTTTTCATAATAGTTTTTTTTTTCACATTTAGAATAGCTGCAGTCTGTATTTCACGCACAAGATATTGTACAGCGTTTTCGATGTGCTCGTTGTTCCTCAGTGGAATTTTAAAAATTAATTTAGAATCTAAATACTGCAAGCCCTTCCAGTCTATTTTCAAATTATAAAGTAATACCTTTACGAATAGCAGTATCACTTAGAGAGCTGTTAATAACTTCTAAGTCCGTAAAGGAATTTGTTAGCCGAGTAGTGATTTCGAACAACTGTACTGCGTGTGTTGTTCATTTTTCCCGACACTTCAGCATGATTTTATTGGAATTAAATTTAAATCAATAGACGTCTCCGTGATATTAGGAATATTTCAGTTTAATTTTAAGTTTAGGTGGGCGTTATTTTCGGTAACTTGAGAAATATCTAACACCCGACTCGTGACGATAGTTCGATTGAGTTGTCATTTTTCTTTCGTAGACCGCTGTTTAGCTTAGATTAACCTCTAATAAATTTCAATTTTTGTAGTTTGCTGCTTATGTAATTTATTGTATGACTACATTTTGCTAATAATTCCGGATGTGGAATTTTTTATTTTATGTCCTGAATACATTTTACACATACAGACGGACGAGTACAACTGACTTTAGTATGTCCCCACAATTGATAATTCCGGCACTAAGAAATAGATAATTTTTTATTTGGCGGTTTTACTTTGATCACAGTGTTGCACAGTATTTTAAAATTACCATACAGTTTTCCAGATCTACGAAAAACAAAGGATGCTGTTGAATGTTATGTACATTGCGATAATTGTATTTAGAGCCAGTTCCTCGGTAACTATTGCCGACTCTATTAAATCATGAAGATGTCTAATAACTACCTTATACGTGTGTTCCTGTTACATTTCATTCATATGCGATATCACTTGTACTCCTGTATAATTTCTTCTCTTCTTTACCGGATTTATCCCACTTCTGCTGCTAATGTTATCTCCAACATTATGCCTTTGGATCTTTTGTCATTGATGCCCCTATTGTCTTTTAATATAGGGTTGTTAGAAGTGCCTGCTTCCACTTTTATGTGTTAATTTGCCTATTTTTTGTTGGTTTAATATGTATTTTAGTTTAATATTGCATATTCTTGTTTAATTTTTCCTCTATGTTTTGTATATATATATATATATATATATATATATATATATATATATTTCTCTGTTAGTACTTATCTTTATTCCCGTTCTTTAATTTTTTGCATACATCTTTAATACAAACTCATATTAATCATATATTTTTTTATGGTTGAAGAGACTATGTTCTTTCACCCGTTCTCCATCTTATTTAATTTTATTAATATCTAATGGAGGTACCTGCTTTGCAGGACCATCCATCATTATTTAAACATAAGTATTTTTTCTATTAGAGGTTTTTTTTCTGTAGCACTTGCCAGGTGCACGTGCTGTTCTCAAAAATATAATTTTTATATATAGTATCAGCGTCGTTTGAAAATTTTTCTCCTTCCCGTTAAAAAGAAAAAAATTGAAATTGCTAATTAACTAATAACAATGTCACGTATTTGATTAATATAGACGCGAAAAGTGGATAGTTTAGTGGATTTTTTATATAATACCATCGTTCAATTTGAATCATTCGTTAAATATTTACGATTTTCGACCGCATATTACCTTAAAATATATTTAAACAAATGAAAGACCATCTACATATTCAAAGCTAAAACCACATATTACAATGAAATATGTTTAAAATTAGGTAAACATTTTTTCGCAGTATTTCGTTAGAACATATACAAAAAAAAGGAGATATGTTAAGCTATACGTATATACATATGCGCATGGCGTTTTATTTTCAAGACATAAATACCGTATAAAACCATAGAAATCAGTAAATTTTGTTCTCATAATTAAAAGTGAATTTTTTTTGCGTCGATTATTATTCATGTAAGCTCGAATAATTATAATATTTATTTTTTTCGAGTACTAATGTTTATATTTCGCAAGTAGGTTACAGAACAATTCAGTCGAGTGCCTTCTTAGAATTCACTGCTACTAATAACGAAAAAATAAATACGTCAATGGTAGATATATAGACGTATATAAAAACAGATGATCTACAAACGGCACAAATGTAAATGTAAAAGTAAAACTGCAATCTAACGTTAAAAATTCAGTTAATTAACGCATACAAATAATCACAGAAATGATCAGAACGAGTATCTGATTATTTTAACTATAGGTTGTTCGATATTATTTACTTTTCCGGTAACCTGTGACAAAATAATAAACTTTCGACACAATTATACCTTCGATAAATGAGTAGGTATCATTTTATTATAAATTATTATTAATGTCACTAATATTATGAACCTATTAGCTAAATCGTCTTATCAAATAATTTTTGTAAATTTTATTCGCGCATACAGGAAACAAAAATATATCTTCCCAATGTGTAAACTACCGCTCCCTAAAGTTAGCCTTTTTTACAGTATCAAAATTAACTTAGATCTTAAGTAACATTCAATTTAATTTTATAATTATATCTTTATTATAACGTATCAATATTTTCAAATCTTGGGAATTTGAACACATATCTGAAAACGTTTGTAAATAATAACATACCATTTATTTATGGATATTTTTCGTTATATATATATATGTATATATATGTGTGTGTGTACCTGGGCGACTCACTTGCTGAGTCTTTTTTTTAGAATTGCGTTTTTTCGGAAAATATATTTGGATAAGGATAACATATTATTAAAAATCATTGCATACATAACTGTAACTATTTTAAACGTGTAGAATTAAGTTTTATAAATTTCCGGACTTATAACCAAAAAATTTTAGTAGTTTTGGCAAATAACATAAAAACACACCATCCTTAATATTTTTTTGGAAATGAATTTTGTTGTTTTTTTTCTTTAAAATAATTCTTTTCGTGGAATATAAAATATTTCCGGAATATCCGATACCTTAAATCGAAATAGGATTAGTCGAATGTATTTAGAAATATAAGCAATTGTGATAATTGTATAATTAGTATTTATTTTCGTACAAATGTATTAACAAGGAAGCGCTACAATTATCAATTTTGATAGATAATTTTAAAACTTCTATATTAGAAATTTGTTAATAAACGTAAACGAATTTTAAATATTTTTGATGGACGAAATCTATCTTATTTTGCGAACCATTTTGTAAAAATATGCATTTAAAATAAAATTTCAGATAAATATGTTACATATTTGTGGAAAATAAAGTTTCAATTGTTTATGCAACACGACAGAAACGAACAACGAACCAGTTGAAAACATAATTTTAGGAACAAAAACAAAATTGATAACAAAATTGGGACATATAAGAAAGATAAAATTTTAATAATTTACAAAGGCTCCTACATATTAAGCGAGTGTGAGAGAAGGGGGGAAATATATACACATATGCGTGTGTGAGTTTACATTTATATATTCTAGATATTGATATGATACTTTTAACTAATTGTTTACATTTAATTTTGCCCACAGATTACTCTTTCAAGATGTAGTCAAAAAATCAAAGAACACAAACAGCTCGGAAGTTTATCCCAATTCGGACATTGATAGGTATTACAATAGCACTAAAGGTGTTTGGGAAACAATTAAATATGAGATGCTTTTATAAGTGCTGTGGTAGTATACGATTTAGAAGACGAAGCAGGTCTTTATCACAGACGGAGGTATAAAAATGTTACTGTGCAATTATATTCACGATGAAAATATATACAGTTATTGCAATTATTCGTTACGTGAATATAAATATTAAATATACATTGTAATACATAAACAGACTAAGTTTTAATTTTTGCTGAATTATCGTGAAGGATAAGATTATTTATACGGTCTATTCAAATTGCTCACAAAATGTAAAGTGATATTGTGAGTAGATTTATAGCTAATGTTCGGAACATTATACTTTTCATCAAACAAAAATAAGTACCAAAATTAAAATAATATACATATACACTGTGTGATATATTTAAAACCAGCATCATTACATGAATTGTCAAAAGATCTTTTAAAATTAGAATTATGTAAAAATAAGTAAACTTTATTTCTGATTAAATTAGACAAATTTTAAAAAGTTTAAATACAAAAATATATTATGATGGCGATAATATATACTAAAAAGGTTTCGACTTATAATATAACTTTTATTTGTAAATCTTTAAAACATAACATAACTATCCATACTGAAGGGAAATGTAAATTTTAAAAAAAAGAACAATTGTGTAATAGTGTTCGCAAGTGAATTACAAAAATATTACTTTTAACATATAGAGGAAAATGTTTTAAATAATTCTTAGTATTTTAAAATTTACCATACGTACCCAAAAATTATCCTTCAACGTTATTATTACC
Organism: Coronaproctus castanopsis; assembly: GCA_032883995.1. Taxonomy (NCBI): domain Eukaryota; kingdom Metazoa; phylum Arthropoda; class Insecta; order Hemiptera; family Monophlebidae; genus Coronaproctus; species Coronaproctus castanopsis. Next base: position 166,931,577 of record CM065053.1, read on the forward strand.
GCCAAGTAATTAAATCAACAATAAAGTAAAAAAATACATTTTTTATAGTAATGATAAAGTAGAAATTATACTTATTTAAATTGGCTCATTATATGATAAATAAACAAAAAATTCCGTATCACAATATATTTAATAAACACGGGCTATCAACAGAACTTTTTTATATTGATTTAAATATGTATCACCAAGGGAAGCAGAAGTACTTTTCGATAAATTTGATAAAAGAGAAAAATTATATTACACATTATATCTATTAAACAAAAAACAAAATATACAACAATAAATCTTTTCTAATAATAAAGCAGGAAAAATCATAAAAAATTTAAAAATCCGTACTTAACAATAAGAACCAAAAGAAATGAATAAAATAAGGTGCTCTCGCAAGCAGTATAATATTCAAACATTTTGTGCCTATAGAGGGCGCTGCCGTTTGTGAGTTGTGTCTCTGTCTAGTCGTTACATCCACCGAGATCTCCTCGGTGGTAAACGGTCTAGTACGTACGTATCCTTCCTATTACACATAGGACACCTAAAAATCTACGTCACTACCAATACCTATGACGTCATCGTTATTAAAACTTTTTTTCTATTATCATTGTTAACCCTTTCAGTGAATCTTTTTCAATTTTTGATGTAAAATTCTGAATTTTTGTATACAAGATAATGAGTTCATCCTAAACAATTTGCACTTTACAGAATTTTGTAATGTATCACCGTTCTCAAATTATATCATGTCCGACATATTGCAAATATGAAGATAAAAGTTTAACAATTTTTTAAAAGTATAAACACAAATAAAACAGAAATAATTATATTGAATGGCACGGAAGAAAATTTTCATATAAACGGGTCGAAGTTAAAAATTGTCAAAAGCTTCAAATACCTTGGAAGTACAATTAGCGATAATAATGAAGTAAATGAAGAGATCAAATATAGAATAAACAATACTATGATCGCCTACAACAAGCTGGCACAACGTGTATTTAGGAATAAAAATGTACATACTAATACGAAACTAAATGTTTATAGAGCAGTGGTATTACTAACTTTGTTGTATAGTTGTGAGACATGGCGAATCAGAAACAATCAAATTTAAAAACTTGAAATTTGTCAGGTGAGATTGCTCAGACAAATCTTAAGAATAACATGGAAAGGTTAGATGTCAAATGAAAGAATTTTGAAAATGACAAATTGTAATAAAACAATACTATATTTAACCAAAACTCGGCTAAGATGGGTTGGTCATGTTATCAGAATGGATAACAATCGCATACCGAAGCGATTATTATATGGTATATTACACACTGGTGAACGATGTTGTGGAAGACCAAAATTAAGATTTAAAGATGTGCTATCAAATTCCATAAAAAAAAAAAACGGTATTAATTCAAAGAAAAATAAGACTTGGGAAGAATGGGCGTTGAATACAACAGAATGCAGAATATTCATCGATGACACAGCAAGATTAGCAGGTGTTCACACCGCCAAAAATCGCACAAAAGGAGGAAGAAGAAACATAGCAGATCAGTATGAATGTGCACACTGCAGTTATAAATCTAATTATAAAATTGGATTAATATCACACATAAGATTCAGACATTGAATTATTTAACAAAAACAGATATCATTAGAAAAGACATTCATACTCGGAAACGAGTGAGTTACAATAATAAAAAAAATATATATATAAAAGAGAATATATATATATATATTTTCTTAATTTTCTTATCTTGGAAGTTTAATAACGTCCAACGGGTGAATAGAAAAATAAGTAAGAAAAAGAATAGCGCAGACTAAAAACGCTTTTATTAAAAAAAAGAACGCTTATTACGTCGAGAAATATCTCAGCTGTTCGTTAAAACTTTTGTCTGGAGCGTTGCACTGTACTGCTGTGAAATATGGACTTTACGAAAAATGAAAGATTAAAACTTCAAGCTTTTGAAGTTTGGTGCTATCGAAGGATGCTGAGAATATCATGGATGGATAAAATCACAAAGAAGGAGGTATTCAAAAGAATAGAAGAACAACCAGAGATAATAAACACGATTGAAAAGGGAAGAAATAGTATGATCGGTCATTAAATCAGACATTGTAAATGGATAAAAAACTTAATAGAAGGAAAAGCAAATGGAAAATTAATAAGGGGAAGATCAAGAACCCGATTTATAGACGCCATAATAAAAGAACAGAATTATGTGAAGATAAAAGAAACTGCTCTTGCCAAGAAATTATTTATTTAGCTGCAGGTCATGTTGCCCACCAACCTAGCGGTTGAGGAGAAATTATGATGATTATGATATATATATATATATATCAGTGGCGGCTGATACATAAAATTTACACGGTTGCACAACCACCAGAAATATTCAGAACAGCACAATAATTGATGATGTAAAAAAATAGTTAAAAGTACTAATTATTTTATGGAGATTAAACAAAATAAGTGAATTTTAAATAATCTTATCACGAATCAACTATGGATGTCAGGTATATTCAACAGCCAGTAAATCTATATTAAGAACGTTAGATACAGTACACCATGCTGGACTTCGATCCATTCTTGCAGTACATCCCTCATCACCATCAAAGAGTTTGTGTGCATTAGCAGGATCCTTTCCACTTACATACTACAGAAAATACCACACTTATCTCTACTTAAGCCGTCTGCTTAGCTACAATAAAACATTTGCATACACCAAAAGATGTACATCCCCTAACCCCCTTTTTCCAAATGACCCTATACCAAAGCTTCTTAGAATACTATCAACTTATCACATAAGCTCCATCCCAAAATCAACATTGAATTACAATATAATGATACCTCCTTGGGACCCTTCCGAGACAAAAACCGATTTATCTCTCACACAGTACAATAAATCTACACACCCTACAAATATAAAAGAAATAGTATTAAGCACTCTTCAAAAATACAATGACTACACACACGCATACACAGACGGAGCAAAATCCACAGCAGGCGGCGAGAATTCACCGGCAGCTTGCTCCTACCAAATTGATAATATACTACACTCTATCCGACTAAGCGATGGCTGCACTTCTCTGGATGCAGAGTTGTATGGAATTATGTACTGCATTGAGTACATCAGATCAGCTGTACTTCCACATTGCAAAACATTGGTCATAACAGACTCTCTCTCCTCTCTACAACTAATATGCCGTCAAGATAATAAAAATACCTTAATATTAGAAATTCAACACAATCTAAACACACTACATAAGGAAGGATGGGAAATACGCTTTCTGTGGATCCCAAGTCACATTGGGATGCACGGTAGTGATAATGTAGACCTTGAAGCTCGGTCTATGGTACTTTCACCAGCACCAGAATAGCCACCACCTCCATCAACATTAGCACCATACTCATGAACAATAGCAAGCAGGAATGGACAACCGACTGGACCTCACAAACAACCTTCCTTAGGAGCATAAAATCAACTATAGAACCTTGGTGGCCTCCAAATGGCACAAGTAGAAAAGAATATGGTACTCTAAACCGTCTACGAGTGGGTCATACAGCAATATCATACAATTACCTTTATACCAAAAGCCCTCCACTAACAAACTGCTCCTTATGCGGACATTTAACAGAACCAACAGTCACACACTTAATCTACAACTGTCAAACACTCATACCACACAGGTTAAAACACAAAATACAGGGCCCAATACACAAAATACTTTCAAACAACCCTCAATCAATAGTTAGCATTCTGGCTTTTGTAAGAGAAAGCAGACTCGTAGCATACATATAAACTAGACACATGTCTCCTTATGCTGTAATAATCCTGGTAGTTACAAACGGCATATGAAGATTTACATAATATTTAAAAAAAAAAAATTATATTTTTCATAGAAATATTATAAAAAATAAAAAATCTTTAAAAACATGCATTGAAATGCCTAGTTACTACACTATGTTATGTTGTGTGAAACAAAAATTTTTTTGTGTTTTTCTGTTGGTAAAGGGGAAGGTGTAACTGCAAGCGCTCGATTTTTAACCATGAGCCGCCGCTGATACATATATATATATATATATATATATCATCATGTAGTCATCAGTCCTAAGACTGGTTTGCTAATTTCTTCCACAACTGACGGTTTTCTGTTTTCCTCTTCATATCCGTATATCCTATTATAGTTGCTGTGTATATTGATTTCTTGGTCTTCCCTTTCCGCGTTTCCCATTCATCTGTCCTTCTATAATTATCTTTAATAAGCTTTCATGTCTTAAAATGTGACCGATCATATTAGTTCTTCGTTTTATTATTTTTTTCCATAATGTTCTTCCTTCGCCAATTTTTCCTAACACCTCTTCATTTGTTAATTTATCGGTCCATCTTATTTTCAGCATTCTCCCATAGCACCATATTTCGAAGGCTTCTATGTTTTTTTCTCCGCCTTTCCAATCATACATGTTTCACATCCGTACAACGCTGCATTCCAAACAAATAAGGTTAAAAATTTTTTCCTCAAATTTGTACTTATAGCTTTGTTGGTTAAAATATTTTTCCGATCGTAAAAAACTTGCTTTGCTTGATTGATCCGTTTTTTAATGTCCTCGCTACACCTGCCATCTCTGGTGATTTTACTACCCAAATAATGAAATTCATTCACTTCTTGTATTTTAACACCGTCAATATCTGCACTTATTTTCTTTCGACTGTTATTTTTTTCGCATATCATAATTTTTGTTTTATTTTCATTTATTTGCATTCCATATTTCTTAAATACATCTTCCATTACTTTTAATGTTTCCTTCAATTGATTTTGATTTTCTGCTAGAACAGCTATATCATCGGCAAATTGTAATGTGCATATTATTTCACCTTGTATTTTTACACAATTTTTCTTTAATTTCTTTCATTATTTCTTCTATATACAGGTTGAATAATATCGGTGATAAAGCACAGCCCTGTCTAACTCCTTTCAATATTTTAACTTCTTTGTTCACATTGCCAATCTGTATCATTGCTTTCTGATTTTCGTATAATTTATATATTAATTTAATATCCTTCTTGTTTATTTCCGTTTTCTGTAATATTGTAAACAGTATGAGGTGGTTTTCCTTTGCCTTCCTCATCGCAGTTCAGTTGCCGTATTTGACGATCTTCATCTACGCCTCCTGATAATCCAAAATTAAGCCAATCCACGATCATTTCATTTATGCCTTAATTTGGTACTGAAATTGCTGCTGCCCAATTCCAGGTTCTACTGGTGAGGTAGAGTTGTTTAGACTTTTATGGCGGCCTAGACTCGCCAAGGATGAGACAGTTAACAGGATTATGTAGAGTTTTAATTAGACAGTTCACCAAGCTGCCCCTCTACACCCTCGTGCCTCATTATCCTGTCACTACTGGAATCACCTGCAAGAGGCTTTCCACCAGTAGCCGCTCTTGGTTCGCGACTGCTTATTGGTTATTCGCAGCTAACCAGTATATCTACTGGCCATTCCATTATCCACCACCTGTGGACGCGCCCCATTCCGGTTAGAGCTCCGGATCCCAGGAGGTACAAAGTACCCCTGGCGGGATATATATATATATATATATAGCCTCGTGGTGTAGCGTTAACTTTTTAGTTATTTTGAATAAACCCATCAGATACGGGGAGAATTTTTCATGTTAAAAATGTTACAAGATTACTCGTTCATTCAAATTGGTCTCGTGGTAAATAAGTACCAATTTACTCGCCAAGTAAGGAACTCGTATTTTCTGGTCGATTAGGTGATTTGCCGTTAATTTTCGGTTGACGAGGATCATCTTGTCAGCGTTACGTACATTTGATGAGATCTTACTAATACACGTATGTATTCAAAAGTCATTGTTGCGAATATCCGGTGTGGACAGCTAAACGAAAGCGATGTAAAAGTTGAATGAATATGAAAAAGTTGATTTTCACGCATTATAATGAGATATAATTACTTAACTGTATTTGGTATGATTTCCGTTTTTTTGAAGATTTATTTTTATTCATATGTGGTCAGAATGTATATTTCAGTCTGTCATCACCTTTGAATTCTTTTTTTTTTATTATTATTTTTATTTTACTGACAAACTCCTTGTCGTAAACAATATCGATCATAAAAATAAAGAATGAGGGAAAGAACAGAGATGATTGGAGTGGAATATCAGACAATTCCAACGAATTTTGCCTAATTCGGGTCTTCAAGAAGAAAACTGTTCATTTATCTTTTAATTTTTTTTAATAGCTCAGCCCACTCGATTAATTGGAAGTGCATAGCGGCACCAATTCTTCCTTTTCAATCGTCTACTAGATCTGTCTGGAAAATCGATAGTAAACAATCGGTATACCAGGGGATTTTGGTTGAACTGAAGTTTCTTATAGAACCTTCGGTATTGTTCCATATAGACATTCTTTACATAATGAACGTTCAACTCCGCATGCAATGTGTCGTTCGATATATAATAAGGCGAATATTCCATTATATGTAGAATTATTGACTGCTGTTGTTGTATTCTACGAGGGTTACTTCAACTCGTTGTTCGATATAATTCTAACCCATATCACCATACTGGAGCGATAACAGATAAATGGACATTCCACTTTACAGCACGGTTTAGAAATGATTTTCTTCCTAAAAATGGTCATAGCTGTCTACCCCTAAACATTAAAGATCTTATCATAATTTCCACATGATCATGCCACGTTAAACGTTTATCCATAAGAATTCCCGGGATAGCGAACGGAATCTACTTGTGGAATTTCAGAATTATCAAATGTCAAGAGTGAAGTTGGACATATTATCCTTGATATCGCAAGGCAGTTTGCTAGGTCCATTATTATATTCCATATACACTGTGGACATGTCAACCTCCGGAATATCAAAAAGGAATGGAAAGTAAAATTTAATTATAAAATGATTCTTTTCTTCGTAACGATTTTTCTTGTCACCAGATGAAGGAAATATCATAAATTCGAGAGAGGACTGAACGAGACATCTCTCGGGAAAAATAGAAACTTATAGTTCAACCATATAATGATAGAATGCGCAGTCATTCTTTGTAATGATTTTTCGATTCATTGGCATGACTGAAATTTCATAAATACAGGCGTGGCCAGAGTGAATGTCAAGGTTATTCGAATCATGCGGTTCCTCTGATTGGTTATCATTTCATTTGCTGATAAACATTAATTGTTGCGAAATCTCAGTCCTGTAGGGTTAACATTTTGAAGTAGTTCACCAGTCTGTTGGATGTCATGCAGGTAACATTACAGAAGTGACTGGTTGATTATTTATTTATGTGAAGTGGTGTTTTTCGTTTAATTTAAGGTAATTATCGAAATTCTTCTGCATTTCATTAATAAACCAGGAAAATTATTTTCCAATGTTTTATTATACGAGTGGAGACACCGTTTATTATATAGTTCGATCGTTTTAGTAATTACAATTTTATAGAATCAGATTTCTGTATAGCAGGTAACATTCTTTTTTTCATAACATTTGTCTTTAACATATACTCCTTTTTATCATAATATTTATTCTTTTAATACAAATAAATCGTTACAACCTAACATTATATATATATATATAGTGTATGAATACATATGTATATATATATAGTGTAAGGGCGTCACATGAGCACACTTTGACCTTGCAGTGTTGGTTGAAGGCCTGTGTAAGCCAAAGTGTTCTCAAAATGATCACCCATGCTACTAGGATTTTTTTCACTACATTTATATTTTTTTCTGTTTTTTTCAGTTTTAGCCTATGAAATTGCGATTTTTTAATTTTTTTTTAAATTTTATTAAACGAAATTTTCCTTCAGGACGTCACTTGAGCATATTTCGAAATTATGTGCTATGTTTGAACGTTATAGTTTCCAAGTAAATGATTTTAGTATTTTTTGTAGCAAGAATTGTAATGAATAAATGACGATATAAGTAAAGACAATTTTTTAAAAAAGGTATAAATAGAGGTATAGTTTTTAAAAAAAGAAGTACTTAAAACTGTTTTGGGTTCAAGTTATAAAACATAGAATTTGTTACATAGTTGTACTATAACGGAAAACATAAACGAGTCGGGGGACAGAGTTTTCTATAAACGTATACAACAAAGAGATTGTAACTCAACCGTTTAAAAAGTTTGATCTTAACGTTAGCTGGAAAAATAACTTTAAAAGGCGAAAAAGATGTTGAAATAACGGGTGTCAACAAAAAAGTGAATGTAATCAATGATGGAATGTTACATTTATTCGATCGCATAGATTATTATTTAGGTGATAAGAAAGTCGATAGTATAAGAACATCGGCTGTGGAATGGATTGGTATCGTTTGAAAATGTTTTAAAATATAGTAACACCGGTTGGTGTATTGCAAATTCTTCAACGAGTATTCTAAATGGAAAAGGACATTTTTCGGTATGTATACCCATGAGTATGATAATGGTATTTTTTTTCGACGATTATAATAATTTTCATATCATATTCTTCAAAAATTGATGTTCTGCAGATCAACGATAAACATAGACATATTAGAAAATATTTCAATGACCGATAAAGAAATATATTCGATGACATTAACATACATAACATGGATGATATCTCAAATAAATTTATCGATCGAGTAAGAAACGCGAGTTAGAAAAGAAATTTTAAATAATACGAACTATGAACTACTATATAGAAGTTGACTATATCAAGGTACAATGATTTCCACGGGGACTGAATTTACTTGAGGTATTCCGGTATCGGTATTCGAAAACCAAGTATGTACTAATAGGTTTCCTGAAAGAAAAAAATATTTCGACTTACGATTTATTAAATTTAGAAAACTTTCAAATTTTATTGAATAATAACGTTTATTATCCGAGAGAAAGATTGAATTTGAAATATAGCGAAAATAAATGCGCTAATCTGTATCAAATGTTTAATTATTACGACAAACACGAATACGAGATGAATCCTATATTCGAATTATTACACGATACTTTCGCAAACGCATACATAGTGTACATCAAAGGAACAGATAGAGTAAACTATATAAGAGAGTTGTTGGGGAAATAAAATTGTTGTTTTCGACTTGGATCCATTATGATGTCCAAAGATTAAAGATTTGGTAGGTTACTCCATAAATCGTTGTAACCGTTGTTTTTATAAAACTGGATCAAGCCTAAGGGTATATATTGTACGTTGACGTATAAAGACAGGTAAATAATTTTTTTAAAAATGAGTTTTCAAATATTGTTAAATCATGCGACATCTCGTCGCGAATATCAGGTTTTGTAACGTACAACAGCATTCCAAATATTTCAGAAAATTGTAAAAATAGCAATTTAGTAGTAATTGAACCGAAAACTAGCGAACATCGTAACATTACTATACCTACGGATACGTACGAATTGAACGATATAGTAGAATTTATTCAACAAAACGAAAAACTTAGGAACGCGGAAATAGTCATTAAGTTAAATCAGAATACATTAAAAATGAAATTATATTCGGAATGAACTATAGATTTCACAACTGCGAACTCGAAAGGACGTGTACTTGGTTTTAGTAAACGTAAACTCATAACGGGACAAACACATTATTCGAACGACCATATAGATATCTTTTCTATAAATAACATTTTAAAAAAATTCGATGTAATTTAATAAAATGTAATATAACTGATGTAAATTTAAACGATAACATGTTGTACGAATTTCCGCTAAACGTTCAAGTTGGTGAAAAAATTATAGAAAGACCTAATTATTTATCATTTTACCGTGTAAATACGTTTGAAATAAGTTACATATCCGTTACGACAGTTGATCAAAATGAAAAATAAGTATAATACTACTATTTGAGCCCGTCCATGATTTAAAACGAGATATTTTTGAAACTTGTACTATATAAGAGAGTTGTTGGGAAATAAAATTGTTGTTTTCAACTTGGATCCATTAGGATGTCCAAAGACTAAAGATTTGGTAGGTTACTCTATAAATTGCTGTAACCGTTGTTTTTATAAAAATCACCAATACTTACCGGATCAAGCCATTGATAGGGGTATATATTGTACGTTGACCTATAAAGATAGGTAAATAATTTTTTAAAAATTGAGTTTTTAAATATTGTTAAATCACGCTACATCTCGTCGTGAATATCAGCAAGAGATCAAATTAGATTTTCGGTACGAAGTTGCTTTATAAAGTTTTGTAACGTACAACAGCATTCCAACAAATTGTAAAAATAACGAGTTAGTGGTAATTGAACCGAAAACTAACGAACATCGTAACAGTACTATACCTATGGGTACGTACGGATTGAACGATATAATATAATTTATTCAACAAAACGAAGAACTTAGGAACGCGGAAATACTCATTAAGTTAAATCACATTTAAAATAAAATTATATTCGGAATGAACTATAGATTTCACAACTGCGAACTCGTAGCCTTACTTCAGTTGTAAAATATTTAATGTAATAACTTTGTTCACACTACGTTATAAAATTTATTTACGTTTCATTAATAATTATTTATTGTTAACCAAGAATATATATCGAACGTTTATACAATGACTTATATAATTGATTAATTAGACCCGTCAGTAATAATACCGAAACGATATTTGTGAAATTAAATCTTCGTCTTTACTTATTGAACTGGTAGGTTAATTTGATATTTCATCATGTTTACAAGAAGCCAAAGGCTCATTCCTAGCATACTTGTACAACTCAGAATCGATTGGGGCTTGGATAAATTGATGTGTTTTGCTTCTCTAAGTGGGATAAAAAATAGAAAAAAAGGCGGAAAAAATTTTTAATCGTAAATTACAACATTTTAAAGTTTACTTATAAGTATGTTTATAAACATACCTAGGTTAGGTTAGATTCAGTTAGGTTAGAATCTGTCAGGTTTATTTCGGCTAGTTAGAAATGGTTTCCGCGGATTTTAACTTCGTAACTCGTTAAAAATAGTAATTTTTGATATTTAAAAAAAAAAAAAAACGAAAATCGGGAGTGTACACTACGAATCTACCCTAATCTCTAGTTTTTACATTTCTTTATTTCCTTTTTTAATTCTGTATCTTTCTATATAATTATCCGAGAAAATAGTATAACTCGATTAAATAATTACGATTTTTAAATTCGTTTGTTACAGAATTTAAAAGATCAAATATGAAAAACGAATGTTTGGCTAGAACATGTACGTATTTGTTTAGTCGTATTTATAAAAATAGTTATTCGATTTAATGTTATGGAAGTATAACTACTAATATTTTCGTTGGAAATATATCATAAAGTTATTCATAATCTTTCGACACTTGCACATTTCATTTTATTCTTTACTAGCTGACCCGGCGAACTTCGTATCGCCCCACAATCAATAAATGTATAAATTTATTAGCTGAAACGCGGTTTTTTTGAGATCGCTTTATTGTTAATCATGTGAATCATAATTATTAACAAAAATCAGTTTTATTTTCATTGTAGTGCTTTGTGATATACAATGTTTTTCGTTTGATTACCTGGCGCATAGACAAACAAATCTGATGGTTTTCCAACAGGGGAACAGGCAACATACAATTGACCATGTGACAAACATGGGTTTTCCAAATTAATACCACAAACACTTAATGATTGCCCCTGGGACTTGTTTATGGTCATAGCAAAAGCAAGCCGCACTGGAAATTGTAGTCGTTTAAACTCAAATGGCACATCAGTCGGAATCATTGGGATGTGCGGTATGAGAACATCTTCTCCTTTATACTTTCCCTTTAGTATAATCACGTTGTTTAGTAATTTTTTTATCGCTAAACGTGTGCCGTTGCAAAGACGCGGTTGGTTGATATTTTGCAACATTATAACTACCGATCCAACCTTTAATTGAAGATGGTGAGGTGGCAATCCTGGCAAATCCAGCGAGTTTAAAAATTCCGGTGGATAGTTTATTACATCATCTTGGTTAGTAGCTGAATCAACTGATTTATATATCCTCGATTCACCTGTAATTTGTTCTTGAATTTTGAAATTTAATTCATTTACATCTATGTTTTTTGCAGCCAATATAGCTCGTTCGCTCAACCAATCATGGTTTCTGTAATTTTCAACAACATCTAGAAATACCTTCTGAATAAGTTCAAGCAACATCTGGAAATACCTTCTGAATAAGTTCATCTTTTGATCGAGTTAATTGACAAAAACTTTCAGGAAAGTTAATGCAGCCAGTCAACATCTCTCTAGGAAATTTGCCATTACCAATGTCAATGAGTTGTTTAGAGCATGTTTCCAGATTGGTCATTTTGCAATTCGACACGCATTTTCTTGCTTAAATGAAGTACTTTGACATGTTTCCACAAATTGGAGGACTTTAGACATGCATTGAGTTCATCAGCTGGCGTTAATCGTGGAATCACTGGCAATGTTTGACGAAAATCACCTGCTAATAAAATCATGGCACCACCAAATCGGTTATGATTGTTCCGTAGATCTTTTAAGGTTCTGTCTAAAGCCTCCAAAGATTTTTTATGTGCCATCGTGCATTCATCCCAAACAATCAATTTACATTGCTGCAAAACCTTTGCCATTGCAGAATTCTTCGAAATGTTGCAGTTTGGAGTTTCATTGCTTTGCACATTTAATAGCAATTTTAGTGCTGAATGGGCTGTTCGACCACCTTCAAGCAAAGTTGCTGCAATTCCCGACGAAGCGAGTGCAAGTACAATTTTATTTTGTGAGCGAATTGTTGCTAATATTAATGAAATCAAAAAAGTTTTTCCTGTACCACCTGGTGCAAAATGCCTCCAGTTTCATCATTTGTTACTTTCATAAGAATATCAAATACATACTTCTGTTGTTTATTTAACAGTGGAAGATTTGTTTGAATTAATTCTTTCAAAGTGTTGAGATCATACAGTTTTTCTCGGTGCAACTCTTGGTTGAAAGAGTCATGCATTGGACGATTGGGCGCGGCCAGGCCTAATTGAATTAATAGTTTGTTTGACATCATCAAGCACATGTCCTCAATTGAAATCAATGCTTCGTTATAAACTTCTTCATTGATTTGTATATTTGGATTTTCCATTCTATTCCGTATTTGATACAAAATATCATCACACATATAATCTTTGTACTTGATCCACAAATCATTTGGGTTTGATGGGAAGCATGTAGATATGATTATAGAAAACAATGTTCGTATTTGATGAGCGTGTGATGATATTACAGCATCATTGAGAGTTTGATCCCAATGAGCGTCATTTTCTAGCAATTGCAAACGTTGACAGGCTTCTCTGTAGGATCCACACAATTCACCATCAACAATTCGTAGTACATTGACTAATAGCAGTCGTAAATAAAAACATTCTTCATTGCTTGGATGTACTGAATAAATTCGACCAATCGCATCGGTAGAATATACATCTGGGTATCCTGGAACTGGTTTTCCTTGTTTCCGTCATATAAATCTCCTTGAGGATTGATTCCAAGTATAATATTTTGGCATTTCAGAATATAGCAATGTTTGTGCAAAATCATCATTTTGGCATGTCTCAAAAAAACTGGTTAATGTAGTAGATGGTGGCTGAGCAGCTCTTTGTACTGCGTTCTGTGCTGTAAAATACACTCTTTGTCCATTTTCTAAATGCACAGCTAAGTGAACAACAGAAGGGTGTCTCTCATGAATAGGAAAAGAAAATATACGCCAAACTGCTTCATTACTACTAACATAGCGGCCTATTTGGTATTGGGTAACTTCATCATTGGAATTCTCTGCACCAATTCCAATCACAGCCATATCACTCCTTTTGGTTACATATTTGCAAATGTATTTAATAGATTTCACTGAATGGCAAGATTCAACGTTGACGTGTGCTTTGAAGGTCTTTGATAAAATGGGTGAATATGGAACAATCCAACGATTATCTATTCCAATATCTTGTTGATTTAATTTGACAATTGTTGATCTTCCATTGTCTGCTGTCGATCGGCGACGATACAGTGGATAACCGTCATTACCAGTAATTGTTTCCGATATTAATGCCCGTGGATATCGTTTTGAACATTTACCATCCATCATACACGGTGAATTTCGATTAAGAGTTCCACAGGGACCATGTATCATGTTTTTTATTACTACCTCATGCAATCCAGGATCTACTTGTACATTAGGGATTTCAGCTGATATCACTGCATCAACTTCATTTGGCCTTATCTTTTCAACCAACCAAATCAAAATGTGTGCATGTGGCAATCCTCGTTTCTGCCACTCCACAGAATACATCCAGCAGTGTGTCTCACCAAACACATAATGTTTTACGATGAAATCCATTAAAGATTTCAATTTTTGTCTAAAGACTCTGGCTGTAATATCATGACGATCAATGGGTGATTGCCCAGGGAATAACTCCTGCTTGATTTCTATCCAGTGCGGATTGCACGTAAATGTGATGAACAAATCTGCTGTACCATAATGACGAACATAAGACATGGCATCTTGAGCATATTCGTGCATATGTCGAGGGCTTCCGATGTATGTTGCTGGAAGAATAGTCATCCGACCAACATTCTGTGCATTTCCATCAGTATTAATCGCATCTCGAAGGTGAATATACTCTTCAGATCGGAGTTTGGTCTGATTCAACCTGATGAATGTTAATCTCTCCGTTTCAATTTTAACATACATGTCAACAATATATTTGTGATATAGTCGCCGACATTTCAATATGTGATTGTCTTCATTTTCCCGAATCATTAGGCGGTATGAATAATAGTTCATTGAACTGACATTTTTGTTGCTTTCAGAACCTGTAAATAGATTTTGTTTTAATAACATTGAAATATAAAATTAAAATATATAATATAGTCGCCATAGCTAAACTAATATTTCAATTACCTGTAAAGGGATTCATCATTTTTATTGAGAAATCATATCTTCATTTTGCCAAAATATAATGGGATATTGCAGTGCATCATATGAGCGATGTGTTTCCTTAATACGTTGTAATTGATCATTCCGACGATGTAAAACAATATCACGGGATTCAAAGTTTTCTCCAACTACAACGATAGCAACTTCATCAATAGTTGGTGCATTAAAACGTCTTGCATGTTGACCTGCAGGTGTTTTATCAGCTTTGATTAAAATTTTGTGACTATCAGATGGCATCAGATCCAGTGCAGTTTTAAACAATATAATCAATTGATTGTGTTCATGAAATAAAGTTTGTAATTGTTCTACAATAGACGTCTTTACTAAATTGTTATGTGCACAACGCAGATCAATTTCTTGTGGTGAATTGCCCATAAAATAAATTTGCAGGAATTTGTAATTGCTATCTGACACTGGTAACAGCGAACCTGCTTTGTGATATATTTGGCCTTGTATCTGTAAATTAAAAAAAATATTATGTTCGTACCAAACACTATAAAATGAAATACAATAAATAAGCAATGTGGGGTATAAATTTATGGATTGTATAAAATAAAATACAATAAATAAGCAATGTGGGTATAAATTTATTGATTGTCAGTGATCAAACTTAAATAATATTTGTTCTTAAAAATAATTATGATTAACTGCTATAATACATACCTTGAAAGTTGGCATAAAATTTTCCCGAACTATATTTGTTGCCCCAAATGAAGTCATTTGAAAGCAATTGTTATATTGTTGGATATTTGTCAAAAAGTGTATGGAATCTGTTCCTATTCCTGAAACCAATGAGTACAATGGCTCTGGTGGTGGATCCAATGGTATCAATTTAACTTTACCATTTGCGCAACACAATCCATTGGCTTCGTTTTTGTATTTCAATGCCTTACAATGTGAGCAAATCGAGTTCATAGGACCAATAACAACACATTGGTAGTTACTGCAGTCAATTGACACATCATAACTGAAAGCAGCTCGATTCAAACTTGAATGTTGCGCTCGCGCTCCACGCATTTGTGATATACAAATTCTTTTACATCGGTAATTAACTTGCTTTGTAGCATTTCGAGTTCTTCTACCTAAATTGCTTCGTCTTATAGGAGGCATATCAAACATTGATCATAGGTAACTAAACACTCTGCACAAAACATGATATACGAATTAATGACGTGAAAACTGATGCATTTTAAAACAAAATAAATAATATCGCGAAGCCGACCAAAGAGTTTTGGAACGCGAGATGTATTACACGAAAAAATGACAGCACGAAAAAATGAACGTTATTAAAAGTTTTAAAAACCATATAAACACGAACACGATTCAGTAATAGCCAATTATTTCTTCTAAAATTAAAAATAATATCATATATTAAAGTAAATGTAAAATAACTGGCTATAAATATATATATATTTACCCCCTTCAGCCCCCCAACCACTCTGAAATTGTTTACGATAAATTAACATTGGCCTGTGCTAAATATATTGTAGTATCGGCCGGCCAAAATCGCCGGCAGAATTTTTAAAAATCGAAAATGAAATTTTCAACTCGCGATTTCTCGATACCGGTTAATTTTTAAGACATTTATATAATAAAATAGATTATAGATCTCCACGTCTACTTTCTTTTAAGACCTACCCAAACCCTTTAGCTACCATAGAGGCTTTAAAAAGGGCCCAAAACCCCAAAACCCTTTATGCCCGATTTTCTCGGCGATTATTCGATATAAATATACGGCAATACCATCGTTAGACGCGTCTTTTAATGACGAATAACTTTCATTAAAACACTATTTCCAAAATTTAGAATCGTTCGCAAATTATTGCGAAAAAATCAAAATTTCGAAAAAATCGCATTGAAATTTTCGGATCGAGTTTGAAATTTTTTTTCGCGGTTTTTTCGTTTCATCCGATAGATCTTATATAGTAACGACTATTTGTAAAGTCGGAATCGTTTAAAAATGTTTACGTCACTTGCTATGCTTTGCCAAAGGTGGCAGGTCATCGATTTTTAAAAATTCGTAGCTCAACACCTATCGATCGTAACGAAAAACGGTTTTCTGTTTCGTATCGGTCATTTTAATATCTACCAAATCGATTCGATCGAAAATTTTTCCAAAATCGAAATTTAAATAATTTACCCCCTTCAACCCCTAACCTCCCTTTTTTTTCAAATTTTAACCATCATTGAACTTCAACGAACATTTAAAAAAAAAATTGGCCAAATTGGTCCAGGCGTTGTTCAGTTATGCGGTTACAACGTTTAGCGATTCATTTTTATATTATAGATTTCTGTTTTGTAAATAAAAATATTTCTTATAATTAAAGATTTTCTTCACGCGCTTTTTATAATTAACAACTTCGAGAGAAAGTTTAGCTCTTTTGTGCGTAAAATGTAAAAAAAAAACTAAATGGATATTTTTAATTTCGTAGTAATATTTAAATCCGTAACGTGTTATTCAGATATGTTTGAAAAATCGCCGTGACGCTGTAAATGAGTTTTTAGTCTTATTTATGTAATAATAATCAAATCAAATTAATGTTTATTTCATTATGAAATTACAGATAATTCTAATATGATTTATGGTTACGCATGAACAACACACATAACATTGAACATTTAAAAAAAAAAATATTAATTTTCAATAGCGCGTAATAAAAACGATAAAACTAATTTTTGCTTTAATAATTATATTAGTAAATCATTATATAATAGCGTAAGATGTAAACGAACTATAACAAATAAAAACTAATGTATAACATAATAGTAGGACGTACGAGCTGGTTTGACACGAATAAGAATAAAAATCTAGATAACAATAATAATAACAACGAATAATAATCAATATTCATAATTATAATTCGACCACCACCGTCAGAATATAAATTATAAAACATTTCCAAGTTTAATCTTCTTGCTTTGATTTTTTCATTAATCATGATCGAAATAGATGATTTTATAAGAGATTTAAAATAAGAACGGTTTAATAAACAAATAGAATTATTTATTTCTTTTGAATAATAGTAAATATATATATATATATATATATATATATATATATATATACATTTAAAGATTATTAACATCGATTATGCTCATTCCGCGCCAATTTACTTGCATTATATACATTTGTATACAACATACAAACAAACATTTATATTACAACGCACACACGTATGCAACGCCTATTAATATACGCTGCCACGCACGAAATATACAATAAGTTACATATCGTTAAAATCCAATAAAATGGTAAGCAAACCATTATTACGTTATTTGACAATTACTTAATGCAATAAACTATAATTCAAGTGATACAAGACACCTCTTAGTAATCATAAATTTTGATTTTCAATTTCGGTTTATTTTATCATAGATCGTTAAAAGGTTTGTATATATATATATATATATATATATATATATATATATATATATATATATATACAAAATTATACATAGATCGACATAAACTGTGCGAACGCCAATAAACAAGTTAAAATTACGAAACAAACGTGACACTTGAAACGAAATTTATAAACAAAGTTGTAAAGTATTTCATAACGAATTTTATTTAAATTAAATTAAAATAAGCTTAACCAAAAACACAAAAACAAATATATCCAATTATAAATAAATACACATACAAAAATGAATAAACATACACGCAAAATATAACAAATTATATTTCATCGGCGTTTGTACCAATTAAAGTAAAATCTGTACAATCTGCGCATAAAGAAGAAATACAAAACAAATTTAACGAATTACAGATATACACATACAAAAATGAATAACAACGTATAAAAAATATTCACATTATTATGTACATAGCGTCTCCTTTCGGTAAGTGTATACACACAATATGTAAGTACACATTAAAAAATATATAACAAAAATATGTACACATTTTATTCATACACACAAATTTTTTTATATTAAATTTTGCTATCGCCTGTAAAACGTCCTAAAAAACTGCACCCATATTTGAATACGCGTGTGATATTTGACGAAAATGAAAATTGAGCACTTCCGATTCCCACCGATCTGGTTAAAACCTTCTCGAAGTTAAAATTACTTATGTTTTTGAAATCAATTATGTGCACTTCATTCAATTCCTTCGCACTTAACATTTTCTTATTAGTCATGCAGGTATAGTAAAAATAATAATAATAATGATAATACAATAATAAAAATAAGAACAATATAATAATAATCGTAGAAATAATATAATAATATAAATACACTGAAAAAAAAAACATTTTCAATACAACATCGATTTTAAACAGTAAATTTAAATAATTTACTAGTATTTTTGATTATTGTACGAGTAAATAATTATGACGAGAAATAAATTAATAATAATAATTTGTCTATTTCACGTATATGTGCGGAATAAATATTAATAAAAACCAGCACACTAAGACCCAATGTGGTATGATAAAGACTATTTTTTTTACATTCTAGCTGAAATATACATGTACGATTTTTATTCTCACCCCTTAAACAAAAATACTTCGTAGAATATATTTTTTTTCTTAATTTCGTTAAATTTCGGTTTTACATAATTTTTTAACATTTTTTTTTATTTAACTTGTCCTTACACAGCGGTCCACGTTTTATACTCTATACTAGTTATTTTTCCAGATAGATAGCGCGATTTTGTCCATAGTTCTTATATCACGTTTATTCCACCATAACCCTGTTTCAATTTTTTTATTTTAGACCATACGTTATTTTTGATTATTTTATAAATTTTCAACGAAATTTCAGTTAAAACGAGTTAGTAAGAATAATAGAATAAAAATTTTTCATTCTGAGTTACCTACACCGTCTTTTTAATAAAAATATACCGTACGCATATAATTGAATTTAATGTGTTAGTGTAATATAATATTTTCAATTCAACTGGTAATATTTTCGTACCAATAGAAACGATATAAAACCGAATTTGTTATTTATTTACACAGGAATGGAACGATGAAATATTTCATTGGGAACCTCCCAAGTATGGCGGTGTTACGGAGCTTTATGTACATTCGGAACATATTTCTTTACCAGATATTTTGTTATATAATAAGTAGTATTTTAATTATTTATTTATGTAGTAGTAGTTGAAATAATAAGTGGCGTAGCCATTACTTTTGGGGGGTCATTTTTGCGATGAATGGAGTATCTGTATATGACACATGATGCGAAAGTTATTCAAGTATATTTCTAACTTTTTTTTAAAGATATTTTGAAACGTACGCATACATCCGCTACTCATCGACGCGTGCACTGAGATTTCCAATTTTCTATAAATTAATAAACGAATTTGTAATTAGGTGCAAATAGTTTAAATGGAAAAATGTACATAACGCCCTTAATATTTATTTCAATCAAACGTTTACTTTTACATTCACAAAAGGAAACCATTAAAAAAAAATACAAATAAGACAGAATTTTTTTTTTTACATTGTACTGGTAACAAGAACCATAAACAACGGTAATCACGATAAATTTGGCATATTAATCTAACGTCTCCATTTGGAAAGTATCCCAGCTCCCTATCTGCATATAGGTCAATCTCTTTACTGAACTCCATTGGTAAAGTGTATGAAAAGGTTATCAATAAAATCCTCTTAAAAGAAGCTGATAGCCTTAAACCAGTTTGGCTTCCGGAGGGGATTCTCTACTGAGAATGCCCTCTACAAGCTCGTGTCTGGAGTCAAAACACAACTGACTGCTGGCCATTCTACAGTTGTCATCTCCTTTGATATCCAGGCAGCTTTCGATAGCTGTAGGTGGTCAGCAATCATTGCTATTTTAAAACAAGTTAATATTAACCCTTTCATCATTAACGTAATTATTAATTATTTCCAAAACAGATATGCGATTCTTAACATTAATGACCAGTGTGGTTCTGGAATCTTCTCTATTCTCGTGTTCATTTTCAAATAGATAAATTCATTTCTTATACGAACAAATATATTCAGCTTATCTCCTAAGCAGACGACTTATGCATCTCCTTCATTATTGATTGGCATTATGATTTCAAATTAATTGAAGTTGTATGTCTACAACTGGAATCCATTATTAACAAATTAGGTCTTGCTTTCTCTGCTCCCAAATGTCAATTTATTGTGTTTGGTGACCAGAGAATAGTAAAGAAAGTAGAAAAACTTAGGATAATATCTGGCCAACAAATTTCTCATACTAAACAGTTGAAATATGTAGGTCTCATCTTGGATTATAGACTTGCTTTCCTACCACATGTAGAGTATATCCATTGTAAATGTGATGGCGTTTATAATAAACTTAGACGTCTTCAACCTAACACTTTCGGTCTGCGATATGAAATTGAAAAATTTAAACATTAATTTTTATAATCAGGGCATGGAAAATTTGGTTCCTATTTACATAGGTTCCATCTTATAAGTGACCCTTGTTGCACCTTGTGTACCTCTGGTGCCGTCGATGACATTGAACATTTATTATATCACTGCCCTTATTTCTCTGAACTTCGGTCTTAATTCAGAATTAATTCCACAGAACCAATGGCCATTAACAAATCTAATTCCAAACATCTTCTGTTGTATATGGAGTCTGCCATGTGTAAGAAGTTTAAATCCGGACAATAGTAAATTATTTTTCTTTAACACTTGATTCAAACGTGAAACCGAAACAATAGTGTGGTCTATGCTTCTCAATGACTTCCTACGCATGCACTCCTCACACAATATACACTACACGCCTACACTAGTTTTGTTATATAACTTAAGTTTATTATTATTATTATTATTATTTTTTAACCCGTAACACACTACAAAAAACTTAACTTTAACACATACTTAGGTCACAGTGACCCATCAACTTTTTTTAGTAATTTCACTAATTCAAAAAATTAAAAAATGAGAGATATTGGTGCAGAGCATATTTATAAACATAATAGTTTAAGGAATAAATTTTACAACATTAATTATTAAACTTAATATAAAATTACAAGAATATAAAAATAGTCATGAAAAAATGTTTCTTTTTGAAAAATGCTTTTATTTTAAGCAGTTTTAAAATCACATATCAAATTACAAAATTATAAAAATGATGGAAATTAATGTTGGCACAATAATAAATAGAAAAACCCAAAAAATATAATATTTACAATAATAGGGGGAAAAATGTCGGACCAAACTTTTTACAAAAAATACAGAAATTTCACCTAATACTTATTTTCAGTTTTTATAATTACAACAAATCGTCAGCGCATTTTGGACAAATCACTTGGACACACTCGCCACAAAGAACTGCAGAACATTTACATGTTTTGTTTCCTTTCTGTCTCTTTTAGCCGGGCAAACAGAACATCTTTTTCTCTTTGAAGTTGACGGTGTTGATGTTGCAGCGTCCTGTATAGGCTGAATATTTTTTTTTCATCTATATTTATAATTTTATAAATAATGTCCCTTATGTTTCGTTGTAAGGCTGGTGCTAATAATCGTCTACGCATGTGTGGCTCTACTAACTCCACACCTAGTCTCATTAAAAAATTTCGACGATCCATATTCTTGCACTGGCTATTTGAGACATTATAATATGAGCGTTGACTCCTGCTACGTCTAAAATAGCATAAAATAAGGCTAATGGCCAACATCTTGAGCGTCTACCTGTAGCATAGATGCTACATTTTTCGTCAAGTGCGTCAACACCGCCTTTAGTCTCGTTATAGAACAATATTATTTCCAGTTTACCTGATTCTACATCTATCGAATTTGTGTGATGCATTGTAGAGACCAAGTTGACAACTTTATTACGTTTTGGAACATATGAAACCAAAGTATGTCGTCCGGCAAAACCAAATAATGATAAACCGACTGTTCTATTCTTGCTGCTTGTAAAATGATTTGGCAGTTCCACTTTGTTCCTTTTTATGGCTCCTACATATGTTAAACCCATTTTTATTAACTCATCTATCAGCTGGATCGAGGTGAACCAATTGTCTCCAGTAATGTTTCGATTAGTATTTTTAATCGGTTCTGCTAGATGCAAAACAGCTGAAGTGGGTATCAGCAGTTCGTTCCTAGGTCTTGGTTGTATAACTGACCGGCCAGAATATATTTCTGCATTTATACAATAATGCATTTTTACGTCGTTTAATATAAATACCTTTATTCCATATTTCTTTGGCTTAGATGGTATGTACATTTTAAAAGGATACTTTTCAATCTGTTAAAACAATTTATTATTATGTACATATGTACATACATATTCTCGTATATATACACACACATATTTCATAAACAACACACATATATATATAAATATATACATAAACTTGCACAACATACAAACGTTTATCATTCTCTATCTCTCTACAAATATATTGGATATATGTATATAAAGAAAAATAAATATGTAAATGAAATGTATATTATATAATTTATAATAACAAACATCACTTTACAAACTACATATGAGGATAAAGAATAAGATACAATATATAATACACTGTAATTTTTATTGTTATAAACTAAATATATAAAAAAATAAGGATAAAACAGGTACACACACACACATATATATATATATATATATATATATATACATAAGTGAAAGTTAAAAAATCTTACAAATAAATTAGTAAAAACATTTTTTTATATGTAAAATATGCAATTATTTATGAAACTCATAAAAACAATTCCGTTTCCTCATTAGACACAAATGTACTTTACATTTCATACAAAAAATATGTGTTTTATTTTTGCAGTTCTGCATTTTACATCTTGTCTCACTATCCTTGTCATCCCATTGTGGATAGTGTTGTTCACCATCACAATGCATTTGTGGAATCGGTTGTACTTCAAAAGTACTAGAAGGTCCCGATAATGGTACTTCAGTCTTCCTCGTTTTGTAGATATATGTGGATATATGAAATCTTCAGCTACATGTTGCCTGAAATTTTATCTATATTTTCAACATCTGAAATAAAATTGAAAACAAGAATTAATTTCAATATTCACACATAAGGGCAAATATGTACATATTAATTTTATCGTACAGTATAATTATATTGTATTTTCAGTAAAAACTACAAACAAAAAACGTATATAAGAAATTTATACATTTACCTTCATCAAAAAGCGCCTGTTCATCATTATAATCATCATCAGAACCTGATTCAATCACCGATGTATTGTCATCCATTAATATCCTATAAATTTCATCTTCCTCAAGAGCCATTGTATCTAAAATATTATTTATTATTAGAACAATTGCAACAATTTGTAAAGAAAATCGTGTTTCGGAAATGAAAGTAAATCGGATGTATTGAAAATTCTAACTTCTTTAGATATGGTAATAGTTTCATATTATTTACTCTATCTAGACTAGTTAAAATTACATTAGTACTTCTTTAAATATTTTTTTTACATGCAAATTGTACATTTCATCTGTATGCTGAGAAATATTTCAATCAAATGTGATATGTTTTTCTATTTTCACTCCACGAGTTAGATTTGTGCGAAATTTCGGACACGAGTTTTTAAAAAAATCATATTCCGTTCATAATGAAATATGTATAAAAATTGTTCTGAAATATCTACAGATCATCAGACAATATAACTAAATAAGATGTTTTATTGATTTCTGATATTATTTGATCATGAATACATTGCAGTAATTTCTTTTGAATTATTTTAGATATTTTGTGAAGTGCAAAATTGTTATCCATTCTTTTTTTTTTCATATAAGATTCATAAAATTTATCAACCTTTTAAATTCTGGGATTTTCAGATTTATTATTTCCATTATGCTTTTCTGGATGTTCAAACTTGCCACAGAACTTCATGCACTTGATTATTTTTGATATTTCTCAATTATATTTCACTTATTAATTATACTGCAGTTTTGACATCCTACACCTGTCAGTCAAGTTTCTCAAAAATATTGTACCTTAAAAATGAAAAAGAAACTATTTTCCACATGTTTACATGATTTTTCACATTCTTTTTTATTATGTTTTGAAAACCATATTAAGTCCGTGTAATTTATTGCCTATTTTTATTTTCCTAAATTTAATTAATAAAATTCTTTATTTTTCTGGTTTAAAGGCTGCAGCGATATAATGAAATCAATTAGTTCAAAGCAGTAAAGAACAAATATATTTTTTGTATTTTATATTAAAAAATATCTCATTTAAAAGCTGTTCTCAAAAAATTAATATTATATATAGTTATACTAGTTTTATAATAAACAATCAGAAATAAGCAAATTATATATAACAATTACATTACATAAAATACTATAAAAAATAATATACACACAAAAATTCTTATAAATCATGTGCATATATATTATGATAAGTAGAAGTAATTTGAAAAATATACAAAAAATAAGAAGATATTATAAATATTATTTTATGACATAAGTTGCGGACCCGGTAAACGTTGTCATACCAGAACGTTGTGTTGTTTACAATTAGCAGGTTAAGGAATTAAATAACAAACAAAGTAAATCTTAAATCATACGAAAACGTGTATTGATAAATAAATCCAAATATACATATATTCATATAATACGAATGGTAGTAGACGGACACAAATTAACATAATATTTTCAATTTAATTTATTAATAAATAACCTTTAATTATAAAATTATAATAAAACCGTTGAAGTTTAAGA
Organism: Coronaproctus castanopsis; assembly: GCA_032883995.1. NCBI lineage: Eukaryota > Metazoa > Arthropoda > Insecta > Hemiptera > Monophlebidae > Coronaproctus > Coronaproctus castanopsis. Next base: position 166,957,128 of record CM065053.1, read on the forward strand.
TCACCCACACAAAACCCCCAAAATACACCTGCTGAGCATATATATATTAAAAAAGATCGATGGGCTACCCAACAAGATAAACGCATATTTATATAAAATTATCGCAGGCTACCAAACGGTAACATACTGAGTGCGCTAGTAGTCGTTTGGAATGGTAAAGTCTACAACACGCGCGATAACGTAATGTGCATAATGCGCAAGCGTTCAATTAATACGGTAAGAACATTTTAAATGGGTTGTATGCCTGCCGTGTATTGAACGAAGCCAGTAGTACAGCTGTATATATATATATATATATATATATATATATATATATATATATATATATATATATATGTATATATACACAGATATATAATGGCTAATGTATAGTAGGTATTGAATAATATACACGTATATAACGATAGATATATAATTAACATTCCCCCATGCTAAAAGCATTGTGAGTCAGCCGACCAAAATTGGCTCCCAAAATTTTTAAAAATCGAAAACGGAATTTTAAATTCGTGATTTCTCGTTACCGGTTAATTTTGGTAAAATTTTCAATACCACCTAAATGGTAGATCTTCACGTCTACTTTTGTTTAAAGTCAACTTGAACCCTCCATCTATCACAGGAGCCTTAAAAAGGACCCAAAACCCCTAAAATCTTTAAACCTATTTTTCTCGATGGGTATCCCCCAATATTTTCCTAATTTTTTCTTTCATAAGAACCTTCTCCTGAATACAATTTTTTTTTAGAAAAATCAGTCCAGCCGTTCACGCGTGATGTCGTGAACAAGGGAAATAGGGATTGATCTTTATATATACACATTAATAAATATGATCAAGCAAAGGCACTATTACTAAATCATCCTTACCTGAGATCATATCTGACTGAATTTACTTAATATTTGATTTAACATGAACCACTACTTTATGCTGTTTTCTATGTTTGGTAGAGAAGAATCTTTTTTGGGGAGACAGTTTTCTTTTTTGTGAAAGACCTTTGTGTTATTACATTGAATATTTTGTTTACCATTTAACATAGTTAACATTTTATCTGTCATTAATGTGTCTATTTCATTTTTGTTAAAATTGCAGTTGGAGAACAATTCAGTTATTTTATTAATTTTGTGTATAAATATATCTGTGTTTGTTGTATTAATTTGGGACACTGAAACAGTAGGACATTTATTCTCTATGGGTTCTTTAATAGATGATACATGATTCTTATTTAAATTATAAGCGATTCAATGGATATGTTTACAAATATTAAAACTAATGGTACTATCCACACAAGTACATGTATAAATATGTAAACATATTTTACACGCAGAGCAACATAAATATTTACAATTCATACACACTGAACTCAACATAGAACTTTTTTCAACTGCATAAAATGAAATTTCATCAGTAGATGGAATTAACCATTTTATACCTCCAGTTATAGTATTAATTTTAGTAAAATCATTTATCGTGACTTTTTAAAATTTGTCCCATTTTACTGCTGCACTTATTTTTATATTTTTTAATTAAAAATTCATACACTTTATCGTGTCATATTTAGCAATGCATTAATTGCTTTATCTACTCGTTTACATCTTTCAGCTTTCAAATATTTATATTTTAATGTCTTGAAAAGAGATTCAACATACATATTTGTGTTGATTCCAATATGGGTTCTATAACAATAAGCCCACTCCTTAGCACGATTTTAATATGTGTTTTTAAGGTAAAGGCTAAAATCAGAAGTACTGGGATCAATGTATAAACTTTCTAACATATTTCTCCATGCAAAAACAAAATCACTTGCATCAGTTATCGCCATTATAGCAAATAATCTTTGCTTTTACTAAAGGCGTTTTATCTGCATTCCTTATTTTACAAAGATTTGTTGTCCAACTTTTATGTAGATGCCAAGCACATAACAATTTGTGCTTAGGAGTGATCATCATCAGACATAAAAACGTTTAATGCAATATAACCAATGCGCTATTAAAATAAATTTTCAAAACTGTGTAATCACTTCTATTACTGAAACAGAAATTAACCGGGATCCCCATTGCCAAATTCATTAATTATCATAATTGCAAATAAATGAAAATCAAACTATTTGTACCATGAGTAAAATCAATGCAAATTGTGTATTTTCCATATTCCAATAGCTGGTTTTGTTGGAATTCTGTCATTACCACCAAACAAAGATCATTTTTCTGCAGTATATCATGACGTGTACCTTGTTCTTTATAGTATAAAACTGGATTATATGGCATCATTTTCATTTTCTCAACTAATAATTGAACACTTAAGAAATCATTTTCATGCCATTTGGTACTGTATTCAATTCCAAATTGCCTTTTTATATTGTATATATCTTGAGACTCAATTAAATGTATCCTCTGCAAAGAGCCATCATTTGAACACCGTATATTTTGAATTATTCGTTCACTGGAATACCAATCTTTAATTGACCTGTAAATAAAATATTTATTTTAATATAAAATAGTACAAAACTTCATTCATTTTAAAATATATTCCTAAATTATAACTCACATTATCAATTTCAACTTTTTCAGTAATTAAAACATTTATTATCAATAATTTACAAACTGATATAAAATGTGATTTTTTCGTTCCATGAACATTACATCTAATATTTACAAAATGTTATATCTTGATAGATTTGAATACCAAAAGTTAATAATATATTAAATAATAAAAATCAAATAAAAGGTTCTAGATTAACTTATAAATTTAAAAAGATTGTTTTCTCAATATTTGTATTTTATATTCATATTTATGATTTTTTTTTACTTTCATAGAGGTCATAGAGGAACACCATAAAACCATATAAAAAAATTAATACCAATTATTTTATGGAAATATGAATACATTGATTCTTTAGAACACTCTAAATATCATTACAAAACATACAATTATGAGCTGGAAAAACTATTTACTTTAAAGAAATTCTAAAGATTTTATTAAATAAATTGCATATATATTTTTTTTCCTTCATTGTTTCTGGTTTAATGAGGTTTAACTAAAAACTTTTAAGTTTAAAAATAAGAAAAGTTATAAAACATGTTTCCATTAAACCAGAAAATATTAAACATATATATTTTATTTAATTAGTTTACTGATTTGATGTGAAAGCCCATTACTTGGTCTAATTAAAACCAATAATAAAATTAACATATTAATTTAAAATACCTGCTATATTAGCTCGTTCTTCTTTTGTTAAATTGATCGTTTTCAATTCTTGTTTGTGGCCATAATGTGTTGAACAGATTCTCCTTTTTTATGTAAAGCTGTAATTGTTGATGGGCATGCAACTCCAGTTTTAATAGAACCTGTAAATAATAACATTCAGGATTATTTTTTAATAAATAAAATCTAAATCAAATATTGTTTCACGTAGTCTTTAAACAAAATACATGTTTCAAAAATTACAACAACAACAACAACGTATATTTCAACATAATTTACAGTGAGTAGTCGCAAACCAAAAATTTATGGCTCGCTGTACATCAGAAATAATACAAAGACCCGTAATAAATAAAAGAAGTAATTATACTTATACTTATAATGACAGCAAAAAATAATTGAAAAAAAACTGTACAGCAAAAAACAAAAAGTTAAGGTAGTAATAATAAAACAAAAGAAAAAACACGTTAGACATTAAATCAATAAAGAAGGAATATTAATTTCTAAAATAGGCGTCGCGAAACGTTAGAACAGGTTATATTTGAGCCTCCTATGTTTATATTTAGTATACATAAATTGGAGTTAATCGTAATTACCAATGGTAGAAATTAAACTATTATTGTGGACTAGTCATCGCAGAACTTACGCGTTAAATTTAAGATATGGTCCTTAATATAAGACATGTTTAAGGTAGCATGCATGTCAACGATTTTGTGGTATCTAGGGACATTTAGTACACATCTGAGACGCCTATTTTGAAATACTTGTAACTTGTTAAAGTTTGTATTTGAAATAAAACTCCAAGCTGGACAACAGTACGTCATTATGGGACGTATAAGTGTTTTATACAGAATTAATTTATTATTTATATTAAGAAATGATTTCCTTTTGGCAGATATACTCCTGCTAGCTTTCAAGGTAGTATGACTAACATGTTCAGAAAAATTTAATCTGTTATCCAAGACTACCCCGAGGTATCGAACATGTTTTGACCAACTCACAATGGTAGAGTTGACCTTAACTTCAGCAGGTAACGTGGGACGCCTGCGGGTGAAAAATATAGCCTCCGTTTTATCACAATTAATATCAATTTGCCATTTTTTATAATAACGCAAGACACAATTTATTCCTGACTGTAATTTATTAGTAATTGCTTTAGGTATATAAGAAGTACAGAGAAGAGCTGTATCGTCTGCATAAAGAGCAGTCTCAATATCAGATAGGTTTGGGAAATCAGATAAAAACTAAGTAAACAGAAAGGGACCCAGAATACTACCTTGGGGAACCCCCGCTGAGCACGTTTTCATAGTAGACCTTGAATCATTGATGGTAACGTAAAATAGTCTGCTAAATAGCTGCAATAACGTTGATTACATAACGAGGAAACTGATATTTTATCATTTTGTAAATAATACCTTTATGTCAAGTAGTATCGAAAGCCTACGCTACATCCAGGAGAACCATCCCAGTATGTTTATTACGATTAAAATTATGCATGATAAACTCGGTGATTCGTGCTACTTGTTGGGTGATGGAATAACCCGGACGAAAGCCAAACTGTGTGTTATGAATGATTTTTTGGTTATCTGCATGAAGTCTTAAACGAGATAGTATAATTTTTTCCGCTATTTTGCTTAGATTGCTCAATAAACTAATAGGACGTATGTTACTTGCACACGAGGCATCCTTTCCAGGTTTGGGAAGAGCAATAATTTTGGCTATCTTCCAAAAAGATAGCATTAATTAAATTTGTAAGTTCAATAACAGCTTTTAGCGGCAATTTCTTAATAATGGGAGTAGAAATATTGTCATCGCCTGACGAACCTTTTACTTTTATAGCTTTAATATTGCTAAGGACTTCACTTGGAGTGGCCAGATGCAAAATTAGAATTACGATTATGAACTTTGGAATACTCTGATGCTAAAAACTCAGCTTTCGTTTCATTTTTGTAAACATAGTTATTTAAGTGTGAATCGTAGAGTGGTGGAAGAGCTGTATGCTGTCTCGTGTATTGTCTTCAAACTTTCCATAGCCGACTATCATTATGCTTAAGCTTAGAGAAAGTTGAATTGAAATTGTAATTTTTAAATTTACGCAAAAGAAAACTAACCAATTTATTAAGAAAATTAAACATGTTTTTCAAATTTTGAGAACAATTAGAGAAACGATGCTTAATGTACAATCTCCTAATTTTATTTTTAAATTTGATGAGAACCACGATACAAGTTGGTAGTGCCATATGCGGATAATTATTAAGTGGTTTATTCGGAATAAAAAAAAAATGACATATACATACCACTGCATTTAGTTCTTCGTTTGCGTTCTACATTAACAGACCAATTTGTATCATAAGAACGATGACATACATAATATTCACGGCGATATGAATCATATTTCTTTGAGTTGCGTAACATATAATGGCGGATATTTTGCTTCTCCATACAATTTTTCCACTTCATAAAATCTATTATAAAAAATATATATACATTCTTTTAATTATAAAATATATATAATGTTAATAATTACAAACATATAAACAGACTTTGAGGAATAAAAATTAACTTTATTTCTAAGAAACCATTAATAAAGAAAAGAAAATGATTTCTAAATTAAACTTAGAATATTACCCGTCTCATTCTGGAAAGTCCGTATTTCTTCGTGTAAGTGAACCGCAAATGGACACAACAAATTATTATTTTTTAAATTTGCTGAAATGTTCGGAAAATGTAATTTCATATGAGAAACAATCAATTTTTTATATTTAAAAGTTTCACCGCACTCATTACATTTATATACCGTGGGAATCAGACATTCAGTATGATGACTATGATAATGTCGTCCTAATTGTTTTTAGTAGAATATTGTTTAAAACAAAACTCGCACAAATACATGATTAATGCAATAAAAACAGAAAAACAAGCATGACAATTGACAGTCGGAAATACACTAATTATAGATGAATTCGATTACCGAGTCGACTGTCGATGATGATCGTTTGATTACGCAGTCGGCTGTTGATGACGTAGGATTTTTAAGGATCATATGTGTAACAGGAATGATTGCCATTTAACGTCCTCTGTTTATTATGACGTCATGAAATATTTTCGTTACTACTTCGATTTTTTAACATAAGATAAAGTTCATAAAAATGGAACATATTTACAATAAATTTAGGAAACACTGTTATTAATTACACCTATATAAATAACCTATTTTAATAGAACAGTTTAAGCACCCTAAAATTCTATATTTTTCAGGAATGTCAAAATAGTTAATGACGAAAATATAGTGAAAGTAAGATTTGGCTGAAATCAACGTTAAAGAATTTGATATAGTGAAAAATTAACAAGAACAGGTTTAAAAAATAAAGTAAATATTAATTACGCAAAAAGAGTGAGTTAAGATGAAATGAATGAGAACAAGTATACTTTCGTCAACTTAATTTATTTGAATTAATGTAACTAAAATTTTCTTTTTTATTAGGACGGCGCAAGACTATTTGCATATGTGATTACTATTTAAATACTAGTAAATAAGTACGTAAATTTCAGCTACATTACAAATCCATGCTTTACAATTGTATCGAAAACCGAATAAAGTATTTTTAACACTGAATTACAATTTCTTAAAAATATAAAAACAAAAGTTATTCAAAGATTCTTCAAATGATTCAATAATTCCATTTATTCTTGCTCGTACCGTACCTTATTAACTCGCCTTTAAACACGTCAAGAAAAACAAAAAAGTGAAATATTCTATCAACCCTAACTCACTGACTATTACAACTATGTAGCGAATTCTTTCACTTATGACGCGAACATAAACGTATATAAAACTGAAGTGTAACTAGATTAAATATACGTCGTAAAATAGATTATTAAATATTCTATAAACTGTTTTACACATTAATTACAAAATATTAAAATTTTTGAGTACAATATTTAATTTGTGTAACAAATTAATATGGGTAATAAAAACCGTCATAGGATTCAAATTGATTACACATGAAATCAAGATGGAAATCCAATGTACTAAATATAAAAACTTCCCCCTAAAGCGGATTGCGGATCATACCATCAGTTGTTAGCGATTATACACGGCTACGACTAAAATGCTTGAAAACAACTGAACAGATGTTCGAAATAAGATTAAGCAATAAAAAAATGGAAGTATTCAGAAAAGTACTTGCCCAACACATAACTGATTATAAACATCAAAATAATCCAGAAGAAACATAGATACAATTAAAGGAACGGATAAAGAAGTCGATGGACACTATTGCCAATCAGAAGTGTAACAGACAAACAAAAGAAACAAAGAAAGTGTAGATAACAGATTACACACGACATTTAATTCAAGAAAGAAGATATATAAAGAATAAGTGTAATCAAAAGATAAGCAGAAAGGATACACATCGAAGTTATGCCATGCTAAATCGAGAGATCAAAAAATTCTGCAGACTGGATAAAGCTGCACATACAAACTCCATATGCAAAGAGATTGAACGTCATGCAGAGAGAAGTGAATATGGTGATCCCTTTAGGAAGATTAAAACTTTATCCAAGGAATTCAAACCACGGAATTAGATGATCAATGACAAAGACGGGGAAATAGTCACAAACAGTAACCAAGTGGTAAAACGTTGGCGACAAAAGAAAATTATTATATGCGGATAAGCAGGATAGTTGGAAAATAAATTGAGATGAAAGTAAAATAGAATTCGAACCGGACATATCAATATCAGAAAATCGAATATGCAATTAAAAAGCTAAAAAGTAATAAATCAGTTGGTAATGATGGTATTAGTGCAGAAATAATCAAGGGAAAGGAGTTCAACAGAAGTACTTATATAGTATTACTAAATATAGAAAATTAATGAGACAAATGTTAGGCTACAGGAAAAAAACACTGCAAGGGAAATGAGTTCGACAGAGGTACTTATATAGTATTACTAAATCTAGAAATTTAATGAGACAAATAATGCTAGACTACAGGAAAAAACAAACGCAAAACTTGCAAAGTAAAAGAGTTCGACAGAGGTAGTATATTATGAAGATTGTAGTGGATCAGTAAATGGGAGGTATATCACCGGGTGGATACTAAATTTCTAATCTGTGATATGCAGATGATAAAACACTGGTCGCTAGTAGTAACCACTACTTGACAAGTTTGTGATGGTTAGTGTCTCTTATGACCTCAGTATAAATCGTGCAAAAATGATAATAGATAACACAATGCCGACAAAAGGGAAAATGGTATATGGTTACGAACCAGTGGATAAATTTCATATCTGGGCTTTAAACGAGAATCAGTGGTAGTTTTGATGCAGAAGTAAAACAAAGGATACAAATTACCAGAGGTGCTACGTCCAAATCGGATGAGATATGGGAAGATGGACCTATAATGAAGAACAAAAAAAATTAATACGTGAATTTTTTCAATTCTATTGTACGCAGCGGAGACCTGGACATTGAAAAAGGCAATTATAACCCGTATGGTCAATTCACAGACGTGGTGGTGGTGGTGTTGGTGAACGGTTCTTAAGATACCGTGAACGGCGAAAATAACTAACGCCGCCGTAATAAAAGAAATTGCTATCCGTGACAGCTATCACGGACTATTTTGATCAGAAAAATGTATTTCGGTCATCTTATAAGAAAGAAAAATATTATGAAATGTTGGTTAATACGAATGAAGATTGAAGAAAGAAGATCAAGGGGCCGACTACCAAATACAAAAAGCAACAGGTATGGGCCCGCAGATGTGCTGTTATCAAGCAAAAAATCGGGAACAGTTGCGAAGAATAATTACATAGCCATCATAATGATCACGACACCCCTCTGAGGTATTCGACCAAAGAATAAGAATATATATATATATATATCCACGATGAGGAAATGGATCAGTTGGAATATGTGTGTGCAAAAAATCTATAACAGGTATCATACAACCATAATTAAGCTCTGCAACGAACAGAATGATCGTATACATCGAATTCCGTCCTTAAATGTTTAGTATGGCTGTTACGTGTACGTTGCTCATAAATTTAAGGGTATCGCGTATAAATAATTTCGGGTAAATTATCGCCATATTTTTAAATTCAGTAAATGTCATAAACATTTTTTTTTATTTTTTTAATAAAAAACAGTACATAACATTTCTACAGAACATAGACTCAGTTTAAAGTAAGTAAATGTTTATTTTAGTGCTTCCTAAATAAAAGCTTGCTTTTATTTTTTAAAGTATATATACCTAAAAATTAATACGCGTTTATTTATTTATAAAATCTTTATCTGGATAGGATTTTGAAAAATTGATATAATTTTATTTGTCAAAACGGGACAATTTTTTTTAACACTAATGCATGTATGCGAATAAAAAAACATAAAACTGTAATTAGAATTTTTCCCCACATAAAATTCATAAACATTCTTTATTGTCGAGTTATATATAATTTTTTAAACCTGCCTTAATTCATCTAATAAATTATACTTTATGTGATCGTATAAAAAAAATTAAACATTTGTTTCAATATACTTTATTTTAACTAACAGTAGATAATTGATCAGATAATATATTTTTCTTGGTAACTGAAGGCTTGTCTATTCAATCTTTAAAAATAATTATTAGATATATATTACAATTTCTGGTATTTTCATACTCTGAATAAGAATTAGAGAACGAGCACCTATTTGGACTAAATTTATATATTAATTCATTAGATGTTCTTTCACCAAATTTGAAAGATCCAACAAAATAAACACATAAACGATTATTAAGTTACGACAAAACTTACTAATTTTTCTCATGTTTAATGGAACACATTCGATCGATATTACTCATTTTTATGAAATAAACTCAGAAATTTTACTCGCCTTCATATTTTTATGTATTAAACAATGCCATGAAATAAACTTGATACATAATATTCGTTATTACCCGTAATTTTTAGAAAATTATAATAATAGGGTATGTTTTTTTGTAATAGCTTCAAATAAGAATAACAAATAAAAGGAAATCTAAATTTTATGAACAATGACAAATCTGTGTATAGATAAACACAAATTACGAATAATCGTGACAACTCACTCAATAAAAATCGGAAACATCTATTAAAAATTCATTAGTCTAATCAAGCAAAAAGGATTTCATTTTGTACAAGATTTCTAACCTGATTAAACTGGGTTTATCAATAATATTATTATTACTATTATTATCGTTACCGAAATTTCCTCACATGCAATGTATAAATCGATCAAATACATATATTTTTTAAAACAATACCGACATAGTTATTTATCAAAATATTGGACAAGTTGGTTATTTTAAAAATGTCGAAAGCATGAAAAGACCTGTAGCTTTTGTATAATTTTTGAAATTAAAAATGCGAAAAACGTTATCCAAGTTCAATAAGTTATAGAACAAAATAGAATAAGTTGTATGCAGGCAATAACCATATAATGTTACATGTACATTATAAGTGAATAAATATAAATTAAATATTCTAGTTTGCAGCTTCACAAGCGTCGATCCAATCATTGTATACATCAATAGGTTCTGATAAAAAATTAATCGTAGTCTGAAAATCTTCCGAACATACTTGGCATCTTATTTTTGCTGTATTACGGTTTTTGTCCCTAACGATAAACATAAAACTTAATCAAATAAAATTAAAACAATCAACGTTAATTTTAATTTATACATCAACATTTTAATTCATAAATCAAAATTAATGTTAATTTATTACTTTTTAATTGCGATCTTATTTAAAGTCTAAAATCATAAATTTCGTTTTGTTAAAAAAGCGATACGTAAAAATATACAAATTTACTTACATTTGTACCTCACACGACTTTTCGTGATTACAAAATGGACAATTAAATTGTTTATCCAATGGTTCAATCGCTTTACGCTTAGGTGGAGGTTTCCTTTTACTTTTTCGTCGACCCATCTAGTCAAAATATTATCTATCAAACGAGAGTAAACAATGAGATATTATTAATTAACCTTTGTAATCTCTTATCAACTTTTTAAGTCATTCGTTTTGTGAACTAACCATTAATTTTTTGATCAGTTTTATAATTATATGTATGTAAAATGTAAATAATATATTTAGAAATAAATTAATACTTACAACTGCTTACAAACGATTTTATATTACATTTATTTCTTACAAGAAAAAAAATAAAATAGCGTGCTCTAGTGAAATTAAATAAAGTTTCTTAGCCATCTTCACAAACCATACGACAAATTAGGGCATTTACAAATAGTACTCTATATAAATATAAACTAGTATATATAAACGTTAGAAGTCGGCGTCGATAAAATTATTAGGCGTCTTTTTTGTTTACTTTTTAAATCGATGGTAAACTTTTAAACGATATCCTTTATGACGTAATAAGGTAAACATTTTTTTAATACCTTTAAATAAAAACATTTAAATACATACTTAGAATTTGTTAATGTAATTTTATTTAAAAAAAAAAGCGTATATTACACCAGTAGTAAAAAAAAAAAAGAAAAACTGTTTTTAATCTTCTACTCGGTATGCCGTTTTGTTCTATCTTTTAAATAATTCCATTAAAACTTTGTTATTTACATTATTATTTCCTAAAAGGTTATGAAATTAAATAAGTTTGTTTTAGTTTGTTCGGTTCAACGTGTGATGTTTATATTGTTAATATTAGTTCAATTATAGAAGATAAATTACTAATCACGGGTGAATTTCCACACGGTGACATAAATGTTTTTACAACATATTTACTTATAAAAATAACCACGAAAATTTATTTCAAATTATTGTGGATGTACCTATCTTTATTTAGATTTAACAACGTGATTTTAATTGCCAAAATTCATCGCCTATTTGCACCTTATACATATTTCCAATTTTATATTTAAATCAATCGTTCTTTCTGAAATTTGTTATGTAAAACACATTTAGTTATTTAATTAAGAGTATAATGATCTTTCGAAGAAAATAAACACCACAACGTTAAAATTTTATCTTTTACTCTACTTTTAATTTTGGTAAATTCTTTCATATTTTCTTACAATTAATTATAAAATCACGTTTCTTTACATTATAACATTTTTTCGTTTCAAATTACATATAATACTGGCATTTTTGGTTTTTATATTTCAGATTTCTTATAATCTTATAATTTATCAAATAGTAATCGGGTGCAATTATGCCTCTAGCTCTGGGTCATCTAGCTAACTTTTTGAAAAAACGATTGACTTGTGAAATTCCTTATCCAGCGATAAGAATTTTCACTAAATATACTTTAATACTTTGTGTTTATTGCTATTTATTCCTAATGTATCTGTAGGTCTTGTTCGTCTTAATCGTCTGATTTCTGACGAGTTATCCAGTAGAGTAATGGCTGAAGTACTTGTGTGATAACAGAGTTTATCACCGTATTCACTAGCTATTTCTTGTATTTTATCTTTCACGTGTGTAACATCTAGATCTGTGTACAAAAAGTGTTATTTTGGAAGCGCTGTATTATCATTATTCCGATTTATACAGCCCCAAAGTTCACTTCCATAAGCACATATAGGCTTTAGAATTTGATTATACAATAATATTTTGTTCTTTCGTGATAATTCGGATTTTATTCCTATAAGCCAAATCATGTTCCTAAACTTTACGTTTAATTCATTTCGTTTTGCTACTATATTCTCCAGGTTAGTTGTCTATCCAAACGATCTCATTGTTGATATGAATATTTTTTATATTGGACATTTTTTTATTTGTAAATATTACAGGGGGGTTGATTTTTTCTCATTGATATACGTCACTGCTTAAAACCATATTTAAAGTGTGTTAACTGGAGATTGTAAGTTCAACATTTTCTAAAAACGACTCGGAACAAATTACAGCTGTGTCATGCGCGAAAGTAGTGATTTCTGTGCTATTTCGTACTGTATCTGCTGTATAAATTAGGTAGATATGTGGAATATTTTATAAACGAAGTAGTATATTATGAATTACTAAGCTTGAGGCACAGGTGGGACAGCTCCTATCTTGTTGAAGATTCTGGCGTTATGAAAAAAGCGAATAATTCAGTTATAGGTATTACCGCTAGAATACAACACGTCTCTCGTTTATGTTAATAAAGCCGATTGTAAATGTAGACGACTGTAATTAAAGAATTTTAGCAGATGTTGTACAGTACAACTCAAATGCTGGATAGGCACAATATATAACCACTTACAAAAAGCTGTAAACACTATTTTCAAACATTATAAAAGATAGAAGTTCCACATAAACATAGAAAAAACTGAGGCAATACTTTTTTCGAGAAGACGATCATCACTTTAACCTGAAATTACTATAAATAACAAGCAAGTTAAGTGGGCAAACAAACTACAATACCTGGGAGATGGCTAACGGTTTAAATTTTAACAGTCATATCAAATGTGTCAGAGGAAAAGCTCGTAAAGCTATGCGCATACTCTATCCGATATTTCGCAGAAACTCTAGTTTCAGCACTGCAAATAAAAAATTAATATACACAACAGTTGTCAGACCCGGGTTATAAAAATGCGATGTAATAAATATTGTTCGATTAAATTATTAGGCACGATATTTATTTATATTTATTATTTTTATCTGGAAGTAAAACTTACATAAAAACGCGTTCGTATGAGTAACAGCTAATAAATAAAGAAACAAATAAATTATTAAGACTCGTCGGACCTATTCTTATTCTCAGTGGTCTCAAACTAAAAATATTCGTAATAATAACATTTGATGGCTTTAACACTTTTATAAAGAATAATTTAACGAGGAAAAATTATAGCCGAGAAATAATCACCGTACACAAACGGGTAAATCAGTCGAAATTTTAAACGGATCTATCGATACGATGGCAGTTCTGATTTAAAATTTTTGAAACGGTAGTCTTCAAATACCTACGTATAATAAGCCGTTTGTATTGAGAAACAAACAGCTGCAGTAGCGTAGCCAGGGGTGTTTTGCGCTAATTTGGAAAATAAAGCAGTATTTGTATGACAATAATATGGTAAATAAATTAAGAAACTTAATGACGGTGAAGAGGGGGTCTGAACCCCCCTTGGAATCAATCTGATAATAAGAAAATATATACTCGTTGTTAAATTTTGCATTTGTTAAACATATTTTTTTTTTTTTTAATTTTCATTTATTTTATTTAAATTTCGTTGTTTACGAAGTAAATAAATAATTTTGTAATATAGGACGGGAAGAATAGATTTTAAATTTTAAATTTAGTTAAGTATTATTATGTATTATTTCTTCAAAAAATATATTTATCGTTTATTTTTTCGCGGAATTTATTTTACTTTGTAACCATTACTATTAGTGTGTTCCAGTGACGATAAATATTTCTGCCGTCTAATAGAATTACATATTCGACGTCTAATAAGTATAAAAAACACTCTGATGAGTTGGATTAGGGCTTGGACCTACTTGAGTTTTGGTTATTTACTTAAAGTTCAATCTTAGGTTTACTGTTATAATTTAGTTTTGTTTTTGAACCCCCTCTTCAAACAAGTCTGGCTACGCCACTGCTTATTCGATACAACGCATCGATCTTTCACTCTGTCCTTTAATTTTTCGAAGACCACAATTTTCGATTGTTAACATCTCATCACACCCTCATAGAGTTAAGCACGTCCTTTCCTCTTCTAAACCTCGACCATTAGCTGATTCTTTCCAATTCCTTCCTCCATTTTCTGAGCCTTGGAGTTTAATTTAGTATTACGTTTATTGGTCTACTAGTGTGCATTGCCCCTTGGGCAGCCAATGTCTGTACAATGCAATATAATAATAGTAAAAAGTTCCACACACAGTGCCGAGTAATTATTAATCTCGCTATATAAATTTAAGACGTTCTTTAACCTGAAAATAATTAATTTTTCAATCCGGACTAGCCTTAAATCAAGACATCCTGTTCCGGAATGAAATACATTTACAATAAAAAAAAAAAAGCGAACATGTTTCAATTATTCAACAGTAGATGGCGTCACGTAATATAAAAACGAATATTTTACCAGATTTATTCGAGCAGTTGTTTTAATAAGATAATTTTTATACGGCGAGTAAATTCTCCATTTAAAGAATCGCGTAATAATAATCGAACAGAAAAACTAATTTTTATTTTTAAAATAAAAAATCAACTCAAGTGGAAACAGCGAAAATAAGAAAGTCATTTAAATATATATATATATTTTCGTATATAAAAAACATCAAACGTAATTTAAAAAATAAAAATGGTAACTGTCATATAAATGCTGAAAGCGACCAAGTCGACGAAATGATTTCCGCCATCTTTTTTTTTAGCTACGATTAATAAATGCCGTAGAATTAAATTAATTACGAACACGTATGTACTATTCTAACGGACGAATTAATTTTAATTATAAAATAAACTTATTTTTCTTCGCTTAAATTTTTATTTAACAATGTTATTACTTATTATCCGTCTGAAAATATTCGTAATAATAACATTTGATTAACATTTGATGGCTTTAGTACTTTTATAAAGAATAATTTAACGAGGAAAAATTATAGCCGCGAAATAATCACCGTACAATAAATCAGTCGAGATTTTAAACTGGTCTATCGATACGATGGCAGTTCTGATTTAAAATTTTTGAAACGGTAGTCTTCAAATACCTACGCATATATTATACATCGGAAACAAACAGATGGGATACAAATTGGAAACATAACATATAACATCGGAGGATATAGAAATCAAAAAAAGGAGAGTTCGACACGGCTGCTTATTGTCTCCTTTACTTTTTCATTTATATGCACGGGAAATATTTAGAGAGGCGTTTGATGAGAACGATGAGAAGATCCTCAAATAAATGTAATCGCAATTAATAATATAACATACGCGGATGACTACCTGATTATAGCCAACAGTCAGGTCTGCAAAGAAGGATGAATAAACTTGTAAAACGTATTATATCAACTGCTCGGATAATAATCGTATTATTTAGTTAGGGCCGTAGTAAAAATACTAAAAAAGAAATTTATTTTTATTAGCTTTTTCTTTTTTCAATAAATGAGATCGAATTGCATTTGACAGAGACTTATATCGTTTAAACTGATATCGTCGACGTAATTAATATTTAAACTAATATTGCTCAGATCGTCGAATTTATCGTCGCTGTTAATGAATACGTCGCCATTACAAATTGTCTCGGCGTTGCTATCCTCGCTATTACTACTATCGACCACGCTGATCGTTGCTGCGGTTGCATCTTCGTCATCCTTCGCGTCGGTTTCGGTGCCGCTTAGAACCGATTCGAATAACGATTTATAGTCCGGTAAATGTTTATGTAACCGTCGACCGTGTCCTCTCAAATATTTAGCGCTTTTAAAACTGGAAGGACATACCGGACATTTGTACGGTCGAATATCCGAATGGCATAACATGTGATCGTTATAATGACATCGTCTAACGAACTCCTTATCGCAAACGTGGCATTTGAACCTGCGTTATTAATTATCACATTTATACACCGAGCGATAAACATATCTCTGTATACTATAAAGACTAGCGTGTATTTATAAAATCTGTAAAATAAAATAAAAACTAAAACAATTTAGTATCACGTGGATATTATTGTATATTTTCAGCGAAACAAAAAATATATATATGCATATATATATATATATAGACTACATTAAAGCAGTTGCGAAGTTGATGGTCAACGAGTGTGAGACGGTGGAGGAGTCCAAATTGGTGAGAAAACAAGAACTATAGGGTAACCCAGAGAGGCCGGACGGCTTTGCTTTTTTGTTTTTAATAACTCGAAAATTACTAGATGAAAATTTTTGTATGAAATTTTATTTTAAAATAGGGAAACCAGAGATTAGCTTACAATCATTTGTTGAACATAATATCGTTCAGGTGACCGCCAATTCATTCAGTCTTTACAAAATTTACGAAGACTTTTCCGAGTATAGGTCGCTGTGAAATTTTTTCAGAAATCCGAGTTTTCAGGTCTCTCCTCGTGGACGTGTTTCGTAAACGCGGCTCTTAAGGTATCCCCAACCACACACACAAAAAAAACGCGCAACTTTGAATAATTTTCGAAATTCTCTTTACACTGTCGCGATCGATTCACGCCGAAAATAACGTTCCACGCAAAACGCGCGCTCCTTCTCGTTATAGGATGCCGATAACTGTAACTGAATAAAACGAGCGCTCCTTCTCATTGTAGGATGTCATGATAACTGAAACTGGACAAGTGGACAAAAACGAATCATTCATGTGTAGTGTTAGCAAGTGCTCAATTCGAAAAACAAAACCCTCCATCTTCTCTACGTTAGCGAAGGTTGAAAGACATCCATAAGAAGAGTCGACAATTAATAATCGAGTAATATTTCGGGCGAAATAGATTAATAATATTTTTACTTCAAACTTTTTACGTATTTCTATAACTAATCCGAAAAAAGAGTATCGGTCTTAAGCATATTTATAAATAATTAAACATAAACGGCAAAATGTTAGTTGAAATCAAGAAATTTTTGTATGAAAAGTTCATAAAACTTTTCGGCTATTAAGCAATTATTAAGTGGACGCGAAAAAATGAAATATAAAAATATGTATGAAATTTATAAAAACAATACAAGGAAGAAAAACGAAAAATAAAATATATAAGAATACGTAATTTAGATGTACAAAAACAAAACAAAAAAGAAAAAAATAGTAAAATGAAAAAACAGTTATTTATAAAATAATCTGATAGTCATTTTCACTATCGGATTATTTTATAAATGTTTTTTATTTCACTATTTTTGTACTAGCGCACATCTAAATTACTTTTTATTTATGTTTTTTTATATATATTTTTTATAAATTGTATATATTTCTACATATTTTAATTTGTTATGTCTACTTGATAACGGTTTAATAACTGAAAAGCTTCGTGTTTTTTTTTTTTTTGTGAATATAACTAAATTTTTTTTTTAGTTATTTATTTTTTAAAAATGACCCGCACTGTTTAAAAAATATATATACGTATGCGCGGGATTAATTACTTACATAAACTTCCCTTCGTGCATTTTAGTGTGGAAGCTTAAAGTGGCCAGAGATTTAAATCTTTTACCGCATATTTCGCACTCTATTTGATTCGCCGACGAATCGTCCTGATTGTGTTTCAACTGATGATTAATAAGATTCCTTTTTATCGTAAAAGTGCGGCCGCATATCGCGCACGCGTAACCCGTACGCGCTACGTGGATTTTCATATGTCGTTTTAAAATATCCGGATGGCTGAACAATTGACCGCATGAGGAACACGGATATTTGGAATGACCCTAATGACATAACAAGAAAACTATGAAAATATGTGTAAGCAGTATAATGTCATATTGTAATAAAAACACATCGATAGAATTTCTGTTTTTTTTTTTATAACTGCGAATCTCATATATACACAATATAAAGTATATCTTTGATCAAATTCGAGTCATAATGTCTCTGTGAGCTCATGTTCGTATAATAACGGATGTTTATTCTAATTGTTTCGATAACTCGGTTAACACTAATCTCTGTTTTCAGCATGTAACTTATTTGATTACTGTATTATGATCGATATTTTTCAAAGGAGAAATGACTAAACCGAATATAAATTACTACGCTACAAAAGGCGATTAAATAGTTTTTTAAAAATAAAAAGTACGTTAGTAAAAAATTAGTTCACTTAACAAAAATTAAAAATTAAAAACTAACAACTACACTTCATTTTACGATTTCGTCGAAAGACATATTCGCATAAATAAAAAAACGCAAAATCTATTTACATTACTAGACAATAATCTTAATCGATATAACAACTTCGCCGATATAATTATTCTGTCAGTTTGGTTTCTTTTTTAAATGGTAACAAATATAAAATCACACGTTATTTTAATGTGGCTTGAATTTTATCGGAAGCGATATATTATGTCAAATTTTATTTTCTGGTTAGACCGAATTGGCTTATAAAAAATCTTCAACCGACTTTGATGATAAATTAAGAGTTACTTTCAATCATACTCGTTCTTTTGTTTTCTACGGTAAGAAATTTTACGTGTATCGGAACTAATTGTTGGTTCTAACAATTTATAGACGAAATGTTTGGTTTTCTAAATAATTTCACGGTTTTTTTTTTTAACATTTCAACTGCATAATGCACTTTTTTTACTATAGATACGTCATTAACATTACGTTCAGTAATAATACGCTATATTTAATGCTTTATTAATGCTTCATCGCTTTTATAAAATTTGTTTTAAGTCTTTGAATTAAAAACGTTCAATTATATCCGGTAAATAATATTTCGATTTATATTATCGCCTACGAAGATGTTACTCTACACGTTTTAATTGCTAAATGCCATTGTAATTTTTTCATACTTATAAATTTTTCCTTTTCAAAATTAACAAATATGCCAATTTAGCTACTTTTCCGAAACACGATTCAGCATTTACACTTTTATATCTTCATTACAACTACGTTTTTCCGATTTCGTGTGTTTACTATAATAATCGGAAGTAACCGATACAAATTTTGTTACGTCCTCCTTAACCCGGCATCACCCGGTTAGATTTGAAAACGCAATTACTCGGTTATGAGCGTTTCGCTCTCTAAGAGGTGTTTAATAATAATAACTTTATTTTAGATTGCACAACTCGTTTATTATGTCTAATACTAAAATCATTTTCAGTTTACAATTTATTGAAATTAAGAGTATACCTAATAGTAAATAGACTACACCTATACCTAAATAAAAAGTACTTATTGTACTAAAATAAAACCTAAGCAAATAATGTATAAAAGTGAACATTACATAACAGTTTGGGATTTACTAATACTCCTGTTCACTGCTCCCCTGTTGTGTCTCTGCACACTGTTTGCAAACAAAAATAGAATGTTCCTGACAAATAGCACGCTTACAAAGGGAACAACACTTTTGCTGGACAGAAGTTACATTTGTTTCTTTTCTGTGTAGCGGTAGATGTGGCATCGGCAATGATGTAGCAGTAGAAGGGTCAGCTACATTTCTGATCGTTTCCCTGGTTTCAGTTGGTAATGACCTCACGTTATCTGCACGGTAACTCATGTGAGGTTTTTAATCCTAATTCGGTCAAAAACTTTCGGCGTGTCAGCTTGCTCTTTGTATTTTCTTTATATATAATCTGAGCATTTATTGCTCCTATATTTAGCATCGTCTGGAAAACAGTTAGTGGCCATCTATTACTTATCCCGGATACAGAATATTCGGATTGTAATCGATCTGCCACATCAACCCCACCTTTTGTAGAATTATATAATGTAACCATTTCTGATTTGTATGTGTCTGACTCTAGGTCGATGTCATCACCATCATGCATGGTTGAGAGTAATAAAACTTTTTTTTCTCTTTTTGGTACGTAGGAACATAATACACTTTTATTCGGAGGATTTCCATACGCAAACATGGAACTGAATACACTGGCATTCCAATACCCTTGGTTATGATAAGCTCTGGTGGTATTTCTACTTTATTTTTTCTAAGCGTCCCAAGAACCGATAGTCGATGATTCGCCCACAGATCATTTGCTAAGGGAATAGACGTAAAATAGTTGTCCATAGTTATATTTCTACCAGTCCCATCAATTGGTTGTATAAGTCGTTTTACGACATTATGCGCATCATTTGGTACCTGGAAAAGAACTGTTTTGAGGTTGTTTGCCAGGATAAATTTCGAGATTTGCAGTGTAATATATAAATGCATCACACAATGCATAAATTTTGATCCCATATTTGCTGGGCTTGTTTGCAATATATTGCCGAAATTTGCATTTACCTCGAAAAGCAGGCAACATTTCATCAACAGTGGCATACATGCCAATGCTGTAACGTGTTTTATACGCATTGACAAATTCGTCAAAAATTTCGCGGACCGGTGGTAAATTATCCAATTTCTTTCTTTCCGTTCTTGTTTTCGCATCATCAAAACGAATTGCTTGGGTCAATGTATGGAACCGTGTTTTTGTCATGATCAATCGAAAAATTTCCGGCGCTGTGTAATCATTGGACCATAATTCACTAATGTTTAGATGTTGAGCTTTTTTTTCAGTCCAGCGATATACAATATACCAATGCTAATAATTCGGTGGAGTTAGTATACCGGCAGTCATCATCGCGTGTGTAATGTTTCATGTCCTCTAGTTTCTGGTTAGTATAATTTACAATCTTCAATACCATGCAGTCGGAAAAAAACAGTTTCCACGAATCCGAAATCGTTTGGGCACGCTTAGTCTCACCACATGGTCCGCGAGCCTTTATCACCAAATTCTGTTTTACAGTTTTGTGCCTTGTATTTACTGGGTTGTGAACCAGCCATTTGCATCCATTCTTCCCTTGGTACATTAGTGGTGTGCAACTGAGGTTTTTTGTACACAATACAAATTCATCGCCAGATTGCTCTGAATCTGTGTTGTGTCCTTCATCTTCAGTTGGTGCATCACTACCCGAATCAATAATGTAATCTTCCTCAATAACCTCTTCCTCCAACCACTGGGCAATTTTTTTATTATAATCCTCCATTTAGAAAAAAACTAAAAAAATACAACACGGAAATACAAAAATTACAAAAGAGAAGTTACTCTTAGTGACAATAAAGACGAAAATATAATTGAAAGAACTGCATACTTACCTAAAATATATATATATATATATATATATATATATATATATATATATATATATATATATATATATATATATATATATAGGTACTGCACAGAAACAAATAACAAAATAAAAAATTTAAATAAACTGTTACTTAAAAACTCGGTAAGTGAGCGAAGTGTTCACCGATAAAAACACCCATCTAAAAACAACAATAAAATATCAACACAATGCAGGACTAAACTCAAACTGACGTGACAATTCAAAGATAGTTCAGTTGAGGAATTGCTACAACCTTGAGTTTTCACCTCCATTACATCATCAGTATTAACTGCAAATGCAGCAAAATGAGCTAAACGCTACCCAACCGGGTGATGCCGGATTAAACCTGATTTATAAATATTCTTTAATTCGCTTTTCTTTATAATGAAGTTACCAGATAATTCGATATGATGGTTTCGCCAGCCGGAACTGTCGTAACTTTTACTTTAGACATGCTAGGAAACTTAAGAATCATAACAATGATTACTTTATCTCATCGCTATAATTTTATGAAAATTATCTATTGCATTGATAGAAAATGTGGAAAGTTAGAAGTTTGTGTGAACTTGTAAAATTTTAAAATGTAGACCCATAAATGAGCAAATTGACCGTGAATATTATTGGAATGACGTATAGTGGACGTCGACGGGTACATGTGATTTATACAATGTCCGATTTATTACTTGTAATATTGTATATCACAAAAAAAGTATGGAGTTTGCATAGTTGCGAATTCAAAAGTAAAGAAAGCAGTTGCCAGATTCTACTCGATATTCGCGGAACTTTAAACGCGACACCTGTCAAATTAAACGTAACTCACCCGCGTACTTATTTATCCACACGCTGACATCCACTCTACCATAATATGTTAACAATAGACACAGTTCTAAGGCTTGTTAAATACTAGCCGGTTACAACTTCCAAATAACGTTAGAAAAAATGAGTTTTCAACAGGCGTCAGGAATAAACTAAACGAGTTGAACACGCACAAAATATCGAGAAGTTGTGGAAGAATAAGAAAAAAATTAAAAGAAACGAGTAAATGGCAGATGATATTCTTCAATTGATAAAAGATTGCAGGACATTTACAGTTCAAAGTAGAGTGGCGGCGGAATATAAATTTGTCCATCAGGAGAAATTTGAAAAAAATCCTCGAAGCTAAAGAAAAGTGGTTGGAAGGGACATGCGAGGAGAACTTACTTTGAAAATGTAATTCAAGCGGTAACAAATGATAATAAATTTATAATTATCGAATAAAATCAAATAGCGGAAACATAGAAAAATTATACCTTCTCACTATTTCATGATGTTTAATGAACGGCCCCTCCAGAATTACCAGATTTAGAAGTACTTTTTATAATGAAAGACGAAGTGTAGTACGCAATTAAAGTAACTAAAATTAGTAAAGTGCTTAGCCCCGATAAGATGTATACAAAATATTTTAAACTATTGGATTATAAAAGCTTAAACTAACGAAATTCTTATTTATAACAATGGAGAAATTTTGCATGACTGCCTGAAGTCAGTGTATGTTGTCTGAAAAACCAAAGGTGTCTAAGCGTAAATACCATCGTTCAATGCGCCTAATGAGTTATAGTTTAAAGATCTTTCTATTTTAATTTCGTATCCGGCTTTTTAGAAAAGTGAAAATGCTGAGCAGTAACTACCAGTAAGGATGTAAGGATGTCCTCGAAACTAGGGAAACAGTTTCCCGTCTCAGTTCACTGGTGCAGAATTGTTACAATCAACAACCATATGAGTGTATATATATATATATATATATATGCATCATTGATTATCAGAAGTCGTTCGACAGAATTAAGGTCCATTCACACATTTCCGGTTCCGATCCGTTCCGGTTCAGTTCAGTTTCATTGGTGTCTGTGATATTAAGTATCATCTATTCATACATATCCGTAAATACGGAAGTATCTGTTGACAGAAACCTGAATGTACATATTCTAAAATTTCTAGTTAAAAATTAAAATGTCATATGTTAATATCAAATGTTCACACAAATAATACAAATTTTAAAGTAAAGCCGCTGTGCAGTCAAAATATATCAGAATCATTCAATTCCTTACATTAAACCAAATACTTCGTTTTAAACAAACGTCCATATACTTTTAATGGAACAAATTATACGAAATTTAATTTTTTCAAACAAGTTCTATTAATTTTTCTGTATCTATTCTCAACTACAAACAAAAACACTGATCCGGGGTAAACATAAAAATATCGGAAGCAACGATATTGAATTTTAACGGAAGGTGTACTGAACTAACACTGACGGTAAACCGGATCGTTAAACCGGAACAGTGCGAACATTCTAACCAAATTACTCTAAATAATATTTTATTTCACTGATGTTGATTCGATTTGTCGGACCGGAACGGATCGGTGACGGAAATGTGTGAATTGGCCTTTATACACGAATGGTTAACGAAATGTTTACAAAACTTGGGAGCCGACAGAAAAGGTCTTAGAACCATCGGCAATTTATATTGGCACATCAATAGCTGTACGTCAGACTTAGGAATAACAATCTGACAGATAATTCTGATTTAAAAAAAAAAAATGAATATGATAAGGATTTCTTCGTTGCTGTTCAACCTATATGTGGAGACTCACCAAGATATAAAGATTAGCAACAAAGTAAATTGGCAGATAATTAACAATATCCTATACGCCTATGTGTACTAATCGTTAGAAATTCTCAAGACTAACAAAATTATAAATGCGTTTAACATACTGAGCTAATAATAAATACAGAGAAGACCAAATTGCTCGTCGTCTACAGAATAGAATCCATCACATCGCACATTTACGATAAAGCCATACATACAGTGTCTCAATTTAGGTACTGGTACGTTGATGAACAAAAAATGGAATTTAGATCTGAAAATGAAGCCTCGAATTAAATAAGCGATAGGGACCCCTTGACGAAGTATAAATAACTACTTTATGATCAGCACCTATTATCTTTTCAGATCGATTGGTCAAGTGCTACGTGTGGACGCTGAAACCATGCTCGATAAAGCATCTAGAAGCATTTGAAATGTGGATTATGTTTAGAAATGTTGAAGATATAATGGGTACAATAAAAGATGAGGAATTCAGCGGTGCTCCAAATGGGCGGCGTCAAGAAATAGTTACTTTTCACTAGAAACAAAAGAATGATAATTTACCTTGAACACATTTTATGCGGAGAAAAACGTCCACTACTGGATCTAATATTGGGGAAAAAATGGTATTTTGATTCGCTCTGATTTAGTTAGCAATATCATTTCTTTTTCTTATTTAAATTACAATTAACTATCCAACCGGATTCTCTAAACTATCAATATAAATAGATTAAAATTACTTACAAAAATTAGGGATAAGAAAAATCTTATATGTTTCAAAATGTATCGAGTTAAGTTTGAAAAATTACAACAATATTTATTTTCAAAAAATAAATGAAAAATTATACCGCACCTGAACGTGAGTTTCTAAATGTTGCTTGTAATTTAATTTCGTAGCGAAACTTCTTTTGCACAACGAACATCTGTATGGTTTTATTCCTTCGGAACTGGTTATTGAATGTACCATCAACAAATGTCTATTCAAGCTATCTCTTCTAGCTAATTCTCTTCCACATATTTGACATTTTAGTTTTCTGCAACATCAATCGAAAAATAAGTTTAAAACATAAATTACAGATTTTGAAATAGTTTCCATGTAAATAATTAGAACTAATAATAAATGCTGTATAATCTATCAACTCTTATTGGTTGTAGGCATTCCCCATATATTTCCAACGTCTTCAATTTTGTGCAGCTCGAATCTAATTAATTCCTGCCAATTTTATAATATCGTCCCATCATGTATTCATGCGCCTTCCTTACATACGACCACTATTAATACAGATCAGTCCAGAAAGGCTAAAACTATTTTAGTATCAGAGATAGCACAAGAACAAGCAGAATTTATGTGAATTTTTCAGGGAGCAAGAAATCAACTGGTTATTATGAGATAACTGATAGAAAAATGCTACGAATTTAAGGTGCCAGTTGTGCATTTGTTTTCATACCATACGCTGGCGGGTTCATACATAAAGGTTGCATGTTTCCACAGTCACCAGAAATATACAGAATAAAAATTGACGATGTAATAAAATAGTTAAAAGTACCAATTATTTTATGGAGATTAAACAAAATAAGTGAATTTTAAATATATTTTTCATAGAATATATTATAAAAAGTAAAAAATCTTTTAAAAAAGTGCTTTGAAATGCCTGGTTACAATGGTTGGTAATTGCATACTCGATGC
The DNA here is from genome assembly GCA_032883995.1 of Coronaproctus castanopsis. Classification (NCBI taxonomy): domain Eukaryota; kingdom Metazoa; phylum Arthropoda; class Insecta; order Hemiptera; family Monophlebidae; genus Coronaproctus; species Coronaproctus castanopsis. Next base: position 166,983,338 of record CM065053.1, read on the forward strand.
AACTTGAAGGAATTGAAGCCATATACATATAGGTGTAGAGTTTACATAAGGTTGCATTAGCGACTGCAGGTTGCAAAGAATCCTTGAAGTATACCAAAAATAATGTTTAAAAAAAAATATATCAAAAAATTAGAAAATAACCTAAAGAGTTTTAAATTTCAATGTTTTTTTTTTTAAATCATCAAAAAAGTCAAAATTAACATAAACATTTATTTTTTTTTTATAAAAAACATAAATTTTACTTTTCTCTTAATCTCCCTCCTGGGCATCAGAATATACTACTTCGTCATTAACTCCCTACTTTCCCTTCTTTTCTTCATAATAATAATAATAATAATAATAATAATATTATTTTGTAATTATACCGAAAAAATATATTTCGAATAATTTTAAACCCCCTTTCTAGATATCGGATTTACAATTTCGTTATTAACTTACTAATTTATTTTCTTTTCCTTATAATAATAATAATAATAATAATAATGGTTTTTGGCCGTTATATATAAATTTTGATCACATTCGTAATTTTAAATCTTGCACAATACCGTCTGCGGCTAATTTCCTCTTCAACAACGGCTTAATTCAAATGCGTAGTAAAAATATGTAAGACTGCTACAACGCAAACCGCGTGTGTACACACGATGGATTCGTTTTTATCCAGTTGCAGTTATAATGACATCCTGTAACGAGAAGGAGCGCGTTTTTTGCGTGGAACATTATTTTCGGCGTGAATCGATCGCAACAGTGTAAAGTGAATTTCGAAAAGAGTTCAAAGTTACGCGATTTTTTTTGTGGGATACCTTAAGAGTCGCGTTTACGAAACATGTCTCTACGAGATCTGGAAGCCTTGACAACTCCGAGTTCTGAAGAAATTTCAAAAATTCAGCGATCTAAGCGAAAATTTTGTAAAGAACGCGTGAATGTATTATTGCAAATGGCGGTTATCTGAACGATATCGCGCTACACAAATGATTGTAAGCTAATCTGTAGTTTTCCTATTTTTAAATATAATTTCATTCAAAAATTTTTCTCTAGTAATTTTTGAGTTATTCAAAAAACAACAAAGCCGTCCGTCTTCTCTGGGTCACCGCCTATAGATTCCGTGATTCATTTTCGTTTCATTTTTACAACGAAATTTATGGATATTTTACAACATTATCATTACGTTTTAAGTAACCATCCTAGCTACGTATTTTAACACTTCATTATTACGAACGGATGTGCATATATTTGTCGCCATAAAGGTAAAATATCTTTTAAAAAAAATATATATATATAAATAAATTATACTTAAAATGTAACCAATAATTACTTGAAGCTGTTATGACTCCATTTAACGTGCTGCCACATAGAAGAATACGATGTGAAAGTTTTGTTGCATCCTTTCACAGCACACGGTAAACGTACTCCGGAATGGGAGACCTTTAAATGATGAACTAATTTACTGCGATTTTTGAACGTCAAATTACACTTGAAGCAAGAAACGCTATTCTGAAATAAAAAATATAAAGAAGTAATTATACTATCTTGTATTTTGCATACGTACACAAAAAAGTGATTTGGAAAAGTGTTATTTCTATTCCTCGCAAAAAAATGAAAATATGCTAAAATTCGTTTGCATTTACCGAGTCGTAAATTTATGGTTAACAAACTAACGTTTCTAACATAAATATTTGCTTAATCTATTTCAAAGTATACAAGGAGATAAGCTTCATTTTCAAAGATTGTAAAATACGGATTACAAACAATCCATCATATCTGGATCTTAATTGACTTTGGTATATATAATATAATTATATAATTTAATTAGTTTTCTAAGTCACAAATTGTAATACTTAAAATTAATTAAGTATAATTAAATAACGGACCCAGTGTTTCGCACGATATATTCTTACCGTTTTATGAATTTTTTTATGAGCATTTAGAAATTGTTGAGAACCGAATTTCTTGCCGCAAACGGTACATGCAAATTGTAGCGGACCGTGAGATTCGATATGTAAATTTAGCTTAATCCTGGTTGGAAAAGCTTTATCACATTCTTTACATTGGTACTTGCTAAAGCCTAAAGTTATGAAAGTATTTTCGTTTAGATTTAAAACTCACTGTTCATTTACATAACGTTAAACTTTGTAAATATTATCGTCAGTATTAAAAAGCGAAAACTATAAAAAAAAAAACCAACAAAATGAATAAATTTGAAAATTTTTTGAAAAATAAAAATTTAATAATAATTTTACGTTTAACATCAAATGATACATACGCAAAAAGAGTGAGTACAAGTGTATATATACCGCAGAAAAAAGAAACAGACCCAGTAGAGAAGAAATTAAACAAATAATATCAAAGCTTAAAAATAACAAATCTCCCGAGAAGGACTCGATAGTAGCGTAATTGATAAATGCAGCAGGTGAACCGATGGAAATAAAATTAACAAAACTCTTATCGGAAGTGTTGAAAACAGAGAAGATGTCACTGGACTGGAAATGTGCACTAATACATCCAATTCATAAATTGCTGGTAGCGTATAAAATTTTTAAAATGTGTTACTACATCGAATAGAAAATAAAATAGAAACAGAATTGGGAGAATACCAAGCAGGTTTAAGGAAAAATCGATCTTGCGTGGAACAAATTCTTAGCCTGAAACTAATAATAAGAGACAGAATGATCTGGAGCAAACCATAAATGTGGTAGTATTCGTAGACTTCAAAAAAGCGTACGATTCGATTGACCGAGAAAGTTTAATGGAAATATTGCAAAAATTTGACGTAGATGACAAATCAACAAGATTAATACCAACAAACGCTATTAGAAACTACAGCTAAAATAACATTTATGGGTCGAATCTCCGAAGCTTATGAGATTAAAACGGGTGTAAGACAAGGAAATGGATTATCCCAAATATTGTTCAATTGTGTCTCAGAGAAGGTTATAAGAGAGTGGGAAAAATTGCTGGAAGCAGAAAATATAAATAAACAGATACGCTCGGGATATAAGAAGGAAAGAATTGCTATTTTTTAGCATTTGCAGATGACTTGGCAATTTTCTCGGAAGATTTAGAATCAGCGGTAAAGCAGATTAATCTCCTAAAAGAAGTAGCAGAAAAAACTGGTCTACAGATTTCGTTTGAGAAGACATAATACATGACCAACATTGGAACCTCGCCTCGATACATGTGTACAAAATACGGGAAAGAGTAACCAAATTCAGATACACAGGCGAGGTTATTCAACAAAATAGGCTGGATGGAGAGGCGTTGAAAATGAGGGACAGAAAAATGGAAACGGCTTTCCAATTAACGCGAAATATATATAATAAAAAATCGATATTGGATAAATGCTAAGATCAGACATTACAATACAGCTATTAAACCGGAGTGGTTATATGGAGCTGAATGCTTAGAACTAAATGACATTGGAAAAATTGAAATATCGGGGAAAAAGTAAAGGAAGATTATGAGAAAAATTCTTGGCCGAGGAAAAGGAAAGGAAATGTTCAAGCCCAATAAAGAGCTATATGAGAAAATAGAAAAACTATCCGATGTTATGAGAAAAAGAAGATTAATATTTTATGCGCATATACAGAGAATGAGTGAGAGCGGACTAACGAAAAGAATCTTTCACCATTTTGATAGATTAAGAACCAGCCCGAGGTGATAACACCAAAAAAGATCTCGATGAAGTGAAAATGGATAATTCAATGATTGATAACAGAATAGAATTCAGAAATAAGATTAAAAAGTTTGATGGATTTAAAAGAACCGAAAAGCATGAAAGCGGGCAAAAATGAACAGATGACAGGAAGAAAAATCAGAGTGAAACTATGAAGAAAAATTTTGTTCAATAACGTACTAAATCGTCGGTTCAACGTACACAGCAGATCCTGACAATGTGTACACACACACATATATATATACATATAGTAAAAATTGTTTAAAACGAAATGGAGGGAGCTGAAATATTTTTTTGTGTTAAACAATAAGAAAAAAAGTACACATACTGAACAAAATTACGTTTATTAGAAGACATTTTATATATAGATATGTGTGTATGCACGCATTTAATAAAAATCAATAAAACACCAATATGAAATTTAATACATATATAATTTTCAATTTTTTAAAAAATAAATATAAAATATTTATCGATTTTTTTGAAAATAATCCTTTTTTTTTGCATTATATTCTTTAACATCAAATTTTCAAAAAATTGTGTTATCTATTTAGTTATTCACTTCATCATTGGAATGTGCCGGTGATACTGTACAACAGTTCAATTATATGTAAGAAGTCACATGGCAGTTTGCCGGGACTGTTTAATTATTTTGTGTTAATCGATATTTCGTCTTAAGCATTTTCGCTTAAAACATATTTCACTATATATATATATATATATATATATATATATGTGTGTGTGTGTGTGTGTGTGTGTTTAATTTTGATATTTATTTAATTAAAAATAGACTAGCAGGTAAATAGATAGAAAATAATATGTTTAATACGCTTTTTAAGAGGTAGCAATACTTTATACTTTTAAAACATCATATACATGATGACATGTGTGATTGCGTGCGTTTAAAACAAACTAAAAAGGCAAAATACGGATGCAGCTGTAACATGACTGGAAAATCTAGACTCGGACGTTTAAATAGAAATAATATATGGCGACTGTTAGCCGAAGATATACAATATATAAAAGCAATAATAATAATAATAGTATCGAGTTGTTAAAAAAAAGAATCGAATATGTATAGGTTCTTCGTAATAGCTGGTTCGAAGTATTACTATTTACCAACTAGTTCGTGAAAAGCAAATAAGAATTACAGATCATTTTCGAAGTTTGTAAACACACGTTGTAGACTATTTAGTACGTGTAAAGTAACGAATAATAATATTTTCAATTTTAACGAATATTTAGTTTATTTGCAAATTACTAATAGGGAATAAACGGTTCAACCTTATCTCATATCAATGCTCAACAGTAATCGAAATAATTGCAATAACCGTTATGAAAGAATGTTAGGGTTGAATACAGTTTAGCAAGCACTAGAAATGATATATATATATATATATATATATGTACATATACATATGCATACATATATATATATATATATACATATATATATACACGTACATGCATTAGACTAAGGATAAAAAACGATGAAAAAAATTTGGGAGAGGCCCACATAAAAAATTGGCGTCAGAATTCCATTTGAAAAACAAAAGGAGAATTGTATATATATATATATATATATATATATATATATATATATATATATATATATATATATATAAATACAGACTACACACACATACACACATGTATATATCTATGTATATATATGTGTATATATATGTATATATATATATATATATATATATTTATTTATTATATTGCGTTTTATGAATGTTAATTATAGACGATAAATAAATCATTTCGAAGAAGACATTCAGAAGAATGTCGAGAATCCAGAGGGCGAGTCGTAGTAAGAATAGCTTCGTGTTACCGGAGGTAGATATCCAATGTAATCAAAGAATATTGTCTAACAGTTTATATGGAAATACAGTAAAATCCGTCGAGTGCCCAATTCGAATCGACAATATTCAACGGGTTTTCGTCGAAGGATAATGGAAATATTACGACTAAGTAAATCGTTTTAGCACAGTTTGTCGACTAAATTAGGAATAGTGCTAATATTTTGACAATCGAGAAAATAAAAATCATTCGGCGAGATGGGAACAACAACATAGCGTAAAGAACACTTTTCCCGGTGCGATATCAGTCGCCACGGTCCTAAATACGTGATTTCTAGTTGAAACGGCTCTGCCTAAGGCAAGCTGTAAAGAGGGGCTTTAATTAAGTGAAAGTTTCCTAATGTACGAATGTTTTTGTGGATAAGCTTTCTTTCTGAAAATAAAAAAAAGAATACGCGTAAAATTGAAAAGCGTTGGAAATTGATTTACTAACTGCCGTTCGTGATGTCATCGACCGGTAGACGATTTTCCATATTTTCTTTATCCGAACTCGGTGATTCCGCAAGTCGATCATTTTGATTTTCTGCGATAAAATTATCGTTACTCGTTTCCTGTAAAACGTCATAAATCAGGCGAATAAACTTACCGATATTTAATTTCATTTTTTTTCTTTCTCGTTTAGATTAAGTTTTAAACGAAAATTTTCGATATATGGATATTCATATATATATCACGATACGCCTATATTAGCCCACTGCTGGGTGTAGGCAGTCCTCAAACTTTTCCAACGACTCCTATCTTGTGCGGCTCGGATCCGATTGATTCCTGTCCATTTAACAATATCATCTCGCCATCTAGCCATAGATTTTCCTTGTGGACGCCGGCTGCTAATGGGCCCCCACTGTTATATATATAAAGCCTTTATTTCATTTGAATACACCAAAGGTAACACAAATTAATCAAAATTAAATAATCACGAAATCCCAACTTCAGCAAAGACTTCTTCGTTTTTTTTTTTTTTTTTTTTTTTTTTTAATTTAATGATATATCTCCAATTTCTTTATAAATCGTTCTATCTCTTGCTTTCCGCATTCAACTGGTCCCCACATATTTAACGAAATCGTCTTTTTGGTCTTTTGATTTTCCTTTTTCTATTCCAACCGAATATATACATTTTCTGATGTAGCTATTTACTTGTTTCCGCATGTCATGACCACACTATGTCCATTTTAGTTTTCTTCCTATCTCTATTACGTCATCTGTTCTTGTGCTCTTAATGCCTTGTTGTATATTTTATCAAATTTTGTAACTACTAATATTTTTCTTTGTAACTTATTTATTTGCTTTATATTACACGGTCAGTTTTTTTTTTGTCATTTATACTCAGTCCTGCTTTCTTCGCAATTTCTTCTAATTCGTTAAGCATCATCTGTAATTGTTCAGTCGTGAAGCTATAGGTGTCTCGTCATCTGCGAAACATAAATTTGTTAAATGTGTGCCATTGATGTCTATTCCATTATATAATAATAATAATAATAATAATAATAATAACCTTTATTAAGCGTAACTAAATTAACAATTTATAAATATCTGTTACAGTTAAAATCAATTTCTAAAATTAATTTCGAATCTAGTCATATTAGGCCCTTTCGAGTGAAGGTCTCTCCCAATTTTGTGTGCCAATCTATACAGAGCGCTTCTGGAACGCAGGAATTTTTCGAAGTCGTCATCCCAACGTGTAAATGGTCGCGACTTTTTTCTCTTGCGGTACGCCAGGAACCATATTCCGTTACTTTCTTCGTCCACCGCTGATCTCTGTATCTTATGACATGTCCTCCCCAATTCCATTTCAGCGCGCGGATTGACGTCTCTATTATCACCCATTTGTTTCTTAATCGTTTTTAACTTGACTCTAACTAGTTTCTTGATTTCTAATATTGATCTTTCTAAATTGTTTTGGCAGGTTCTTAGAATAGTCTTTGCGTCATCGACCATGTTTGGGAGCCGTAAGTTAAGAATGGTAGCAGGCAGCTGTTGAACGCCACGCTTTTTAGACTGGGTGGAATATTGATCTTAAAATTTGATTTCATCATCCAGTACTTATTCCATTATATATATATATATATATATATAATATATATATATATATATATATATATATATATATATATATATATATATACGTATATACGTACCTGCGTAAATTGCGTGTGATTAACAGTACGATCGAATAGCATTTGTTCGGAAGAACTATCGATATCGGTCGGTAGATTTTTATCCGTTTCGAAGTTGTTACTTGGATCGTCGTGAACAATTAAAAGTTCTTCGGCCGATTTCGGTAATATAGTTGAACAGTTATATTCGGTAATCGGTCTATTAGTTTGATCGTCGTTTAACCGTTCTTCCAGTAATAACTGTTCATTTAATAACGTATAAACGTAACCGTTATTATTACCGGCACCGAACAAGTCGTTATTATTCTCCGTTATGGAATCGTAAGAATCATTCAACAAACGATTACATAAATCGTTTTTGTTCAGCTCCGCTGAGAACAAAAGAGAAACAAAAAAAATACCATTCAACTGGATTAATAACGAAGGATAAAATCATTACACACACATAGCACATTCGTAAGGATACAAAGCCGATATCTACAATGAACGAAATTACGTATTGATTATATAGAATTGAACGTGCAATAATGTGAAAAAAATCTAGGCAGATCGCGTCATGATTACTACCTTTTTTCCTTCTTCGAAATCTTGGGAGGGTTTAGTTATGTTACAAAACCAGTCGTGTTAATCGCATGATTTACAATGCTGACCTGTCTTTAGCAGCCATTAATATCGCGTGCACGTTTAAATCGATTAGCGAATTTAGCTGACCGACCGAGCGCGTCTTTTGTTCCTCTTCCGATTATGTCCTAGGAAGCTTTTACTTATCCTGTTATCGATAATCACATACTAATCAGTTTTTCGGTCAATTCATGATTATCTTTGTAATCTTATATTTACCTAACTCTCAAACCGATCTATTACATTCTCCGAGTAGAGGCCAGATTTCGCGCGGTATACGTGGCGATTGGAAAAATTAAACGGTTCAGCAAATTCGTCCTTATCTTTAGTGGCAATAAATTTTCGGAAGTTTCATTAAATTATTGCGCGCCAGTGTTAGCCCACACCTTATGTATGATAGACAGTTACCATTAACAGTATCGAACCTAGAGGTACATAAAATTATTCGCGATCTTAAATTCAAGCAGTTTACTTTTATTATCTGTTATCGCCAATTTAATCAAAGATTTAATAATCCATCACATCTACACTGATTTTTAAATCTCACTGATTTTATCGTATCTTCTTCGGAGCTGCTTATTATGATTAGTCATTTTCAACCGTTCGCAGTTGTCGGATAATATATTCGGTGTATATATATATATATATATATATATTAAAAAGAAGTGACGACGGCGAATATCGTTTTTATATTTTTACATATCCTACCGACGAGTTATTATTCTATAGTTGTTTTATTAAATATACGAAATGTTCATCAGCTTCATCTTTGTTAATACAGACCACATACTGTATACATACATACATACCTACATATATGCATATATATATATATATATATATATATATATATATATATATATATATATATATATATATAGTGCGTATCTGTCGGATTCTAAACAAATCAATTTTAAATTGACCAACGAAATCGTCTATCATAATAAAGATGAAAAATATTTTGCCAGATATCCAAAAATTTCAATGTGACCAATGTTCCCAAGAATTTAGTAATTAAAGCACAGTACATATGTATATACATGTATAATATTATATATATATATATATATATATATATATATATATATATATATATATAAAAGTCAGTGTTATAAAGTTTAATGGTTTCATATTGTAACCACGATTAAAAAAAAATTAAATACAAATATCGCTTTCGAATATCATACATATTTTTATCGTTTTTTGTACATTCATAAGTAGTACTCAAGGTTAAATGTTTACAAATGTAAAATAATTGAAGGAGTATTCCTGGAAGAGATATCCTCGTTAACATTTTTACCGGTAGAAAAAATCGATTAATCAGACGCAAAATACGAAATGTATAAATTAATTACACCTTAATACATCGTTTTTTCCAGAATTAATCATGTCTTTCGTAAGGGTCAAATAGTCAATTACCCGTGAACTACTCGCTAATTATATTTTCATACCGTCGATAAAAAATTGAACGGTCGGAAGATGATTCAGCAATTTTTGTTGCGAATTTATAGAAAATTTTTAAATTATTGTTTTATTAGTCTAAATTACCCGTCTTGCTAACTATTCGCGTTGATAGTTTCGCATTAAAATTCCGTTTTAAGAAATTGTGGAAATTCGCAAACTTCAAAGAACGCTACATCAAGGACTTAGTTCGCGTTTTGTAGGGAGCAAATTTTTCTCAAATGTTCATTAAATACTTTATAGTCGTAAAGACGCTTTTATTATTATTATTATTGTTATTATTATTATCCACCCGCATAGCTGATTCACCGCGAAACGACCGTACCCCACAAAACACGATTAACATCTTTAAATCCATATAACTTTTGTATATGCTGCTTATTATTATGTTCCTAGAACTCAGTTTCTTAAGTGTAAGTCTGTGGATGAATATCACACACTGAGAAAAGTGTCGGAGCTAACACACGGAACCTTGTTGAAGTACCTATTAGAAACAAATCTGATTCTCAATCTTGTAACAACACAGCGCTTGCGTTATTTTCGTGTAGTAGGGAAAGCATTCGAATAAATTTTGATGGATAGTCGACTTTCTCCACGTATTTCAATTAATAACGTCCTACGAACCGTATAAAACGCTTAACTAACATCAATGAACACGATATAGAGATCCTTTAACGAGAAAAGTGAATCAATTGTACCACGACCTGAGCAAAATCCACTTTAAGTTTCAGGGGCGTAGCCAGACTTGGTTGAAGAGGGGGTGGTTCAAACAAAACTAAATTATAACAGTAAACCCAAGTTAAATTGAACTTTAAGTAAATAACCAAAACTCAAGTTGGTTAAACCCCAAGCCCTAAGCAATCCAACTGACCAGAGCAATTTTTATACTTATTAGACGTCGAATATGTAATTCTATTATAAGCAATAGGCGGCAGAAATATTTAACGTCACTGGAACCCACTAATAGTATGTTATTGAGGACAGAGGCAGATGGTTACAAAGTACAATAAATTCCACGAAAAAATAAACGATAAATAATGATTTTATATTTTTTAAAGGAATAATACTTAACTAAATTTAAAATTTAAAATCTATTCTTCGCGTTTTTCTACAAAATTCTTCTAGTACCTCCTATATTAAAAAACTATTTATTTACTTCAAAAACAATGAAATTTCAATAAGATAAATGAAAATTTAAAAAAAAATGTTTAACAAATGAAAAACTGCATTTAACAACGAGTATATATTTTCTTATTATCGGATTCACTCTAAGGGAGAGGGTCAGTCCCCCCAAACACCCCAAACACCCCCTTGGCTACGTCACTGTTTAGGGTACAGCCAGAAATATGAATCTGAAAACATTCGTAGATAATTTCAAACTATCACTGACAAATCCTACCACTACCATAACGCGTCCAATAGCAGAAGATATCCCTTTTGAAAAAGCCTTTTTCAAGGCCATCTTTGATCATCATCTCTGCGAATGTAGAAGAATTAACACATGTAAAATCGATCATGTTATCGAACTTATGTAAACGACAAAATTGTGCTTTAACTTCATGAGTCAAACATAGCGCATGGAAACAATCTTGTTCACGTCCGGGAATAAAGATTTCCCCCGCTTACAAATCATCTGAAAAGAACATGGAAGTGTTAACACTTGAACTCGAAAAGTACATGACAACTTTTATATATCACCCCTTGGAAATAAGTTTGAAGTCCCATCAACTGAAAACATTAACAACAAGGAGAAGGAGATACAAATAGTTTGGACACTTCGACAGCCATGGAACAGAATGGAGCTGTGATACAAGTGATGAAAATTATGAAAGAGTAGTCTCATGGGCTATAAGTAAACAAATGGATTTGGTGCGTGATGCGAAGTTACCTCGTTCATTTAGCAGCTGTCGGTGAAAGAAAAGTCTGCCAATCCGGATTTGATATTTGTTTTAGAAAAAATGTCTGCCATGTGCTCTAAAGATGTTTAAATCCAATACCTAATAGCCAACAATCCAGCTGACAATATTTCCAATTATACAGAGAATAAACTTCTGCTAAAGAATCGATTTAATTTCAAGAAGGCAAATTGGAGTAAATTCTGACAACTGCTAAATGAAACCCTAAACAAAATAGACGCGGTAGCAGAACATTATAATAAACTTACACAAGCGATCTACAAATAATCAATCAAAGCAATCACCAGAGGTCATAGGAAACACTTTCCAGGTTTAAGCAATGAAACTAACAAGAATACATCCAAAGCTATGAAATATCTCCTTTCAATGAAACCACAATAGAACTCAAAGAATAGATAAATGAGTTGACAGCAAAACAAAAAAGAGAACGATGGATTGAATTAATAAACTCACTGGAGCAAAACAGTGCTAAATCCTGGAGGTTCCTAAAAAAAAACCTAAATGGCGAACGCATAAATAAAACTGGACTAGCAAATGTCACGGCTAATAATGTAGCCAATCAGCTGATTGCAAATGATAAACCGAAGAAAAAAATCAGAAAGGAAAAAATCATCCGAGATGAGACCAAAAATAAAAATCATCTTAGGGAGCAAATTACAGCACACGTGATACAAGGAGCTATAAAAATTATGAAGAACTGAAAAGCCTCTGGACCCGATGGAATCACGGTAGAGCAACTAGAACAGTTGAGTGATGAGGCCATAGTCTGGATTGCAAAATGTTTTAGTGATATAACAAAAAAAGAACAAATACCAATAATATAGAAAAAAGCTAATATCATAGCGACATTGAAAGTTGGAAAAGATCTAGAATCTCTCGCCAGCTATAGACCCATTACTCTACTGAGTCACATGATGAAAATATTCTAAAGAATTATTCTTGGCAGGATACAACCCATTATTGAAAATTATTGAAAGTAAATTAATAAAAGAACAACCCGGTTTCATACTAGGAAAGAGCTGCAGCGATCAAGTACCGAACCTGATTCAATATATTTAGAAACGATTCTAAGATAAACAAATCATAGAAATAATGTTTATGGACCTCACTTCCGCTTACACCATAGTTTGCTGTTTAAAAAAGTATATGATACGACAGAAACAACAAATTAATAAGTATATTGAGGGAATTCCTCACACACAGAAGATTCAGTGTGAAATTTGAGAACAAAGAAAGCAGTTGGAAATTTCAAAGAAACGGCCTATCACAGGGTAGCGTATTAGCCTCAAAGCTTGTCAATACTAACGATCAGTCAAAGTCATTGGGAATAAGGAAGTTTATATTTGCAGACGAGCTGGCAGTTACAGCTCAAGACAGGATCCATGCAGAAGGAGTTCATCAACAACGAGCTGTGGAGAAGTTAGATGATTACCATAAAGAAAATGATTTAGACCTCAAATCAAGAAAAACGGAAGTGTGTGCCTTGCATATAAACAATGGAAAGGTGTAAACTGAACGTCCATTGGAACAGATACAAGATTAATCAAATTCAAAAATATATAGGAGTTACCCTAGAACGAACACTTCTTACATTTAAAACACACTGCGAAACACTCAAGAAAAAATTGAAACTGGAAATAATATATTGCACAAACTCGTTTCTACGAAATGAACCGGTACGCCGCTTTGAGCTTCGGCGCTGGTCTTGTCATTAGTATGCTAGTACAGTCTGGAGTAGCTCACACAAGAAAAAATGGATACGGCGTTAAACAGCGCTTGTAGAATCGTTACCGGTTACTTAAAACCAGCAGCGATTGGAGACTTGTATAAAGCTGGTGGTATTGGTCCCATCAATAGGAAAGTAGCAGAAATGAGGACGAAAACATTACCGCTTACAGACTAGCGCGGCATGCTCTATGGGTAATTACACCTAAAGAAAGGATAAAATCCAGAAAAGACTTACTTCACCATGCTACTTTTACATGTGCTAGCAAAACACCGCAAGAAACTATAATATTTTATTTTTTAACGTCCCACCCCCCGAAACATTTTTTTCTTTCAAAATGTTCTATATAACCAGTTTATTTCATTAAGCATTCATTTTCCTATAACTATATCCTTCTTTTCTCCGGAGGTAACCTATATAAATACATAAATGTAAGTCAATATTATACTACGACTATTATCGTATGACGTCGAAGAATGTCTGATATAAATTTATTTCTATTTTATCGAACTTATCACCTTAATCGGAGTAATTAATGCGAAATGGAAAAATAACCGACTATTTAAAAAGCTACTGACACGAATATTTTGACGTGTTTAACTTCTTGCGTTAATTATCAACGTAAAGGTGTAAAGTCTTACATCACAGAACGTAAGTGTTAATCTATTTTTAAATTTTAGCACTCTAACGATAAATTACCGGTATAGTAATTTTCATTTATTCAATAATCGAATAACGTATTCGAAAAATATTTATTTAATACAGCCAGGTAAATCTGTTTCTCGATATACACAGTGTTTGGTAAAAGAAATTATTTTTTCAGGCCGATAATAGACAATAAGACTGAACATACACGTCCCATTCCTCGTTTACCATTCATTTTTCCTTGAATTGTCCATTTTTCTATAAAGTCTCTTCTGTTCATGTGCCCGAGAAAACTTAGTATTTGTCTACGGATTGATGATAGTAAACGGTCTTTTTCTTCAATTCCAAGCTCCTTTAGTACAGTTACGTTCGTCCTTTTTGCTGACCATGGTATGTGTAGGGCGAGTCGTCTCAAATCATTTGATTCATGTTTGGGCAGTTACATTATATATATATATAAAGGGTGGATCGGTTGAATAATAAAGCAAAGTGGGTACAAGGTATTAACGAAAATATTTTTTTATTTGAAAATACGTATATATCGTTGAAATATCCACTACAGCATTTCACGGTGGCACGGATCCGAGTGGTCCCATTTTCAATAACTGTACCATATATAAATCTGATTAAATTTAAGGGATAGCATTAGTAAACTTGATTTTAAGGTCATTGGTAAATTTCGACTTATTAGCCTAGATCTCCAATTTGAGGAAAACACATATGAAAAAGTCTATCGGGAGACAAATCCCACGATGTTTCTGACTATTTACGTCATTTCTGCGGGAGATAAGTCTAGCTTCAAATCGTTCATGCAACAACCGTGGTGTTCGCTGTGTGGCATATAGCGCCATTAGAATTGGATGGAAGGGTTCAGCTTATATTATACGAATTCTCCAACTCTATAATATACTCTTTGTAATATTTTGGCTTTTATATGTAACATTCTGAAATTTATGACAAAATGTTAACATACATTTAATAATTTCGGCAACATCAAATCAACGTTAAAATCGTTTTAATGTTTTTTTGTGGTTTTTTTTCGATAATTATAATAACGAAGTACAGGACAAAATGTATGACAGTTAGTAAGCAAAAATTAAACAAGATCAAGACTATAAAGAGTGGACGTTGTTCGTGTATTAAAAGAAACGTGGATATAACTGTAATTATGATAGTCGATATTCTTGTAAGATGTGACGGGTGAAGAAGTAATAGAACCGATATTTGGAATATTATAAATTAAATTTTTAAATTTACATTACAACTCGTCTGTATATTTTTGTATTTTTAATATAAAAATAGACGCAATTTTAACCGAATAACCGCTAATCATAAAAAATCTTGTATGAAATAATAACATACACGGAATCTATGACCCCCCGATGACCAAAATCTCAGTAATATCGATAAGATATTTTACGTCGAAACTTCTAAGACGATGAATGTTTTCGCTGGTAGATTCATCGTTGATCTGTCGTTGAATTCAAACAATAGTTGCTGAATCTTTAATTACTTCATTGATCGATATGTCATTACGCCTCAGAATAGAGATTGCAGAGTTAAATTTTTGAAATTTAAGTATTAATAGTTTCCTTTCTAAAGTAAGTTGCATATAAATATAATCTACAAACGTTTTAATTAATCTTTTATTAAATATTCTTTTTGAGTTTTAAAATTATATTACTATTTCATAATCACTATTTATTTTAACCGACACACATGCTCCTGGCATATATCTAAATAATGATGATGATAATAATAATAATAAACTTAATCAAAAATCGTATAATTTTTTTCCACGGAACGTGTTCCGCTTTAAATAAAACCAATCATTAGGAGCACAATTATACACGAATTTACCAGATGCTGTATGAAAAATGATCGATATCGATAATGATGGTTGTAAAAAAATTCGCCCGAAAAGGATAATAATATTAATTATTAATTTTGGAAATTTCATAGGTCGCTTCATTTCCTAAATAACAATTTTTTCGTGATTTTTTTGTTACACCAAATCCAAGATTGATCGTTAGCGTCATTATTTTAAACGTGCGCATATATACGCATTTACATGTATGTATACATATATTTATCACATAGTTAATTGCTAACCGGATCGTTCTATATTAAACACTGATTTGATTAAAACTAGATATAAGCTAATTATATGGACATCGCAGTATAAAATATACATATATTACTAGTACCTAGCTCTTGACAATGAATTATAGCTACCTATCTGTATATATATGTGTGCGTGGCCATGTGTGTCTATAAACATATATATAAACATAAAACACACACATATATATATATATATATATATATATATATATATATATAAATTTTAATAAACAAAATTAGGAGTTGGAGATCATTGAGCAAAGATAATTATATGTATAGACACAATATATATAAATTGTAATAAAGAAATAGAGATTTGAAGATTACTGAGTGAAGCTAAATGATTCGTATGTATATAAACACGATGTACATAAATATATTACACGCGCACATATACAGTTCAAAGATACATTCTTTCCAAATACTTCCCATATTCCAGACATCGAAACTTTCAGGTATGTACCTTTTGTAGTTTTTGATAATATATAGGTGCATGCACATTTTTACAGATATATACTTATATATATATAGTACACTTATACTTATTAATACTTATTATATGGTTAAACGCCAATCGGATCGTCTTATGTTAAACGCTAATTCGGTCTGTACTAGATATAAACTAAATTACACGCATCTAGTAATACCGATATTCACCTTCTCAAAATGACGCACCTGATTATATGCGTATGCTTATATGTAAAAATATATATGCAGTATTCCAAAATTTGACGAGCAGACTCCACCATTAATGTTTTTTTGAATTTTTCGATCGGATTACTTCCTTAAATGTATTCAAAAATAATTTCGGATTGATTCGAGAGACCTTAAATCGAAACAATACTTCGGATACGCGGTAAAAAGCACATTTATAAATTACCATTCGAACGTTTAATGCGATTGAGTTGATATTATCGGCGTATTGGAGAAAAAGGCGATGGGAAGAAATCAAAATTTCCGAAATTGTGTGGGTACAACTTCGTGGTCGGGACCCTAAATTTTTAAAGTTCATTTTTAATTATTTAATACACGAATAAAATTGGGCAATAGTCGCCCCCCAAAAAACAAAAAACAGAAGAGCTCATAGTGCGTTAGTTATGCACAAAATTTCATTCAAATCATTAGACTCGTTTGTTTATATATATATATATATATATATATATATATATATATATATATATATACACAAACTCAAAACACAAAACATATATGCATAAATTTTGAATAAAAATAGGTGTTTACTCCGATATATTATATATATTTAAATTGTAGTTTATTGACATAAATTTGTACATTTAATTATACGCACGTGTGCGAGCTTTTAACTCCGAAGAATCATTGTTTCTAAATAGTTTAAACTTTTCTAACTTCCGAAACTCATTCAACATTTTCCGTCATTTTCGATATACATTTAGATTATTTCTTCCAATAACGTTACGGAATTTTTTTTTTTTTAGCTTTCTCCGAACGAAATTGCAGTTAATCTAAAATTAACAGCACTTTTAACTATTATTACGACGGTTTTTTGTAATAGAGCTAGTTCCATGTTGACGGTCTTGTTGTTTCGGTGACGAATGCCTAATCTTTTATTATTTTATTATGGAATGTCAAATCACCGTGTCAAGTTCGACGGCGCTGTACAGCGAACTCGACGATGGATATTCTTCTGTACGAACAATTTGAAGGTAGGCTTATGTCTCGCAGAGGTGACTTGAATTAGTGGCGAAGATCGTGCTATTTGACTCCGGATAGATAGGTTTTTTTATGAGATTAGTCGCAGTTTTATACAAATAAGCCGTGTCGTCGATTAAAATGACTTTAAAGTAAACATAATAATGATATGGCTTAAAGTCAGCAGATCTATGCACCAGAATCATTGAAAATTCTATCACTCGAATGCCTGTCATCGTATTATATTCTGTACGTATTTTTAAAAAGAGTTAATACCTCGTATGCAGCTTGTTTTATTTCATTTCAATATCGACCTGACCCGGCTTAATCGGAAAACCATACGTGTAGGGTAATGAAATATTTCAACCGGGTTATTGCATATTTCCATTTCTTTCTTTTTTTAATAAATTATTTTCCTTTATGATGGGAACCAAATTTCACTTTCCTATGACGTAATAATTTAATAATAATAACGACTAATCATAAAGTAAAATAGTCTGAGAATTTAAAAGGTCGCCAAATGCTTCCACGCGTTTCTAGACATTCGACATTTCGATAATACAGCGGAAAAATATATATAGTTTATTCGAAGTACTAATTATACGTATGTACCAATATGATTAACGGAACATAATTTCGAAGGGGATTTACTTGTAATTAACCCGTTAACATAAATTGTATCTAGGTTTCTTGTAGAAATAAGTTTTTTATTTTTTTTTTAATTTAACAGTTATATTTTCTTCTATATAATAATGTTTCAATGTGTATCCACATCATACCTTTCTAAAGATATTTAACTAACAAACAATGTTAATATCCGAATAATTCAAGTTACGTTATTATCTAATACGTAAGTTACATACAGGTAAAAAAATACATAAACACACATATGCACGATCTGTTTAAGATATGTCAATATGCTCATATAGTATTACTGGCATGCATTGTGAAAAGAACATACACACATACATGTGCAAACACACACACACATATATATATATATAGAGAGAGAGACAGACAGAGAGA
The DNA here is from genome assembly GCA_032883995.1 of Coronaproctus castanopsis. Taxonomy (NCBI): domain Eukaryota; kingdom Metazoa; phylum Arthropoda; class Insecta; order Hemiptera; family Monophlebidae; genus Coronaproctus; species Coronaproctus castanopsis. Next base: position 167,002,177 of record CM065053.1, read on the forward strand.
CACACACACACACAAGTATGGAATCAAATATTGTAATTTTTAAATGACGTATTTTTAATTTCCGGTAAGCCCCACATATGCATGATCTGTTTAAGATATGCCAATATGCTCATATAGTATTACTGGCATGCAATGTGAAAAGAAAATACATACACACACATATATATATACATACACACATACATATATATATATATAGAGAGAGAGAGAGAGGCACATGTACACACACAAGTATGGAATCAAATATTGTAATTTTGAAATGACACATTTTTAATTTCCGATAAGTTATTCCTTAATTTCATTAACGCTGTTAACGAACAAACAACGACTAATGTATGCGAAGGTCGAAATCAATATTTAAAACATCCAGCAGATTATTTTGAGAAATGTTTGTTCTTACATATATATATATATATTTGCGTGTGTGTGTTGTGTGTACGTACGTACGTATTCTTCTTCTACGTGTCATACTGAAATAGATCGTAAGCGATCACCAACATGCCAACTAGATTTTACGTTGATAATTGTTGTAATGAAGATTGTCCAATTTTGAATATTTTCCAGCCAATCTGTTCTCCTTCTTCCCGGACTTCTTTTTCGTTCTATCTGCCATTTTACGATAATCTGTAAAATTTCGTACTTTGTACCTCTTATGATGCGATCGAAGTATGACACATTTCTCCTTATAATGATATTCCGTAGCTGTCGGTGTGTATCAGCCTACATCGTTGGCGTCCACGTCAGCATTCTTCGATGGAACCACATCTCCGTAGCCTCATATCGGTTCAAATGTTTTTTTATTTAAATGCAACGCAGTATAATAAAATTTTCCGGATGTAACATCGAGCTATATCTTATTATATATCTTAAGAGTAGTTGATCAATTACAAAGTAATTGTTCGATATTATTGAAGGGTGCTCGCGCATAACTACACCGTGCTTTATCCTCAGTGTACGTATCGGGATTGTTAGTAACATAGCAACTGCGATATTTATATCTATTCGCTTTTTTAATACTTTCATTACGGTTATTGCAGCACTATTAATCTGTTGTTTACTGATCAACATCCGTTTAGTTTTCCTTATATTTATATACATTTGTGTGTATATTAGGAGAAAACAAGGTGTAATTTTATCGCAGAGGAAGCGAAAGCTAAAAAATTAATTTTGAATATTTTGTAACGGTCAATAAATTTAAAAGTATTTCATAGTGGACGTGGTTTAATTTAATTAGTTAACTTAAAAATGAGGAAGTACCACTATGCTAAAAACGGACAACCTATAGTTAGCGCGTTCTATCGGTCTATACGCATGGCCCACAAACGTGGATTACGAAAACAAATATCTGGGGCATAAATAGCGTAGGGGTAGATTAATATTAAATACAACGCAGTCCGACCGAAAGCGAAATATTTGGCTACTCGGAAAGCGCAGATTTCGTAACGCGATGGAGGAATGAAATTGGGCCGAGCTTGGAAGGATAATAGATGTACAACGTACAAAAGCGGCGTTTGATCGCTTTGTAAGAGAAGAAATTTTGACAGAGCCGCGTGATGATAAAACTCAGACACGGTAAAGAACTGGATTTAGAAGGTTCAGAATCGTCTGGACGAAACGATATATGGTATATATCTTCTTCTTTTTCTCCTCAACCCCTTTAGGTTGGTGGCAAGTTGCATCAAATGAATCCTGTGTTGCCGGCCATATTGTTTATTTTAATATAAAATTTACGGTAACCACAGTTAGAAACAACGAAGTTAATATAATTTTAATAATTAACGATTAAACGTTTATAAAATCGGGAAAAAATTTCTTACTTATTATTCGATCGCAGATGTTACGTTCGTCAGGTGCGCTTGAATTTTTCTTGTCGAAGTTAAATTTCTCATTTGAATTATTTTCGAAATCCGAATTCAATAAGGAAACCTAAATTAAAAAAAAAAAAAAAACGAAATTAAACAAAAAAATAAAAATAAAAAAAGAAATTAATAACCGGTTATTATCGGGCGTAAAAATTAAAATTACGACAGTAATATAATAATAATGGAGAGCGCGATATTATCATTATCTTTAATATTACGTTAATTAGTAAAGGTTCCACGCACTCACTCATTCACACATTCACTCATTCGCTCACTCGCTAACGATTACTTCAAAATTGATTATTATTAATCCGTCATTCTCGTCCGTACTAGCGTCAGACGACAATTCGTATTTCGTAACGGTGGACATTTAATATCGTTAATTTCGGTCGTAATTCTTTGATCGTAAAAGACAGGTGACAAAATTAATGCATTCCTTTCAATTTCACCTTTGCGACATTGAAACTGTTCCGTACATATTTCATGTCATCAATCGTCATCAATTTTATGCGTTCTACACCATTTGGTCTACGTAAATTTATTACTCGCATCGTATTGTCTGGTTTACGTAAATGATCAGTTTTCATCTATTCCTTATTGTGTTCTAGGTACCGGCACGTTTCTCTGTTCTTTCGAGGAATAATTTAACGTATAAGTTCTCTGGTTTCAATAGTAGCTACATGATCTTTTTAAATGCTTTTCTATTTTTTTTAAATGGGCTTTTGTGATTCCTCAAAAGATAAACATATCAATACACTGAGATGTCTGTAAGGTTGCTTAAAGAAATCTTGACCTTGTGCAGAAGCGGTTTCCTTCATATTTTTTGGTCCTATATCCACGTGATACATATATATATATATATATATATATATATATATATATATATATACATATGTATAATTTATATATACATATTTTACATACATCGCAATAATCATCATGAACGATTAACGGCGGAGTAGTGGCCATCTTTTTTGATTATCTACAAAATCATCAGGAAGAAATACTTTTCACATACTTCTCTAATAAGGAAATGTATAAACATTACACGACTACTTGTTAACCTTTTAATCGTGATAATTATTCTCATATTATTAGACGAACCGCCTCTACAAAAATTCTTCGGAATATTTTTAATCAAAACCGATTTATTTACCCGGTTTTAATTTTTTCTCTCTCTCATGTTACTCGATCGAATCTAATCGAACAAGATCGATGTGTTTTTTACGTGTGTTATAAAAAAAAAAAAAAAACGTTTTCGAAATATCGATGGTGATGATTATCTAGGCAAATACATCGTTCTACCATCTTCATCCGAGCACTATGCACTAATGCGTGTTATTACGACAGTTTTATCGCTTCGTTAATTACGTAAAATTTTACAGTAAAACAAATATATAGCGCGATGTACTAAACAAAGGTTAACCGTAATAAAACAGATAAAATCATAAAAATACAACAATATTGTATAATTGTAGTACTAATATTAATAATAATAATAATAATAATATATTATCATCCGTAGAATCTCAATAATAATAATGATAATAATAATTTTCAAATCGTTTACGTTATAATTAGAGGAGTATACATAATTCAACGTCGCAGAATAATATAAATAAGAGGACGTTACGTGATAGTACAAGAAAATGTACGTTTAATTAGTGAAGTTAAAATTATTTAAACCAGTTGTCGGTCTATCCATTTGGAGAGGAAACTATATTTTAAATCTGTTTTATCATACATTACCTAGTAACACATAGATATAATACAAAAAGATTGCGGAATCGAGTTCGAAGCCGAATAACATCAGCACCCCCCCGGTGATACATCGTGACTTATATGTAAGTACTGTTCTCGAGGATGTCGAGAAGATTGCTCAACACTATTTAATACGGTCGGAAAAGCCTAAAAATCCTTTGTCCGTAAATTTGCTCGACAATTCGTAGGAGTTGCGGAGATCGTGTTAAACCGACTGATCCTTTAACTGTTTAGGGGAAAATAAAGGGTGGAACTAATTCCTTCCCTTCGCATGTCATCTGTCAAATATCAACTGCTTGATGGCCTCCGGGTTGATTAATTGTAGTGATAATAAGAATAAAATATATTATAATCGAGAAATGCCGATCGATTGATAAAGACAAAAAGAATTACAGGATATAGAAAGAAAATTCCGTAAATAGCCGAAGAAAAAATAAAACGAAAAAAGGTAACTACGAGATTTACAGTTTTCATGCTCCTTCTTTGGTCTCTTTTCTTCTTATAGGTAAATAAGTTTACTATAGAACGAGTTAGTGGTGTATCGAATTGGATGGAAAAAGAATGCCACGGAGGATATTGCGTGTAATTTTTATAAATTAAATCAGGAATTTCTGGAATAGGAAAGTTATCAGGAAGTTGGGAAAGTGTTTGTAGGTGTATGTAAAATTTTTCAATAAGCTATTTTCTTCTTAAAAACAGAGGCCATTCTTCAGCTTCGCGATAAAAGCTGTCAGCAATAAATTGCATACATATTTTTAGAATTAAAACGTTCTATATCAAACAAATGCCCTTATAATGTTAATAGACATATTTCAAAAGTTAGCGTCTAGTTAACGACCGAAAAGGTTAATTATTAATTAATCAATATACACGAAGATTTGCAATTTGGAATTTTTTAACGATTAAAATTGTACACAATATCTGCGTATTATTCGCGGCGTAATTTGGATGAACCATATATATATATACATATATATATATATATATATATATATATAATGTCAGTTTCTTTTCTAAACGCCAAGGTAAACTACCCCGTAATTTGCACGATGTTATCTCGATAATAAATAATTATCGCGACGAAACCTCTAATTTAAAACATATTAATCTCGTTCAGTTTTTCTCGCAGCTACATGCGTCGTACATATTAACAGACGGGTTGAAAAACAACATGATAGAACGTGAAATAATATCATAAAATAGCGAAGATATTACGATTTATTTCTTAATTTTGTATGAATAAAACAAAACGGAAAAAGTTCGAAATAGTTTCGATTGTACACGATTATTAGATCAGAAATAAAAAATTTAACGATATAGAACGACAATAATGATAATACGGAGATTTTATTATTAATAATAATAATAATAATAACGTACTGTTTAATTTTTAATTTGAAATTGACCAACTACGTCCGAATAATTCATTTTTCGTCATACGTTAAGATGTTATTACCTACTTTTTCAGTGAAATGAAAATAATTTACTGGCGCGCAGAATATTTCCTTAATTCACAACACACCACGATGGCACGTAAAGGACAAAAAAAAAAAAAAGTTTAAAATCGCACTAAATTTTTTATATATAAAAAATAGACTACAAAGCTTTTCGACTATTAAGCTGTGGATATAAAAAAAATAAAAAATACTCGATTTATAGGAAATACAAAAGGGAAAAAAAAATTTATAAAAATATTTAATTTAGATGTTCGATATTAGAGTATTTTATAAAAATAACTGTTTCTTTCACTTGGGTATGTTTTCTAATATTGTACATTTAAATTAAGTATTTTTTAAATACCTAATTTAGATAGTGGATTCAAAGACGGGGTAACATTCCAATGGAATCAAATTCGCTTCATCTTCTGAAAACAATTCCGCAACCATCAGCGAATACCTGGAAGACGAAATGAAGTGGTTTGTGTTAATACACGCTTATTTGCTGCAACCAGTAAACCCGCCTTTCTGTCATCAACACTCAACTAACTACCCTACAAATATTAATCATTTGCCCTTTATATACAAATATTCCTTCCTCCCTAATCACGTCTATTCCTCTTTCACTAATCCTTCAAAACATACATTCTTCTGAAAAAAAACACCCGCGTGTGGCCCTTGTTGCAGTACGCAGAACGGTATTATATATAATTTTTAAAAAAATATTTTTTTACATTTAATTTTATTTTTTATTTTATTCCTTCCATATATTTTTTTTTTAATAAATTGTACCCGTTTTTACGTTTCATTTTTTACGTCCACTCGATGTTGGTTTAATAACCCAAAAGCGTTGTGGTCTATTTATATAAAAAAATTTAGCGATTTTAACTAGTTTTTTATCCATTTTTTAAAAGCCACTTCATTCTAAACTGTTGAAAATTGCGGTAAAGATTTTTTTCTGAGATAAAATAATATAACGAATATACAATTGGAATGTTCGCTGTATTATTAATAACTTAATTAGTTTTAAAGTAATAAAATTAAACCCGAGATAGGAAATTATTTATTGGTTAATTATTCTTGAAAACCGTCAATTATCCTCCATAAAGTCGATTCTATAGTTATTATCGTAATATTTTTTTTTTCTAATTCCATCTTTTATTTTTCATATTTAGATAAAATAACGATTCTTTATTTTAATTTATTTTTGTTTGAAGTAAAAGTACCGTGAACCAAAAAGTATTAAGGCAAAAATGCTTTTAAAAGTTTATTACCGTAATAATAAAATGTGATTCTTTTTTTATGAGCTTGGATGGTAATCGTAATAATCGAAAAAAATAAAGATAATTTTTAAATAGTAAATACGAAGGTCGAGACATATCGTGAGGAAAATACCGCAGGAAATTTCAAATATCGTCTGTCAATTAAGAAAACGTAATTATTATAATTATTATAATTATTAAAATTTTAAAATTAAAAATAAGAATAGTAGATTTTTTACTATTATCATTATTATTAGTATTTCGGTTTTGCGAGAAACACTCACACTCACTAACGTACTGCAGTTATTGACATCGATAGTTATATTTAAGCATATTTCACAAATTTCTTCCAGCTGATTATCAATTATTATTACCAGCGAGACTGTTCATTATATTCGAACATTATTATTATTACGCGTTGAATTTGCACCGTCTTTATATAATAAACCTTATTCATAGTTTTTACACGTTTTGTTCAAAAATGCAATAGTTTTATCGTATTTCTACGTTCATTATACATTATACATATTCTGATATGTGTATTTATGTACGCGTTCACATTTTATTACAAATATATATAGGAAAATACTGTGTTATGTGTAGATTGGGTTTGTGTATATGTATACGAATGTGTGCGATGTGTTTGTGACGTGAATAAAAAAAAGATTTCATTATTGCACATGGACGTTTTATTTCATATACCTAAATTACTCTGAATCAAATAGGAACTTTATATTATCATTATTATTAAATATATTACCGGTATTATTACTATCGCTTTCAATATCGCTTTGCTTAATGAAGACTAAATTATTGAAATGTCAAGAATCGATATTTTATTTGCTTCAGTTACAATTATGTTTTTACACTTTTGTCGGCTTTTTAATATTCGTAGTAATTTTTAAATCTATTTTTACGTGGTGGATGCATTACGTTTGAAACAAAATTTTCTTTTTAGTGCGTGTTTTTTTTTTAGCTTTAAACGATAAACATTCTTTAAGTATTTAACTTGTTTAACGATTTAAATTGTCAAAAATTTGTTTAATTCATATTTTATTATTATTATTATTTATTATTACGAGTATACATATATTTTTATTTTATTCTATTGGGAATGACTTTACAGCCCTCTACCGAACGTGATACTGTACGTACTAACTCATGGCACCTACTTGTGGAGTTCCACAAGGTTCTGTCCTTAAACCTACTCTCTGGAACATACTGTATTCTACTGTACACTTTAGACTTGATAATTTTTGTTCTGATATCAATGCTATATGTCAGTTAATTTCCTACGCCGATGATCTGTGTTTAGTGTTTAGAGCCGAGAGCCCCATGTCACCACCACTTCTCGCATGTATTTCTAAATACCTGGAGAGTGTGGTGACAGATACAGGTTTAAGTTTTTCTCTCGCTAAATGCAGGTTTTCTGTATTTGGGAAGACCTCGCTTGTTGGCCAGATCAATGAGCTTGAATTATTATCTAATTCGAGTATTTTATATACTGCATCTATAAAATATTTAGGAATAATTATAGATCCTAAATTATCATTCATTCCCCATTTCCAGTATATTTCTACAAAATGTATGGATATTTATAATAAGTTGTTGACAGAGAAATGCTTGGGGTTTATCCTGTAGGGAACGTTCGATATTATATAAAGGTCTCATTCAGGCCCATTTTGGGTATGGTGCGGCCATATATGTTAATAAAAGAATTCTTGGTCTGGCAAACAAGCAGCAAAGGAAATTTCTACTTAGGATGGCTTCCTTATAGACTACGCCAACCTCTGCCGCTTGTGTTATCTGTGGGGAACTGCCGCTGTATTTATTTTTTGTGGGTAGGGCTCTCACGGGTGAGTACAGGCTCAGAGGGGGGCGTGTCACAGAGTTGAAGCATTCTAACCTGCTGGAAAATATTTCGGAGCAGTCCATGTCTAATATGAAATTTAAAAAACATATCGCCTCTTTGCTGATTGCAAAGTGGCAAGGCAGGTGGAATGATGCTGAAACTGGTAGGAAGACGTACGCATTTCTGTCAGATATATCTTTACGGTTAAAAATGTGGAGATTCGACATCAACTTCTACAGTGCTCAGGTGTTAACGGGTCATGGCAGGTTTGGTTCTTATCTTCATAGGTTCCGGCTTGCTAGTGGTCCTGTTTTAGGTGAGGTTGATGATATTTATCATATTATGTTTGTTTGCCCTGCATTCATTGCCCTTCGACATAAATTTGGTATTGACTGCGCTGATGTATATCCTGTTAGTAGAGAAGTTGGAAGTTTCCTTTTGCTGGCTGAACAGGCCATGCGATTAAAACTCAAATTTTCATAGTATTACAATTAATGCTTAAATCAACCGTGATCCCAATATCATTACAATTGCAGTTTTTTTTTGTTTTTTTTTTTTTATATAGCGTGGTCAATTGCCTTCAATATCTAATTATATTTTCTATCTGACTATTTTAATATTTAAATTTAACTATTTTTACAAACGTATTATTAATTTTTGTTTTATTTTATTTTGGTATGAGTAATACCTTTTAAGTTTTAAGTTAGTCTTCTTGTTATAAGATTTTATTTTATTGCGCCTTTTGTTTGTTCTTTGGATTTAAGATAATATCCATATTATCAGTTTTTACTTTTTAAAATTATGAACAATGCTTTTTAAACTTTAAGTTACATTGGAAAGTCTGTTTGTTATAAGATTTTATTTTTTGCTTTTTTATATATATGCATATATGTATATATTTATATATATTTAGTTAATGCATAAACTCGTTACTTTTAGTTTGATGGAAAAAAGGACTATGTATACTCATCCCTTCATCCATCGTAATAAGCTAATTTTAAGTGTGGAGGTCTCTTCATTCTCCCTGAGACCTTCGTCTTATTATTTAAACTCTTTTTTTTTTAGTTAAAAAGTCACAGATAGTCCAAAATTATTGTTGTAGAATTATTTTAAATACTACCCGCTATAAAAAAAATGTACACGAGCATTGATCAATTTATTAACAAAATTTCCAAAAATTTCTGCGATAATTGTTTTATCCATCGATATAAATTAATATCAGTTATAATTATGATATAGCACATCACCGTGCACGATATGCTAAAAGTACCGTAGAATTAATCGTAGATTATGATAAAAATTATTTCCTTATTTCGAGTAAACTATTATTTTATTACGTGATTTATTCATAGGTATCGATTGTATAATTATCCGATTTACGGGTTAAGTTTTTTATTGCAGTTTTTTTCTCATCTTAACAGGTTTTTTATTTTGCCATTTTTTTCACTGTATTTCTTTCTGATCAGATTTATACGAAATATTAAAAATTTAATTTATTATTAAGTTAAAATAACTATTTTCTGAGGTTATTACTTGATATAAAATTAAAATAATTATGAAATAACGGCTTTCTTCTTCTCAACTTCTCTAGAAAAATCGCTATGTTCGGAAATAGATATTAATTCTCAAGATGAAGAAGAGACAATACTATATTCGTACGTACTGTTAGGCGATTGAATCTACTGTTATGGTGATCATAGTTGTTCGAGTAAGGGAATCTTTACAATCGGTCTAGTCAGAAACGTAAAATCGTCTGAAATCCATCTCCAAATTAGTCATATAGGGCTGACGAGGCCAATTTAAAACTGAGTTTCTCGGTTTCGCGTGAAACGTTGGAAAACATTATTGACAGTTTTGTTCTTGTTACAGAATATATAATATTATCGAAACGGAACTCAGTTTGTCTTCACATTATTATCAATTATTGACGCCATTAAGTGTTTTGTAAACGATCGCTCTTTATTGGTAACACAATTAGAGGATAGTGTATTTTCAAAATCTGAAAAGAATTCAAAAATGTAGATTACGAAGGAAATATAATATTTTGCTTTCAGTTCTTAAAAAAAACTGAGGTTGTGTTTATACAATAGATGTCATTATATTTAAGCTTTATCAACCCGAAATTTGATAGAGGACGTCGCCTGATGTTCCCCTTAATCTGATGATTGATAAACGACCAACCAATACATTCTGGCCGATATGGGGTGGTTTGCCGTTGATTCCCTCGGCCTCTTTACTTTCCCAGCAAGCTAGTGCTCATTTATCGATCAGTAGTCGGGTGGATAGCTGAGTCGACTAGAGGCCACCTTACCATGGTAAATTTTCGTGTCTGATAAGATTCGAACTTAGAACGCTCACGTATTACTGTTACGTCACGAGGATAATCGAGATTATTCTGACTTGTTACTCGCTGACTTACCGCTTACAATTGTGAACATTGAAAATGATATCACCTAGGGAACGCTCGTTCGATATTTAATTAATTACTTGTTTATATATATGTACGTACTTAGATAAAAAATATCGCGAGGGAAACGAATTTTGAAATTTTTCTTTGCGACCGGTAGTAAAAAATTAAAAGTCATTTTCACATGTTAAAAGAAATTTAATGAAAGGAAACCTGAATTCAAAAAAAGTGAATGAGACATAAATTTCGATCAAGAATTTTACCGGAACTAACGATTTGTTTCAAATTCATGCGAGTAATAACAATAATAATAATAATAACAAGATAAATAATAATAACAATAATTAAGCATGAATAAAAATGTAAATTAAAAATAAAATCAAAAAATGTGATACAGAAATGCGTAATTTACGGCAAATTTTAAACGTATTGTATATAATAAATTAGTAGCGAAGAATATCCTTGGCTTTGATAATTATACTTGCTGAATAAAGTTAATAATTTGGAAGTATTAATTATGACAAACCAGAAAATTTGGTACACAATTTCTGGATCGCATTATTTCTGAAATATATACCTATATATGTGTACGCACACCAACACAGAGAGAAACAGGATCGAAATTTTACTTACATCTAATTATTTTGACATTTTGAGTAATTAGACTATACTTTTCATTTGTTTACACCAATTATTTTCCCCTTATTTCGTTTTCGTCTATGACCCTCACAATCATATTAAAAATAAAACGACATAATTTGATAAAAGTCAGACGTAAATTTACTTATAGAATACATGTATATATATATGTATACGCACATACACGCGCGCCCATGCATATGATTGTAGAATTTTAAAATTTGGAACAATTATGAAAAAATGTCTGTTTATGACACTGTGACCTAGAAAAATACTAATTTTGACTAATAGAGAAAAATTGAATACATTTTTGACTAACGCTTTTTTAAATGTTAATACGTCACAGTTTTTGTTTTTTGAAAATATTATTAAATGAAGAGTGTTCTGATTATTAAAATAGAACAGCTCAAAGTACAGAATGGATCTAACAATGTTAAAAAAATAAGAATAAGTAAATGTTAGACATTAATTTAAATCTCCTCCACATATGATCTAATCTGAAGTACACATCAAATATATATACATACATACATATATATATATATATATATATATATATATATATAAATATATATAACAAAAATAACACACATATATACATATATATAAAAATAATTTAATTATTTAATCACTGAATACTTTATTTATCACACATCGAAATTACACCATATACAGACATATACCCATGTGTGCATGTACATCATCATCTTTATTTATTCTTAACCGGTAGATTATTAAATTATTTTGTATCAGCATATCATTGAAATCTGTTTTCGATAATCCCTTCAATTCCAAGTAATTATTATATCCGGGGTTTTCGGTAGTGAGATCTGCTGCTCGTATATCCATCATGATTTTCGTCAAGGCATTCAGAATATCCCCAACTAATTGCTTCAACATCTCTGATGACTATTTTAAAAATATGTTTATCAATGTCTGGCTTATCTAATACTTGTTGACTAGTAACTTTATGTGTTTATTCTCATACGTCATATTTCCAACTCTATTAACTCAACTCTGTTATAATTTTCAAAGTGTACCCATCTTATATACGTAACATTTTGTAGGAATGTTTTACTTATTTATTTTGTGTATGGTCTGTTCATCTATTTTTCTATTTATACATCTATACATCAAACTATATAAGATAAATAGATAGACAAGTAAATAACAAACCCATCTCTATAAAACTCAGGGGCGGCTCCTGCAGGGGGCTCAAGGGCACGAGCCTCCCTGTAAGAGTTTTTAAGAAATGCATATTATTTAATGACTTAAACAAAAATCAGTATACCGAATAGAACTTTTAATTTTAAAATAATTTTTTTGTAAGAATCCATTTTAAAAAAGAATACAAAATATGCGTTTTTTGCATGGATTCCTTAAACGAACAGCTAAAACACCGGCTAACAATCGTCGGATTTTTTTAACTGTACTGGAACTACGCAATCGACTCGCGTCAACGTCCTCGATAGCTGATTTTCCGGTCACGTGATAATAACAACCAATAATACAGTACGTGGGCTATTCAGAATTGAGCCCTCACACGGTATATAGAATACATGCGAAAAACGAAGAGAACTGACGTTTCCGAGCATAACTTAAGGCGTCTGAGGGCTCTAGATAAGTGAGCCCTCGACTATTTCACACACGCTATTATAACCAGTTTTAACAATATATTTGCATTGCGCGTCGTTGTTTACTTATCGAAAAACACGTGTTTTCATTTGCCGTTTTTTTGCTTTTTTTTTAATCCTTCTTTCTCTTCTTTAAATAATCCATTTTACAAAATCGATTTTGTTACTTGAACGCAAGCACTGCTTTTCGCCGACACTTATTTTATAGTAATTTTTCAATGTGTAATATTTTTTATTTATCTGATTAAACGTTTAAATTTAATTATTGTTAAACGTTGATTTTTAAAACATAATGATGGATAATAAAATTAGTAATATTTTAAAAGGAAATTTTAAAATGCTTCCATTATCAGGAAAGGTTAGAATTAAGAAACTAGGGAGACCCACACCCATATTAAATTTAAATCAACAAGATAAAGTAGGTACACGTACTTTTATAAGACATTTGCCAAAAGAAATTTACAACAAATTCAAATGGATATGCGGATGTGAGGTAATTAATCGCTTTTTCTGTTTTCCTTGTGTACTTTTTTTTAAAGATGGAAGTGACATGACATGGGCACGATTAGGATTTAATGATCTAAAACATTTAAATCAAAGAGCAAAAAAGCACGAACTATCAGCTCGTCACATGAATTGTTGTATGGAACTAGGTTTAATGGGTTCTGTAAATATTGCGCTTAAATTAGATTCTGCTTATAGGTTAAACATTATTAAACATAATGAAGAAGTCAATAAAAATAGATATATATTAAAAAGAATAATTAACTGCATAAAGTTTTGTGGTAAGTTAGAACTGGCTCTAAAAGGACATAATGAATCTGAAGATTCTCAAAATCGTGGTGTTTTCAGGGAATTATTTGACTTTTCAGCAGAATTAGATACCATTTTAAAAGAACATTTAAATACTGCCACTATTTTCAAAGGTACATCTAAAACAATACAAAATGATATCCTAGAAAGTATGCTGGAAGTGTGTGAAAAGAGATTAAAAAAGAGATTAAGGAAAATGAATTTTTAGCTATTCAGTGCGACGAAACCACAGATATATCGAATCAGTGCCAAATGGTAATAATACTAAGATATTTACATCATGAAAATATACATGAACGGTTTTGAAGTTTTTTAAGAATAACTGATAGGTGAGCTGATGGTTTGACGCAATGCATAGAAACTGAATTAGATAAATTAATTGGAGACTCGCCTTTCAAGCTAATTGCTCAAACTTACGATGGAGCAAATGTAATGAGCGGCTCTACAAATGGCGTGCAGGCAAAGATAAAACAAAAATATAAATACGCTCATTTTATTCATTGTTATGCGCACCAACTGAATTTAATTATGCAAAAAGCAACAAGCCAGGATTCCAAAATTAGAATCTTTTTTTCAAATTTGTCCGCTATACCAAGCTTTTTTTCAAATTCGACTCATAGATGCGATGTACTGCGAGAAATTGTAAATAGGAAATTACCTAGAACAGTCACTACACGTTGGAATTATAATACGCGTACAGTAAATACTGTTTTCGAAAATCGGGAAAAATTAATAGAATGTTTCGAAGAACTAGAAGAAAAATCTAACAAAAATATTACTCGCAAGGAAGCATATAGTTTACGAAGAACCTTACAAGACCCAGATTTTATATTTTGGCTTACCTTATTCCATAAAATTATGCCACATGTAGATGTATTGTTTAATCAATTTCAGTCTAAAAATAAAGACAGTACCCAGCTTTTAAGAGATAAAGAAGACTTCGAAAAAATGGTATCCACTATTCGATACTCAAATGTAACGCAGTTCAAAATAACCGATAATGAAAATAAACGACGAAAAGTGGATCAAGAAAATAAAAATTCGGCTATTGCTAAAGAAGTATGCGGCACCATAACTAAGTGAAAGACAGACTTATAGGGGCCACTTAGAAGCTGCATTATTAGTTTCCACTGATAATTTTTCAAATTATTCTAAACATTTTCCCACATCAATTTTTGAATCCGTAATTAAATTTTATCCCATGTTGGAAAAAAATAAGCTAAAGACTGAACTCGAAGTAATTTATTCAAGATCAGATTTGCAAGGTATTATTGGTTGTTTAAATATGATGTCTTGGATATTTCAAAATGAATTATACGAAACATTCAGCGAAACAGTAAAACTGATCAAATTTATTCTGGTTACTCCAATGTCAACTGCCGAAGCAGAGCGATGTTTTTCCACACTCTTAAAAGAATAAAGACGTTTTTGAGAAATTCAATGAGTGAAGATCGCCTTAATAGCTTAGCAATGATATCTGTAAATAAAAGTTTGATACACGATATATCAGAATTTGATGAAAAAGCCATTGAAAATTTTGTTTCAAAAAAAGATAGAATAAACTTTTTATATAAAAATTAATTCTTTTAAAAACTGGTTTTAGTTATCATATTTATCACTTTTTTCTTTTTTTATGCTTTGCTATTTATTGAATTCGCGTATATTTTTTCGGATTAAATATTCGTTATCGTCGTTATTTCTGCTCGACAGAGGTTTTTAATACATTTCGTACTTTGGACTATTAATACAAGTTATTACGAGCAGTCGTCATTTTCAACTTTGCCTCTTTTGCCAAATGATCATTATATTTAGCTGGATTGGTTGACTTAATTTGCATTTATTTAGTATTTTTAAACACGTTATTTCTTCCTTCCGCGATATTCGATGCATCCTTCAGTAGCACCAGTGAGATGGCATGCTGATAAACTTCGTGACAATACATAAGTAAAAAAAAATCTAGTGGATGGCCTCATTGCTCAGTTCTAGATGAGAAGAAATTAGAAAAAAAAATCCGTGTGTAGTCTCTCTCTCTCTCTCTCTCTGTTTTATATATTTATTACGTAAGATGAATGATCTCAAAACGCAGTTTCTTAAATAACAGAACTAATAATGCCGGAATGTTTTTAATTTACCAGTTAAGTGACATAAACATCGATTATCGTCTTGGTTACAAGGTCGAACAAATCGAGTATTTTTGTCGGGTGTATTTTGAAGCGGAAAACAAGCCAGAAATAAATAAATAAATAAAAATATATTTCGAATTAATTAATTAATCACGTGTATCGCCGAATTTTGTTTTCAGTTATTACTCGGTGTATCAAGCAGACAGTCGTTATTTTCCACTAATTTAACGCGATAAATAAATGTAAAACAAAAAATAAAGTCGTTATTTTATTTTTAGTGAACCGTCTATTTTAAAGTAATAAAATTCAGGATTTAAAAATTTTGCGATCATGCTTCAACACACACACCCGAAAATATATATATATATATATATATATATATATATATATATATATATATATATATATGTATATATATAAAATATACTGTCCGTATTACGTATAAGTTTTCCCTAAGATATCAATTTTTTTCTTATCATTTGGACTATCAAATTTTATTTTAACCTCAGAACGCTTCAATAACAAAGTTGTTAATTTTACGATATGGATCATGAATTACGTCCAATATAAAAGCCGTTATTGGTTTTTATTTCCAAAAAATAAACGAAAGTGTTTTTAAAATTTTATTCATTTTTTTATTCGATACATCGCCAAAAATGGGTTCTATTATACTTAAATAAAACCGGTCTCGCGTTCTCTTAGTATTACGATAATGGATTCAATCGAGCGAATGAGTGAAGTAGAAACATTTTCGTTATATATTTCCGTTAACAAAAGCAATCTACGAGAGATACCGCGCGCGAAAAAAAAATATCCTCGGAATAAGCAATAAGAAGCCATCCGAGATGGATTACAAAAAATTTTGAAATTATCGGTGGTGTTTTTTCAAAGCGTATTGGGTATTGTTTTTTGAATCTGATACGCCTGAAAACAGATTCGTGTAAGTTAAACATGATAAACGGTTTACACTCGAAGAATACATCCGTCAGAAGCAATATCTATCTATCAATCTTACTATCTGTCACACTCACGATGCGCTTATATCTATTCACAGATTTCGTTCATTCATTTCATTCCGGCGAAATTTTGTACATCATCCCGCCATCGAGTGTACGACCGTCTACGAATCCTACAGCTTTCTGTTGGTATCCATTGCGTTAGATTTTTGGTTCATCCATGATCCGTTCTTCTAACCATGTGACCGGCTCAGCTCCATTTCAGTTGTATTACACATTCCAGTACATCCGTCAGTCTAGCCTGTTTGTCTTATTCACGTGTTGCACTTTCCATCCAACAATTTGATAGGAGCGTTGTTCTTTCTTGGGTCCTGTGCGTCGCTGTAACATTCTTAACGACGTACTTCGTAATACCCTTAATTTCGGCTCCATATGCGAGCACTGAGAAGATGCCTTGTTCATATACCGGTACATTCCGCGGCTCGCCAAAAGCTACTTGTAAGAAATACGTTTGGCTTATGATTTCTTACCGCATTGCTTCCTCGTCCGTTGTAATTACCTGACCTAAATGTACGTATAACCTATTCCAATTTTCGCTCTCTATTCGTATTTCTAATTAACGACGAGTATTTGTCGCATAACCTCGGTTACCCTACAGCTTTAAAGCAGGACTAAAATGGAGTTGGATAGGATATATCCGAAACAAAACGATGATAGGTAGACCAAACGTATGACACAGTTGACAATCGTCGCACAGGAGGAAGGCACATGAAGATGTGGAGGATGATATGAAATAGACAGGAATTAATTGGATTCGAACATTCGAGCGGCACAAGAAAAAATACGTTCGAACGGGCCTACAGCTAGCAGTGGGCTGATATAAGCACATATCGTAATATATATATATATATATATATATATATATATATATATATATATATATATATATATAAACACACACCTATAATAAAATAGATAATTTCCTTCTGGCAGAGTAACAAAGTGTTTTCGAAGAGACTGTTAGTTTTATCAATACAGTTCCGATCTGGAATACACGAAAGTTTGAGACGTTATTGAAGTCATTTCTAAAGTTCGATAAAATCAAAATTCAATCGTACATTAAAATTACATTTTAAAATCAGCAACGTATCGACGGTTTTTGAATATTCCCAGTCGGAAATTATCCGGCTCGAATGCCGTTTTTACTTTAACTCGGAGGTATACACATCATCCAGTATATACTTATAAAAGGAGATGGCGAATCGATTGATATCGTCATTTTATATTACGGTTCAAAGTAATCGAGCTACTAAAATTGGAAAGTTTCTCCGACGAGATATATCCAAAAGATCCGACAGAGAATAAAGAAGTATAAAAGATATTGTACGCGCGAAAAATTGAAATATTGAAGGGGTTTGATAACGAAATCTGACAAAGAAAAAAACAAACCAAATTTATCATATTCGATATTAGGTCAAATATTTGCGTACTTATACCATATTGTGCGTTATCTCTGAACGTATAATAGACGCGCTATTGTACTATCCGTGTAGGATATATCTAAGTGAGAAATAATGTTTTATCTACCGCCTTTAAAGAAGAAATAAATACTAGAGGAATAAATTTAGGCCAAACGAAATGAAAGCTAATTATTGGAAGGACGATATTATTAAGGGTCCATCGATAATGGGGACGATTAATAGTCGCAGGCGAGCTTAGTAGATTAATATATATATATATATGTCGAGCAAAATGTAAACGTAACTAATTACTAAAAAGATTATTTAATATAAGTAATTGACTGACTGTTGATAATAAGAACGATTAATGTGCATGCAACACACATGTTATATATATATATATAAATTATCGAACGGCAATAATGCTGTTTAAAATAATAACGTATATTATTTAAGGAAATAACACGAACACAACAAAAATCAGGTCAACTAGATTATACGTGAAGTACGAAGTGAATGGATGAAAACTGTTTTCCGGTTAAATGATAATAAATATATGTTAGATTAAAGTTGAATTTATTAAAACGAACCCCGAGAAAACTAGTTTAAGAAAAATGATACATCCGGTGCAGGGAAAAACAAATCATTTCGTAACTGAAACGTGAGCAGGTAGCAGAAAAATGGTTATTTATGAAAAACGCGTTTTAAAAAAATTTATATACGCTCTGCTTCATAGCGATTTTTACAATTCGTGGAGCGTAATAATAAATCAAATCGAAATTTCGCGAACTTTTAATTTTTGAATAATAATAATAAATTATTATTATTATCAGTACGGTATATGGATAACGAGCAAAAAATTACGTATTTAAACTCTCAAGTATAACACCCAGAAACTAATATTTCCGGAATACGGGAAAATTTATTAAGCCAGATTTAATTTGAAAATTTTAAAAACGTTGTTCGCAAAGACACGGATGTAAGTTGAAATTTTGAAAATTTCGCGTTGCGACGAAAATTTTATTATATCTAATTATGAAATTATAAATATAAACTAGCATTTTAATTTGTGCAGAAAAATGTAATGGAGTATCGCGAGGTTTTAGAATCGTGAAGAAAGTTGGATTAGGGAAATTCATCTGATTTGTCTATAGTGGTGTTCCTCGGTCTTCGGTGGATTTTATCTTCAAGAATGTCGCCAAGTAATCCCATGACGCGGCCAAGTTAATCGATTTAATAACGACCTTTTCTCTTCAATTTGTCGTAATACCTGTCCGGTTTGAATTTTTTTCTACCCATCTTATCCTTTCCATTTTCTTCCAGACCCACATCTCGAACGCTTGTAACTCAATCATATTAAGTTCATTTAAATAAATAAGCATATATATATATATATATATATATATAATCATCGTCGTATTGTTCACTGCTGAACATCGTTTGTAAGCTTATTTTTACGTACAAAATGATCTAGCATTCGAGGCACTATTTATATGCGACGCAGATGCGCGTGCACATGTTGTTATACGGAGTTGTGTACCACTGCCTTCTCCGTGATAATTAAGAATTAATTAACAAATGATGAAAACTTTTTATGTCACGTGTTGGTTTCGAACCCCCGACCGTCGAGTTGACCGTGGAGTTGACAGTCGAGCACTGTAGCAACTACGCCACCGCGACATTATATATATATAAACAAGTTTATACGTATATTGTATGGTAATTTGAATATGGTCGCTTAGAATTTTAACCAGTAATATATCCAACAAATAATTAAAGAAGACGATTTAGGCGGTGAAATGAATATGCGAAGAATAGAAACAAATCAAAATGTAATCGTCAAAAGTACTAGTAGCCGAGGTTATAAATTGAAGATATGAAAATTAAAAAGAACACAGATTTATCGTTAGAGATAGCTGCATCAGTTTGAAAATATCGTCATTTATATTTGTGAAGATGTCGCACGACAGCAGTTGACGCCACGCACGTACATTTTAACAAATAAGGGTGATCTTGTCTTTGGACGCATTATACGACCTATCGTTGATTGTAACGGTGCGTAGTCTATTTAATATTATTAATTGTGGCCAGTTCAGTGCATATTTCAGTAGTTCCTTTGAAGACACAGGTCCTATAGCACTATTTTTTCATCTATCTATCCGTGTAGCTATATCCGTCATCATAGTGCTATGAAGTATTTTCGAGATTAAGTGACAATGGTTCTTCTAATAGGTGGAATGTTGAGCGTAATTTCTTCGTTGATAAGACAACCGGTTATAATGCAACATGTCTCGTTTAATATTACCTCTACTTACCTTAGATGTGTTGATTGGCCCAAAGATGATTTTCTTGATGAGAATCATTATGTCAGGACCGTATTTTCGAGGATTTCTAGTTTGAATTTTATCGTAAACCGCGTTATGTTAAACAAATACAACGTCATGTGTTCTCTGGTAACTATCCTCTAAATAGTGAACGAAGTTCAATTATAAAAGCCCGCTTGCTGAACCTTACGTCTAGCAATTGCTGTTCGCGGTTAAATTTAAATAAATAATAATCATAATAAGTTTCATCCGTTGGAAAGAAGCTACTTCGTAGATAGTTAATACGTAAATAATTTTCGTACAACCGAATCGTCATTAATTTAAATCTAAATCTAACTTTAACGAGATAACAAATATTTTTTCGACGATTTCAACACCATCATCAGTAAAAACTACTTCACGGCTAATTACACCGACATATATAGCCTAAAACTAATCCGTTTAACAATCTCCACAAGATGAAGGTCGCGTCTGGTCGATAATCAAATTTTAGCACGCGCTTTTAATTGCGGACATTTATTTCTATTTAATTTTTCTCAAATCGACCTTTCGTAAATTTCTTTTTAGGTAATAATAAAATTTATAACTATCTCAATGACTTAGTTTCGTTTCGATCCGCTTAAAAAAAAAAACTGAGTACGAAGATATTAATGAAAAATCAAATTAAAGATAAACGATCGGAACTTTTTATTGTTTTCCTCTAAATTCTCAATGGAAATTCCGTCTAATTAAACAAATTAACCGTCTGTAAACTGTTGATGACAGTATCGGCGACGAGAAAAAAAAAACAGTGTTACCCTGTTATTACTAATATTAACCTCGCTCGTAAACATGAAATGTCCGCAATGCGTACGATAATTGTTGTAACCGCAACGATAATAAATAACGAAGAATAATAATGCAGGAAGTTAAAAGGGAAGGAAAAAATACGAATAATAAGGAACTGGAAAATCACGAAAGTTCTTATTATCGTCGACATTGCGGCCTCGTCTTTATTTCACGACCTTACACTAATCTGTAAACAACCGAACGATGACTTAACCCACATGGAGGGGCATTGTCTCCTTATTAAAACATACGCAGCCAGCCCTGATTATTTTCCTGGTTCGGTCAACTTGAACGAACCGATCGCATACAGCGCGGTATGCTATGGCTACCATTATTTGTCGTTACAGTACGCGTGTGCTCATTAACAAGACGCGATTTGAAATCCGCCACGATTAGGATTATAAAGTATCATATACGCGCGCAATTATTAGATACGTCATTATTACGATCTCTGTTAGTGTGTAAAGAAGAAATCTTTAAATTTACCGGATAAACCGGAATTATCGATTGAAGAATGAACAAAAATTAGGATTACACGTATAAAATTATTATATATATATATATATACACATAGATTATACATGTATAATATATATATATAAGTATATAAATATATATATATATATAATGCAGGGGCGAATATAATGGAGGGGCCCGGGCTTCCCCCGAAATGAGGAAATTAGGAACTAATAAAGTACGTTAATCTGAGTTAAACCAACATAAGTTGAGCGATGTATGCTCGAAATAGTCTTCGAAAATTTTATAAGCCTATATAGGTATTTAATTTAATTTAATTTAATTAGTTTGATACGTTATAACAAAATTATTCAAAATTATCGCGCATTTGACTCTTTTATTTCGGATAAGTGTTTGCGAATGCGTCTCAGGTATAATACGAGCGGCAGGCAGCGAGCGGCATCTTGGCCTCCAAAAAGATGTAATCTATATCCGATATCTGTCACTGATATAAATATATAAATATAGTACTTGCGCGAACGAGTTTTTCGCTGTATTTTTTTTTTTGTGTAAAATCGTTGAAACATATTTTAAAAACCGGTATGTTCACAAATATTTTAATCGATTTAATAAATTTTGGAGTTTTTCGATCGAATTTTTTTCTCTAAAATAATTCATCCGTAGATTAAAAAATATTTATATTCGAAATATATATTTTTGATTATATTTACCGAAACATACGCGGTAAAAAGTAAATTTCCGAGCTTAATACGCGATGGAGCTGAATTTTTTTTAGTGTAGATTTAGATAAGTATCAACAAAAAAGAATCGCAATTTCCAAAACTTTATGAGAGTTGTACTCGAGGTCGGGTCATAAAGATTCGAAGTTTGGTAATTTTCATCGGTGCTTTTTTTAATTACTCGATAAATTACGGGTATGTACAACATTTCATGAGAAAAAAGAAATTAAATTTCCAAAATTTGACGAGGTGTACTCTAGTCGCGGCCTAGAATTCGTAATTTCCATATAGGCCAATTTTAATTACAGGTATGTACAAAATTTGGTCAAAATTGTTAGAACCATTTCCGATATGGCCGAGGTATATATATATATATATATAAACAAGTATTGCTCGTTTAATAATATAAGATATATACTTGGAGGTTTGATTCTATCAAACTCCATGTGTGTTCAATATGTCGACTGAACGATAACGTCAATTGCAAGTGTAAACGAGGATTGTTACGTAAACGTGTCTTCATCGTCAGAGATCATGAAATTTTCGTGTACCGCGTTAATTAATTAATTAACTATTTCGCCTTTGTCACCGACGTTGTGAATGTCGCGACCTTATTTTCATCGATATACGGTCAATTGACTCACGACTATTACGTCAAACTTGTTTCTCTCTTTTTCTAACTATCTTTTTTATTTTTTTTTCTTAAAAAAAAAATGTACTAATAAAAAATAAATATAAATAATAAACAAAACAATAATGCGAGATCGACAACGAAACAAACTTGTTTACGTTAATAACGTATTTTATTTAATGACGTGATTTTACATGCACCTTACAGCATGTTTGCCACGGCAACTGATATTCTGACGTTATATATATATATATATATATATATATATATATATATATATATATAAAATGTATAATACAATAATAATAACGATCGGTTTGTTCATAATTTCGAAATTCGAGTGTTTCACGTAGGATGCAACGCCGACAACCGATTTTAATAAAAGTCTTTTTACGAAATCTATAATAGCGAAACTCAGCCGCGAGATAATGAGATGGTAATAATTAATCTTTTTTACGCCGATATGATTAAATTGAAAATAACATTAAATTGACCAAAGCCTCGAAATACGATAGGTGGAAAAATTTTTTAGAGTTACACGTATTTTACAATCCGCAACAAAAAGTTCCATTGATATAAAAATCGAAAATATCGCTTTAACCCTTTTATTATAATTACGTCATGGGTCGCGGATCATCATCATCATTAGTCGTATCAGTCCTTTGATTGGTAGCGCTGCAGTCTACTTTTTCATCTGATGCCGTAATTTGGTATCTACTCCTACACTATACATTATTTGTCCGATGTGGCATTTCCTCGGCCGGCCCCTCCTTCTTCTATCTTCTATCATTACTTCCAATATTCGTAGGACCAATTCACCGTGTCTTATCAGATGACCTATCTATCTATTTCTTCTCGTGCAGAGGTGGTTATAAAATTCTTTTCTTCCTTTCACTTTTTCCTTAACGTTCTTGTTTTTGATATTTTTTCGGTCCATTTGATCTTCATCATGCGTCTCCAGCACCATATTTCAAATGCTTTCAGGTTTTTTAATATCGACCTTCTGATGGAGATTGTAAAAACCGTACACAGCCGTACCGTTTGATGCGACTAAAGTCTAAAAACAAAGCGGTAAGTGTGCACCGTAATTGAAAACACCCAGTCATTAATTTAGAATTCCCATAGAAGACGAATAGGAATTCGAATTTCGTATTTAAAAAAAAAACAAAAAAAAAATATATTTTCAAAAAATGTAACGAACGTGGAAAGGACGAAGAGAAAACAGAACATACACGCGAGAGTGGATGTAAAATTTTCAACGCCCTCTATAATCGGTTAATATTTTATTTACCGTTATTAATTTTTTCCCAATTTTTCGACGAGTACAAACGGTTAATTTAATCATCGAGCCAAGTTTTTCTAATTCATAATAATATTCTGTCCTGTTAGCTCACATGTCACCCAGCTATTGTCGATGAAGAAACTGTTCTAACAAGCGTCAAAACAAAAATGTAGACCGCACTAGAATTCCTAACAAACCTTTTTAAAATCGATAAAATCTTCAGATCGAAACCACGGTGGCCACTGCAGGATGTGTCTCCGCTCGACCTTACAATAATCAACCGTGTGAGAATTCACATTTCTCTGACGCATGATTACGACTTCCATTAAACTTCACCTCCCGCAACCTGTCATTCGTTTCCAACAATGTTATCCTTCAATTCGTCACATACTTTTGTCTTGTACTAAATTTACAACATCCCGATCATCCCTAAACCTAAATCTTCCTATACAAAAGATACCCTCCAATTGCAACAGTCACCCAGATCTTGCTCTATATTAAATCTAACCAGATCGCCGGAGTAACTTAATCAGCAGCAATTGAATATGCCGTAATAGCATCTGTAGTTAAAGACGGCTCATAGTAAAAAATTATGATAAAATGTCGTTTCGAGTCTAATTGTATTTACGTCACATCCAATTTAATGAAAGGTATATATACACACTTTACAATAAGATATTAAAAGTGTATATATATATATATATAAATATATATATATAAACATATATAATATATATATATACGCGCATATAAATATTTATGTAGAACGGATTAAGAATAAATAACGGGTAATTGCGCACGTATTTGCACATGTAAAGCAAACCGGTACTAATCGAAGTAAATAACCGATAATTACAATTAACGCGTATTTTCGATCGAGATTATTACAAATCGATAATTTAGCGTACAAGGCATGCGACCTCATTAAGGAAAGCGAAACGAGGTTAATGAACACGAGATATTTTTATCATGATAACTAAGCAGGAAACAACGTCGATAACAATAACGACAGCAACAGCAACAACAATAGTAGTATTGAGGATGAGATCGTGATGATGATAAGAGTAAGAATAATTTCAAACTGCTCCGAGTAAAAGTATACTCTGAAGAATTGGAGCCACTCAGATGAGTAACTAGGTGAAGCAATGTGCACTACGAAAATAACTATGCCGTAACGCCGCGCTATTACAAAGTTGCAAAATCATAAACGGAATATTTCCTTGTGATCAGATATAATAATAATAGTAATAATAATAATAATAATATGGATGCTGATGATAATGATGACGGACGATCATAGTAATATTCATAATAACTTCGAATTGTGTCGAATAAAATCGTATACTCGGGAATAAAACGACCGAGGTGAATAACCATAGGTGAAGAATATTTCCCGGAGACCAGGAATAATAATAATAATAATTGATCGTGGATGATCATGGCGATACTAATATCATTTAGAATGTCAAAAATGTCAAGTAATACTTCGAAAATAAGAATAAAACTTCTATTCAATTGAATCAATAACAAGATCGAGAAAAAAGTTTAGTATAGTTTTATGTAGATTTAGCAAATGTTGTGATTTGAAATTAATTACAAGAAAATAAATTAAGACAAATAATATTGATCATTAATACATTCGGAATTAAGTTATAAATACATACATATATATATATACAAAATCGATACAATATTTGACAGAAATAATTAAAACGTATAATTCTGTAATAAACGAAGAAAAGGCAGCGGTAACGCGATAAAAACAAAGAAAACAGTAAACATATAAGTAAGTGGAAAAACGCTAAAGCAAGTGATGAGCGGCAGATATGTTGGAAAAATCCATAACGGCAGATAGAGAAATAGTAATGTGAATTAACCTAGCGAAGACGAGCAATCCTTAAAACGTATAAACTGGGAAACTAAGAAACGCTTCATAAAAACATATACATACGGAGTATAGTGTTGTACGAATCATAAACATTGATGGTTGATAAACAAAAGTACAACAGAATAGAAGCCTTTGAAATGTGGTACTGGCGGAACGTGCAAAAAATCGACTGGATGGAGAGAAGAACAAATGAGAATGTACTAGAAATAGTACGCGAATCGGGAACTCTAATAAATATAGGTTAAAAAGTAGAAGAAGGATTAAGCGGATAGGACATTTATTTCGTCATAATCAGACACCGGTACAAATATTCGAAGACAAAGTGGAAGTCAAGCGATGCGGATGAGACTCAAGAAAACATACATCCAGCGAATAATAAAACATACAGAAGCAGCGAGCTATGTAGATTTAAAACGAAACGTCGAACTAAAAGAATTTTAATGATAGTTTAAAAGGATCGAACATAACAAAAGGTTATCCACCAATCTCCGGATTGAAGACAAGAAGGAGAAGATATATATACATATTTATTTAATATATACATAATACATAATGCATATATATAAAAATATATATATGTGTGTGTGTGTGTGTATAACAAATACTGAGATAGACGACGTTTTATTCTGAATGTACATAAAAAATAATTTTTTTTTTTTAAATTTTTATGTACATAATTTATAGTAGGTAACAATATTATACTTTACGCGATATTTTAATTGTTTCTTATTTTACAGATGATTAAAAAATATTTAGCGTAATGTACACTTCGAAATTAATGCGCATTATAACGTGTATGAGTTATTTGAGAAAAATTATAAATAATCGTACGAACAACATTAAATAATAAAAACAATAATAATAATCAATCAATCAATCAATCAATATATTTTACAAAATTTCCAAAATCATGTATGAACAAATTAGTAATAGTAAATTAAATGGAATAAAGTATTATATTAATCATATTTATAGTCTCAGTTATACGCACGAATGCGCTAACACTGAGTTACACTTAGAATTTGAATATATTAAAATAGCTTAATCGTTAAATACCATTCTACGCTGCCAGCCATAAACAGTCTACATCTGCTCACACATTTTAAACAATTATAAGTTCATTATCTTATATAAAATCCACTATCATTACATTTTAACTAAGTACTGATGTATACTAACATACATAGAAACATAAAAAAATAAAAAATAAAAAATAAAAAAATAAAAAATAAAAAATATACACAGTCTCCTTTATTAATCAGTTTCACATGAAAATTAATACCAAATACACCGAGTATTTACATAAGCAAACCAAATTATAATAGAATGACTGAACTAAGGAAAATAAAATAAATTTCGGTGAACCAAATTATAAAAAAGAAATATACACACACATATACTCATACAAACATACATATACATATATACAGTTATATACATATGATCATACAATTATACTATTCCTTCCAGTACCAGAATCAAAACCTGCAAGAGCACCCATCTGAAAAGTTACACAAAATGTCCTCATTTAAAGCCAAAACATCAATATTTTTCACTGTTCTTTATTATACTACTTAATAATAATAATAATAATAATAATAATAATAATAATAATAGCAATAAAAAAGAACAAATACAAGGAAAGAAGAGGAAGCGGAATAGTTTTATTTCAATAGATACATAGGCAGCATATTCTTAACGTTAAGTACCTGTCACTCTATAATTATTATTCGAAAACTGGTGCTGTATTATTAACACAAACTATAATAAAATAAATCGGTTATACAGGAAAAAGCAAATAAAAAAATCTGCAAGCAGAACAAAGAAAATACGTAGTTAGATAAGTATACACACACATATGATCATGTATATATATATATATATATATATATATCAGTGGCGGCTCGTGCATAAGGGCCGCAGGGCTGCAGCCTCACCTACAAAATTACCAGTATAATTTTTTTTTCATATTCAAAAATCAATTAAAATTATCCAAAATTTTGAAATTTCGTTTAAAAAAGTAATTTTTTCTCTTTGGATGCTCATTCTAGAACGTTGTGATGGCTACGTATGATGCAGCTCTTGTTGGCACATTTAGGAAACATAAAAAGCGTAGTTCCACGAGAAAACGATGTTAAAGGCGCATGCGCAGTGGTTTCTTTTTAACCGCGTTCGGGCTGCACAAAAACCAGCCCAATACAGCTCTCGTTCACGTGTTTAGAAAACATAAAGTGCGTGGAAACGGAACCGGACGATGGTAAAAGCGCATGCGCAATAGTTCTTTTTTTGCCCGCTTTCAGGCTGCATGAAAACCAGCCCAGCCAGGTAGACTTGTATTTCAAGATTAATATTCCAACTGCAGAATGAAATGTTGACGCGCGCGTTCTTCTATTATTGTTGCTCATTTACTTATGTTTTATTGATTGAATAAATATATTTATTTATAAGGATTTTATTACTTCGATTGTTTTGGTAGAAAGGCTAACTTTAATTATGGCTGGAAATAGCGATTTTCGTGAAAATGAATTGAATTCGGTTTTGTGTTTGCTGAATAACAAATTTTTGCGGTTATCCTTTGCAGAAAAGTGTAACGTTAAGGCTCATGGGAGGCCGACTCCGCAATTGAATATTATACAAACGTCATTTAGCCGAAACAATACTTTTGAAAGAAAATTCAAAACGGATATTTATTCAAAATGTGACTGGCTTTGCGGTTGTGAAATTAAAACGCTTTCTTTTGTTTTCCTTGTCTACTTTTTGGCGGTGAAATTTCTTGGACTCAAACTAGTGTGGTAGACTTGAAACATTTGAATGAAAAAATCAAGAAACACGAAAATTCAGCACAACATATAAAAAATTCGATAGATTTTAGTATGCTGGGAAAAATTAATATAGCGACACAGGTAAGCAAAGCGTATAAATTAAATATCAGAAAGTTAACGTCAAAAAGAATAGGGATATTTTATCAAAATTCATCGACTGCCTGATATTTTGCGGTAAATTTGAACTTCTGCTACGAGGACATAATGAAAAAGCGGATTCCGATAATCCTGGTATTTTCGAGGATTGTTAAATTTCGCAGGGATATTGGATGAAAATTTGAAAGTGCATTTTGAAAATTCTACAGTGTTTAAAGATAACTCAAAAACAATTCAAAATGAATTGTTGGATTGTATGTTAGACATTTGTCGAACTGAAATTTCTAATGAAATTGAACAAGCTCAATTTTTGGTTGTTATGTCCGATGATACGACTGATATCTCTGAGAAAACACAGGAGGTAATTGTTTTTCGTTACGAATTCAATGGAACCACATACGAAAGATTCTGGGGATTTTATAACCCTGAGTCACGAGATGCAGAAGGATTATCGAAACAGATTTTGGAGCAGTTGAAAATTGTTTTAAAAGATAATACTGGGAAACTAATTGCTCAAACTTACGATGTCGCCGCAGTTATGAGCGGAGCGCGTGGCAGTGTTCAAAAAATAGTAAAAGAAACTTACGCAAATGCCCATTTCATTCATTGCTATGCTCATAAATTAAATTTAGTAATGAGTAAATCAGTTTCAACTAATAGAGAAGTACGCATCTTTTTTAGTAGCTTGTCAGGAATTTCAGCATTTGTTTCGCGTTCTTCTCAGAGATTAGCTGAGCTTGAAAATTGCATGTCAAGAAGAATTCCACGTGGTTCCGATACAAGATGTAATTTCAATTCAAGAGTCGTAAATACAGTTTTTGAAAACATTGAACACCTGAAAGAATGTTTCGAAAAATTGCAGAATTCAAATAATACCCAAACGGTTAATGAAGCATCCGGTCTTCTTCGTCTTCTCAATGACAACAACTTTATATTTTGGCTTGGCGTCTTCCATCCTATTATGCCACACGTTGATTTACTATACGATGCATTTCAAAATCGCAATATTAATTCTTCGAGCGCTTTTTCATCACTGGAAAATTTTTATCGCGCAATTTCTTTAATCAGAGAAACGAATTTCGAAAACTTGGTATCCACAAATACTGATTCTATGCCCGTATCTCGTAAGAGGAAATGTGATGAAAATCGAAACGCCGCTGTCAAAGAAGTTTGTGACACAATATGTATGCAAGCTAGGGTTAGATTCGAATTTACTGGTCATCTGTCTGCAGGAAAGTTGCTGTTATAAGAGAAATTTGAAACGTACTGCAGGCAATTTCCTTCTCAAGAATTTAACGAAACTTACCAGGCATATCCCATGCTAAATAAAAATCGTTTGCAAACTGAACTTTCTGTTCTATACGAAAGAAATTCAGAATTTTACCTTGCATCGGGAGTTGCGCAACTCTACCAATTGTTTCGAAACACCGGTATTTACAAAACACTCGGCAAAGTATATGTTTGATGAACATTTTGTTAACGTCTCCTATGACAACTGCTGAAGTGGAAAGGTGTTTTTCTTCCTTGAAAAGAATTAAAACATATTTACGGAGTACAATGCTGGAAGACGGAGTTTCTGCGCTTGCAATGATAAATATTGAGAAAACTCTTATCGATACAATTCCTAACTTCCACAGCAAGGTAACTGACCGGTTCGCGAAAATGAAAAACCATTGTATGGACTTCATATACAAATAAATTTTGAAGTAAGTGCTTTGAAATTACACATTTTTTAAAATTTTCTTAGAATGGCCGATTCTAAATTTTATTTTTGTTTAGAAAATTTAGAATTTTAAGTTTTTATGAAATGGTAGCCTAGCTGTATGTTTTTTATTAAAAAAAAATTTCAACTAGGTAAAACTTTTAGCCCCTCCGCTTCGAAAACCCACGAGCCGCCACTGATATATATAAAACATGCATTCGCATATACAAGAGTAACAATAACGGAATAAACGCTAAAGATGATAAAAATAACCTACGCTTAATTCTACGATGTTTACGCCTGGTTTAACGAATGGCGAGACTTCGTATTATTAATTATACTACTAATATTAAATATTAAATATTAAACGAAAATCCAGAACGATTACCTAATAGCGAATTTGTTTTTAACAATGAATACTCTTACTATTAATGGCAACTTTCGCTAACGGCGGTTGAAAGTTACCTAATACAGAGAATAGTTTCTGTTTTATCTGTGTTAATTTTTAACCTCCAACAAGTTTATAAAACTTAAATACACAGTTCTAGCGTATTTTAATAATCCGTTGCATATTATAGTATTTCGTCCGAAAGATCTTAAATCATCGGTATATAGTGAAAATGAATAACAGTCAATAGACAACGACACATTATAATAAAGTACGCTAAAAAAATAAACAAAATGTGTTAGTACGTCTTCATTTAATTAGTAAAAAGTATCGTTCATCGTATAATTTTGAAAACAAAATATTGTACTCCTGCTTTAGAAATATACGTAGATGTAAGCATATTGATTGTCATGTATATGTACACGAATATCTGTTGTAAATAAATAAAGTATCGGTGCTGAAGGATTACTTAGCTCCAAATATATATATTTTTTTTTTCATTACATACCAGCATATTCTAAAATTCTTCTTTTAAATCTAGTAGAATAACTATTGTAATGATTTACGTTTTTATTATTAGCAAAAGTTATATAGCGTGGTTAACAAACAACCCGTTATTTACAAACCTACACGCACTATATATATAAATTAATATATATATATATATATATATATATATATATATATATATATATATATAAAAGTATACATGTACAGAATTCCGCAAAAGTGAATAAATTGTTTTCAACTATAAACATCTTTATAAAGTGTAAGCAGCAAGGACACAAATATGTATAAATCTAGAATCTGACTTTACCTGTTAGACGTAATGAAGAAAAGAATATCATAAATAAATAAGTCGTAAGAGACAGTAATAAACTATTATTATTTAGTACATCTATAACACTTGTTTAGCCGCAAGTGTTGGTGACAATAAAATAAAAAAGTCGATATTGTTAAAACAGAATATATATACTGCTGCAAAAATGAAAATTGCTTATTTATTTATGTCGCTGTATCGCACGTTGATAGTTTATACGAGAAAATTATATTCGATCAGAGCAAAACATTCGATATACAAGAATAATTTATATCTTCCAACTTTTCATACGGACAAGAAAAAAAAACAGAAAAAAAAATTACAACATATTTGTGCCAATTTTATAGTGAAAAAAGTAATACATTTAAATATGACTCCTTATTATAAATTCCAATTATAGCTTTCGCTAGGTTACAACTATAAATTAATTATCAGAGGGGGTTGTAATTTATACTCTTTCTGGTATTCATAACACACACGCACATATATATATATCAATTATGAAACGTATACATTAAAATTTCAGGTTCTGTAAATCTGGTTGAATATAATTTCATCTATACTCTTTTCCTCCAAAAAAATTAACTCCTTAATTTCTTACTTTTATCGTATAACTAATTAGGAGAATTTATCAACTAATAACACCTACTGTTACCACACATATAATTATACTTATTTCAAACACGTTTGAATGTTGTAGGTTAAAAAAATTTCAGCGTCTTGATATTAACGTTTATAAATAAGGAATTAGTTACAACACTTTCTGATAAAATTCTGTATATATATATATATATATATATATATATATATATATTGTATATAATAGAATAGCATGGAGGTCAATTGACAATAAAGAAACAAAGATAGAAGCTAAATTGTTGGTGTGATCACTTAAAACGAGTTACAGGGGAAAATTTAATAAGAATAGCTTAGGATCGTAATAACTGAAAACAATTGGGGAAAGCCTACGTCCAGCAGTGGACTGATGTAGGCTGAAGATTATATACGGGCTATTCTATTATATATATATATATATATATATATATATATATATATATATATATATATATATATATATATGTGTGTGTATGTATATATATATGTGTGTATATATATATATAATATATATGTAATATATATACACAGAATTTGAAAAGTAGAGATTACAGGATCCATGAAAAAGAGGAGAATCATGTTTTATGGGCACGTTAAGAGAATGGAGGGAAATAGGCTGACTAAATAGATATTTAACTTTTTTAACAGAAACTGTTAAACAAGAATTGGATGGTTTCAAGAAACTAAGAAAGATATACAAATGAAAATTTCGGATAAAGATATTTAAGATAGGAACCAACTGTGGAGAAAAATTATGGAATTTCATAACTTTCTGAAACCAACAGAACGAACACGTGAAAAAATGGTGTGAAAAACGTAAAGAAGGTCATAGCTTAAAAATGATAAGAATACAAAAAAAACAATAGGTTGAAGGAACTAAATCAAGAAGAATGTCAGCCGAAAATCAAGAAAAAACTGGAGCCAAATGGAGTGAACAAATAAAACAGTTACACAGTGAGAAAATGAAATAATATTGGAAAAGAAAGAAAAATTTCAGTCCCTGATTTCGTTGTTTTACGTGGTCCTTGTTGCCCGAGATCGATAAATAATAATAATAATAATTATATATATATATGCATATATATGTATATGTATATGGGACGGTGTTGTTGGTTTTGAATAAACTGGACCAATATTTTTTAATGAAATTTTATTGTTTAAAATACCGAATGTTGACTTCGTGTATACAATCGTGCAATATTATATCGAAATCGAATAGGCTCAAAAATTATGGACACGCGTTTTTAACGGATGTAATGTTTATTATTTGCCATTTATGGCAATATAAAGAGAGCGTTCAAAATTATGGACACGATGTCGGAACGGGTTAAAAGTAGGTAAACGAGAGATTAGGGGACAATGATTTGTGGAACACAATATCGTCCAGATGACCGCCATTTGCAACAATACATTCATTCAATCTCTACAAAATTTTCGAAGAATTTTTGAAATTTCTTCAGAAATCCGTGTTTTCAAGTCTTCTAGATCTCGTAGATGTGTTTCATAAACGCGTCTCTTAAGGTATCCACACAAAAAAATTGCGTAACATTTTTTTTCACCTTCTAATCTAGAACTGACGTGTCCAACCCGTCATCTACCAGATGTAATGAGTGTGAAAAAAAATAAAAAAGTAAAAACAAATTAGGAGTCGATCCAGCGACAGAACGCCCAAGTTATGAATGATGGCAGCCCGAAAGCATTATCTGAAGTCGGTAATACGTTTTCTCTCCGATTGAACTTGCAAACTTATTAACCAGCGGATTTTCGTGGGTTTCCAATCAGTTAATTGCGAGCAGCTCGTTGGATTACCTGTTTCACGTATTGTATCTGAAGATCTTTATGCAATGTGTAGTTAGCGACATACCATGGAGCGCCTGCTATCCTTCGTAGTATCTTTTTCTGGTACCGCTGTACTTTTGGAATGTTGGTCTTAGAGGAAAATACCCATAGCTCGCAGCCATATAGCTATATTGGTTTAAGTATCGTATTGTATACTAAAAGTTTATTTTTAATATCTAGTTGCGATCTAGGTTCTAATAACCACTTTAATAATAATAATAAAATATATATTTTTTCATTTGATTTTACATAATATAAAAATTTATACAGCAACCTGAAGATGCCGAGTGGACGCACTAGGACACTCGTGTGAAGATAGTATTACCGTATCATCGGCTTGTATTTTCTGGAATATCTCTCATAAAGATTGAGTATAAGAGTGGCCGCAGGATACTGCCCTCAGGTACTCCAGTCTGAATTTGATGGGGATATGATTGACAATTATTAATTATTACATGAAAATATCGATCCTCCATGTATGATTTCAAAATATTATAATATTCCAGTGGCAAGATTTGTTTGCATTTATAGAGAAGTCCCGGATGCCAAACTCTATCAAAGGCTTATTTCACATCGAGAAATACGGTGGAACAAACTTTCTTCAAGACACTGTTCAATTTGGCTTACAACTCGATAAACCTGCTGTACAGTTGAGTGTCCAATACGGAATCGAATTGATGATTCGGTATTGCCCTCTCTGATCAGTAATTTTCTGAAGCCTTTTTTGTATAGGAGAGAGATGGGTCGATAAGGTGTAATATTTTCTGGGGGTTTATCTGATTTTAATATCATTTTAATATTAGCAAATTTCCATAGTATCGCAACATACTGAAGTGTTAGCATTGCGTTATACGTATGTCGGAAATACTAATTACGTTCTTGGAAGTTGCTTAAGAATGTTTTGTAGTAATTAGATCATACTTCGGCGCTTTTTTATTATTCGGTTTTTTTATTATGGCTCCTATCTCCATTGGAGAAAATGGTTTTATCTGTTGCTGAGAAATGTTTGATATAATCATGAACTTTCAAGATGTGACTGAAAAGTGTATGCCAGATGAGTAGCGAATATTTCTGTTTTGATTTCGTCGTCTATTATTGCTCAATTTCCGCCATGCGTTTTGATCGGATCATTTCTAGATTTTGGGCGATTCATATATTTAGTTGCGTTCCACAAGGAGTAGTTGTATTCCTTAGAACTAGATAACTTACATAATTGGTAAATGAATCGTTTTTAAATTTTTGTAATAGCATCTTAAGCTTTTTCGTTTGATTATTTAGTTGAGTTTTGTCTTTTGGGCATCTAGTAATCATCCATCGTTTACGCAGTTGCCTTATAATAGTTACTTGTTTACGAACAAAGTCAGGATAAATTATAGTTTGACTTTGATGTTTAGCGGTAAAGTACTTGAATAAGCAGCATTTACAATGTGGTTAGTAAATAAAATTGTGGCGTCATCGATACTAGACTTTGTTTTTAGTGAAATAGATCTACTAAGCTATCTAATAGCTGTTTAAACTTGTTCCAGTCAGTAAGCATATTAGTTAGCGTAGGTTCCGGGTAACTAATCGTTATTTTAAACAATTGAATGGTCCGAAGATAACGAGGAGTTGTCATTAGTGACTTTAAAATATGTTTCTGAAATAACTTTTATTATAAAACATTCTAGATCAGTAATCTTATTTTTGTCCAATTAGGTAGGCAATCCTCCGGATACAATGCTGCAATGTTCAGTATCAATAACAGTTATTAAGTAGTTATTAAGTTGTTTCCTCTGGAGTAATTAACCTAGAAGCGCAATGCGTGTACTTCGGATTAAAGTCACCTCCAATAAGAAATCGCTCACCCATTCTTTTCATTAGCTTTAACTTTTCGAAACTGCGCTGTCGTGATCGATTCACGCCGAAAATAACGTTCCACGCAAAACGCGCGCTCGTTCTCGTTATAGAATATCATGATAACTGAAACTAACAAAAACGAATCTCTGGTATGTACACTAAACGTGAAGTTCACGATTTGCGTTGTAGCAGTCTTATAAACTGCGCTATTCAACGAATAAAATCGTCCGTCTTCTCTGGGTTGTCCTTATATATATATATATATCAACCTAAAAAATGTACGGAATTGATTTCGCTGAACAGGAAAACAGAAACTAGACGACTAAAATGAAGACAAAAATATATTAAACAGATTCGGAACGGAAAGCAAGACACAGAACAAATTGAAACCCGATGCAAGCTGAATACATATTACAAGAACAACATTTCAAAGGATGTGCTCAATGTTAGGCTTAATTCACAATTATTTAACTACTTTATAAATGTTATACTTAGATCGAAAAAATGAATGCGTTATTATTGTTATATGTACACGACGTGATACGGAAATTTTTAAGTAATATATAAAATAAACATACCGCATTTTGTCGTTCTTCCGTAGTAGAAATGTTATTCAACCAACAAGTGTCGTTGTGGGCGGAAGTTTCCAACAACGAAACAGAATTGATCGCTAATGGTTCGTCTAACGCGTCGATATCGTCGACCAGATTATTATTTCCAAATTCGAATAGATCATTAACGCGTCCGTTCAAAATCGAAAAATTATCTATGTTCGGCATGGTCGAATTGTAAGCTGCAGAGTCGACCGATCCTGGATTCAGTGTAAATAAATCTAAATCTTCCGCCAGGAAAGTTTGCTTACATACTTCCGTGTAGAACTTGTGCAACACTTTCTGCAATTAAAACACGTATTGCTTCGTGAATAGAATTTTATTTCAATAAGGAAGTTTTTAGTCGCGTTTGATTGGTTAATGTCTATTTTTATACGATAAATATTACGGTAGTAATAAAACTATAAGCGAACTAGTGTCGTTAGTTTCTCGCATTCTGTTCGCGCAATCTGAGTTTGAATCTCACTACGGGCAGGAATCGGCAAAAAGGTAGCCTACTTAGCTTGTTGGAAAGTAAGTTCTATCAACTATCATCTTTATGTAAGGTACCATGGAGGATCGATTCTTACTTAAAAGAGTTGATAATTCTGAAACGTGTAAGTTTTTTCAGTCGTAATTAGAGATTTATTCAGCAAAAAATCCCCTACTTAGCTGATAGAACTCAGACCTGGTTACGCTGATCTTATTATACCTAACTCACTCAAATATTCATCCGTTCCATACAAGTGCGTTTTTTTAAAGATCGATATTAACATTACATTTTTTTTCTTCCCTACCTCAAACTGGAAGTCGAATTGTATATTTTTATCAATAATCACTAATTTACGGCTCGATCATATGTTAGTTTTTACAGTTTACGGCGCCCGGTCATTATAGATGGTTAAAAAAATACGGCATCTCAACTTATTATATTGCCCACCTGAATTACACCAAACTGTTTAGGTTTCCGAAATTTTGCAGTGTGTTTACCATCAGAGGCTTTCGCCATCCTCAAAGCAATTCAGTATATCCGATCTAATAGGGTCAAGAGAAAAATATTAATCGCGAGTGACTCTCTTTGTATTCTTAAAGCCAAGTCTAGACTATCCTACCACAGTGACTATACTTTGTTAACCATTGTAGAAAATTATTTTATTTACACGATAACCTTGTATCTTTCGTTTGGGCTCCAGCCAATGCGAGTATTCAGGGAAATTAAACTTGGGCATCGCAAGCATTCTCATTTCATCTTCTTGTTCAATTACGTCCGTTCTTGGAGATCTTCTTCATCGATGGAAGTCGATAAAAGACGACTTAACTTTTACAAATTTATCCAACTTAATCTACCTACCACATCCATTCTCGCACTTACACCTCCTAAGAACCTCTCAGCTCGGTTCCTCTTTCCAGGTCAGACTTTGTTCCAACCAGCCATTTGTACACCATCAATCGTACTTCCTCTGTATACTGTACTGTACATGCAGGAACTATATTTAACGCTATTCATGTAATTTGTGATTGTAACTCGTATAGCAGCGGTAAGGATGCCTTTATTAATAACATTTTGCAATAAAATATTTATGGCCCTTTTCCGTTTCCTACTTATTGGCCCCGAATAACAACTCGCAGATCTGGCTACCTATGTGTATATATGTAAGATTAATACCTAAGGTTTTTTTCTCTTTTATCTTCTTTGTTGTCTTCTATATGATATATTTCTATGAAAACGGTATTGACAATGGATAATTTTGGTATTCACACCTAAGCCAAGTTAATTGAAACAGTTATAGCCGTTTCCGAAATGGCCGATTTTTTTAAAACATTTCTGGACGTAACAGAACATTAGATATTTTTATTTTATTATGAGCATGCGTAACTACATATGTCTTTGCTGATGATTATAAATTATTGGAAAGATCTGGGTAGATTTAATATAGGCCAAGACTTGGGCGACTGTTGCAGGATCATTAGATAGTTGTGTAAGAAGATTTAGGTTAAGGAATGAGCGGGATATTGTAAAAAAGTATATGATGAATGAAGGATAACTTTGTTGGAAACCGAAAAGACAGGTCGTTAGGGAAGACGTAATCAAGAGTCAGAGAAATTGTGACCAAGTCTTAAACGGTTGATAATTGTAAAGTCGCGCCGAGACACACGCTCCGGTAGCCACCGTAGTTCGATCGATGATTTTATTGATTTTAAATGGGAATTCCAGTCTGCACTCCATTTCTGTTTTGAATCTTGTTGGAATAGTCTCTTCATTGATAGTAGCTGTGTGACATCTGGGACCACAGAGCAGTAGAGACTTAAAATTCAAATAAATGGTTTAAATATTTCTTTATCGGACAGCGGTAAATTTAGAAATAGAATATAAAAGAATGAGTGATATTTGAATTTTATTTAAAAAATTCGAAGAACCAATTAAATTTATTCATCACGCTCGCAATTATAAAATAATACTAAAAGTATCTTCGTATTTTTCTACCGGTGGCGTAAAAAGCGCGCAGTTCAATCGTGGAAAATAAATACTGAAGTATTAATTATTTTCAATAATTAACATTTTACGATATATCATTAATTTCGTAGATAATTTTTTTACCAGTTACGTACAATATGCCTTACATATACATATATATATAAAATCTTGTTATCCGTACGTGGTGAACTACGTATGTATTTCGTAGTGCCCATAATTTATGTCATATTATTAACCTTCAAGATCATTTTATTTACCTTAATGGGGTCGCGTCGTTGTTTATATGCTAGCCCCTTTTTTGCCGTTTTTATAAAAATGACGCAAGAATTACCGGACGATCACGTAACAGACTAGCCATGAGGCTGCTGACTTTGTAAATGATTATACCGACATAACTTAAAAATAATTTAAACTTGTTTTGTTTTCAGTGAAACTGATCATACTTCGTGTATATATATATATATATATATATATATATATATATATATATATATATATATATATATATATACGTGTGTGTATAATTTATATATATAAAACACGCGGTTTTCCTACAATTTCCTGAACCGTTTAATCACAAATCAACTCATTATTATTATTATTATTATTATTATCTAGGAGTGGTAGATGAACTTTTGAGGTTTATCTTCCTATTAATCGTTTATAAAATAAACAAAATGTTTTGCCAAATTGTAAATTTTAATATAAATTACTTTACGTTTACATGAAACCTCTCAATTTTAATTTATTAGGATTTTTAACAAACCTAAATTTTATTTTACACTACTAATAAATGACATGAAGTCCATTCGACACAAGTCATATCGACAAGAGTACCTCATTAATAATATCAAAGTCAACAAATTGCAATATAAATAGAAGAACCTTCTAAAAATGTAATCAGAAAAACTGAAAATTATGAAGTTAGATTATCAATCCCAAGATAAAAAATTGTAATATTAAACCGAAATATATCAAAAATTTATTTCCGCATGGATAAGTGCAAAAGTTATACAATTAGAAAAGTATAAAAATTATAAATTGTCGTATAAATAATAAATCTTTAGTAAGGAAAGAATTCTACGTAGATTAAAATTGGCCAGTAATAATACGAACAACAATGAAACAATTCACATATCGAAATGTACACAGTTAAAGAAACACCAATAAGAATTTGAAGAAGAAAAACTAATTTCAGAAAGAGATGAAATGTAGACTCATTCGTTTGTTTGCTAGTAATATGCTCACGCAACCGCACCCATGTGTTATGAACAACGCAACTAGAAAAAGCTGTTCTGCGACGTCAAGTGTGCGTACTTCAAGGATTCCGATTGCCAAATGATTGCAACCAGCGGTCACTAATACAGCCCTAAGTTCTCTTCAGGTTGCACCACGTGTGTAACCACCGATTGTTGTAACTATGCATTTTAAAACACTTTTTTAAGAAGATTTCTTACTTTTTATAATATATTCTACGAAAAATATAATTACAATTGGCTTAGTTTGTTTTTCCATAAAATAATTCGTAGTTCTAGCTATTTTATTACATCATCAATTTTTATGCTGTTCTGTATATTTCTAGCGGTTGCGCAACCATGCAACCTTTATGTACAAGCCGTCACTGCAACAGTCAATAATTGTTTACATCCAGAAATCGAAGAATTTTCGTCATATTACAAACTAAAATTAGTACAGCATAATATTACAAACCGAAATTAATGCGACATATATTGCAAATAAAATACAACTGTAAATAACTATTCACATCTAGAAACTAAAGAAATTTTGTCATTACAAGCCAAAATTGGTACTACGTATTTAAGCTATACGGGTTCCCTTTTCTTGTCTCTGCATCGGGTCCTTTTATTTTTACTCGTTTTTTATTCAGTCCTAATCAAACACAAACGTTTTGAGTTAACCGTATGATTTTCTTCTAGATAAATATAAAAATGAAGCAAAATACTACATTATTAAAGAATTAGCGAACAGCAAAAAGAGAAATGATGATAGTTGTTTTTTTATTATTCATATATTTTAAAATTGTAAACTTCGGTTATATGTATTTAAAACTTTTGTTTAATCACTTAAGTTTCGTCAACATCTCTGTAGAATCATACATGAAAGTTATTTCTAAACAGAAATTGTTCTGACGACATTGTATATAAAATATAATGGAACAGAACAAATTTATTTCATACATAAATTTTTACAGTGTTACAATTACATTCGTTAGGCTAAATACTTTAGAAAATAACTTTAGAAAATCATTAAGAAATTAATTTTAAATTAAAAAATTTTTTTTTTACAATAATTAACTTTAAACTGTTTAATAATGAGTTTTAAATCGCAGAACTTAACTTTTAAATAAAATGAATTCTAGAAATCTACGTTTAAGTGTACGAGGACCACATTTAGTGCAACGTTCGCCTAGATGCGATAAATTTTAACTATACATATAATTCTAATTAATTTATTATAGTGCTTATCATTCTTTCCATAAAATTTTTGAGATATGTTTTGATTAATTATGTAAATAATTATTTAACGTTCAGCTAAATCATGCAGCAATGATTTTTTGTGTAATCTGTAATTTGTATAAGTACTATCAGATTCGTAAAACCCCACAAGACACGTGTATGTCAATATTGAGTGGGATGAAAGTAGTATAGACCAATTTTTTATTTGTTTTACCTAAGACCGGACTTGAATTCTATCACTATCCATTATCACACCTAAATATTTAACTTCTTTATCGAACGGAACTTGCTTCGATTTCACCACAATGTCAGATAAAGATGATAGTCTTCCTCTTGAGTGAATAGAACAGTCTCTGTTATCTCAGAGTTAAGATTTATTTTCCACCTCTTATAGTATTCAGAAATTGAGCTTTTCGTAATTTCCTATAAATGGTATCTGTTCTATACGAAGCGCAGTATAAAGCTGAGTCATCAGCTTATAATGCGGTGTATACGAACGATATTTTTGGGATATCGTTTAACAATATTATACCCGGATATGGACCACTCCTTGAGGAACTTTTAAATAATACGTCTTTCATCGAGAAATTACTTTATTGTTTAAATAAATCGCCATTAATTTAATAAGACATAGCGGGAACTGAGATATAGTCACTTTATATACGTAACGCTGTATCTAAAGCATTCTTTAAGTAATTCAATATCATACCTGTACGTTTTTATGTATTAAAATAAAAATAAGAAATTCTGATAAATTGACGCGCCTCAGAATAATCTGATCTAAATCTAAACTGTTCTAAGAACTCAATTTTTCGAAGAAAACGTTTATAACTTATTCAAGATAATGTTTTCTACAATTTTACTTTGAATTATTAAATTGGATTACCTAACCCTCCTTCATTCGGACAACACGCATATATCTGCGAATCCATCACGTGCATTATGAATTATTATGCTAGTTAGCGGATTAATAAAAATTTTTTGAAACATCACGTTCCATTTTAATATTGCCAACAGCGTACGTGTAAAAATAAAATATGCTTAACATATATAAACACATATGTACATTATATATATAATACGCAATACATATGCGTATTGATGGTAATTAATTTTTTTTTGTACCAATAATAAAATAATTTTCTACTACTTTATTTTCACAAACATAGTTAAAAATCATACCTTCCTAAGCTGCGATTTTGCATTAATACGCGTGTGTGTTAATATTTTTATCGTGGCAATATTTTTGAAACTGAATTTTCCTCCTGTCGTGTTTATTAAAATGGATAAGCCTTTACGTTGAATAGATGTACACAATATTTGAGGTGCGGTTGAAACAATCAACAATAAAAAAATTAAAATTACAAATCGCCGTAAGTAATGTTCTAATCCGTAGATTTCGGAAATGTTATCCAGTTCAAGCGAAATCGTGACCCTTTTCCAAGAAATTAGGTACTCAGTTTTTCAAATGTACTTACAGTGGTAGAGTTTTTATATTACACGCCGTTGGTAGTAAAATTATTTCGTTATAATATTAAATGATTTAAATAACGATAATCATAATAACGACGAGGAAAAATGGGTACTCTGTCCGAAGATTCGACCGAACCGATATTAACCCGCATCAGAATTTAGACTTTTATATATATATATATATATATATATATATATATATATATATGTATGTATATATGTCTGGAACTGGAGATAGTCGATGTGGTAAAAAAACCTGTTACAAACGGATAACCGTATTTTCTATTTTTATTTATTTTTCTATATATTTTTTTTTGATTCTCATAATTACGGATATAGATTCAATCACTAAAAGTTGACGGGGAATACCAAGATCGTCGTTTAGAAGTAACCGATTCACCTTGGCACCGTGGTCGAGGTTAATATAGAGGATGTACGTATAATCTTCAAACATCGCGAGAGAGAGAGAGAAAGAGAGAGAGAGCAAAAAGGAAATTGCGAGCACTATAAACCGCGTTGTTGCTGCTACTGCTGTCATTATTGCTAAACTGACCAATGCTAATAATGTGGCCAGTTCTATAAGAATTTTATATATTTGGTGGATTAACCTGCTATCGAACGGCACAACTTCATCGCTAATAATAAACAGCAGACGTATCGATTGTTGCAGAAAAGGAATTTAGATCGGTTCGCAATAGATATAGCAGATTTTTCCGATTTATGCATTATGATATATATATATATATATAAAATCTATACATGTGCACACGCATATATATGTATGTATATATATTACATATTAAAATATTCGTACAAATATCACCATAAACACGTTACGTGTATATATATATATATATAAATATATTGTGCGTTTGTAAATGTAAGCGAAGTTACTAAAGAGGACGACTTTTTATTGAAAACGGAATTCCTCAATTATGCAGATTTAATTCCGAATCATCTTCGTTATCGCTTCAATTTAATGGTTAAATGATAATATATATATATATATATATATATATATATATATATATATATATATATATATATATATATATATATATATGTATGTATAATGATAATATATATATATATGTATAATGATTATATATATATATATATATATATATATATATATATATATATATATATATATATGTATATGTATAATTTCTGCGATTTTAATATTATAGATTTCTTGTGCGAGATTAT
This sequence comes from Coronaproctus castanopsis, assembly GCA_032883995.1. NCBI lineage: Eukaryota > Metazoa > Arthropoda > Insecta > Hemiptera > Monophlebidae > Coronaproctus > Coronaproctus castanopsis. The sequence goes on from CM065053.1 coordinate 167,046,874, forward strand.
GGATGGATGCTTTTCATTTTCCTGAGAATTTTTTAGTTCACCTTTATCGTTTCTGACCGTGAAACTAAATGTATAATATTTTCCGGTATTGATAGAAAATAGAATAGTAATAATAATAATTGCTTGTATTAGACTCAATTTCTTATCAATTAGTTAAAAATAAACCTATTGTTTAAATTAGTTAATTTAGATTGTATTTCTTCTGTATAGTCCATTCCCATTTACTACTGAATAAATTGAATATTTTATTTTTAGATTTATAAAATATCACACCCAAAGCAAAGCAATCATCAGTTGTAACATTCGATTTTCTCATTGTACGAAATATTCATATCACAGGTTTGTAAAGTTTCCTAAAAGGTTTACGTTGATTACGAGCAATGTTTATTATACAAGACAAGAATATTGGTTATACTTGAGAAATTATCAGTTATTTGTAACTTTAGAAATGGATACAAGTTTTGTGAAGTCGAACTGTTACATACGAATCGTACTTTATTTTCGCCTATTCGAATCCTCCAAAAAATGCTTTTCAAAGAAACAACCAGCTTCTTATTTACTCTGCCAGTTTGAAATTTAAAAGGTTTCCTATTGCAAATGACATTCTAATTATGTTAATAAGGACCAACGTGAAATTTCGATCAAAGAGAAATATATGTAATATATATAGAATAAATTTCATATTACAACTTTATTCTAGTCAATTCTCTCGCTCATCAATAAATCTTTTTTTTTCTACTTGGCATTCATTTGTATAATTGCATTATATATATATATATATATATATATATATATATATATATATATATATATATATATAACATATGCATATCCCACCAATATATATGGAGCAGATCGTTGTAACTACAGTTATCTAATCTAGTATATATATATATATATAGTCATTCGACCGTCAATGGTGCTAGCTCAACCACGTGAGTTCTGTATGTCCTCCTACTGCAGTGTGGTAATTATCAATTTGACGAGATTATTATTGATTAGAAAAGCTAAATCAAACTCGCATAACATAGTTGATAGGAAAACAGAGGGCCTGACGAAGGTGTTCCTATTAATAAATACTGTCAAGCTTCCTACGGAATAACAACCGCTCACTATTTCAAGTAGCTCGTCACAAAATTCCCCAGTCGAATTAACAGGCATCAATCCAAAACAAATAGATGAGTATCCAGTGCTTTTTAACGATGACATTTCGGCTAAGAAAGTAAAAATTAGACTTATATATTTGTACATTTCTTCCATAAGAAGTTTTCAAACTAATTTTACAAAATCATAATAAAGTTACGATCCTCGTATCAACTCATTTATATTCGCTTTATTCGATTAATTATCTCGAATTTCAGCTAGTGGTTTTTTTTTGACGTTTATCGAAATCTGAAATTAATCTACGTTAAGCATGAACTATTCTAGCATTATGTCTATTCGTTTTATAAATTTTCTAAGATTATTGTATAGCACATCGAGTTACTGCTTTACAAGAATAATGATCATTGACAGAAAAAACCAGATCACATCGCATACAACAGCCGTCACTGACAACCGAAAAAAATAACCAATAGAGACGTTTAAATATAACAGATAACATTAGATAAATATTATAGAAATTAAGGCTACCAAAATATGAATAGATCATTTTTTTGAACGAACACAAAAACACTCCTTACGAATACGCCAGTTTTATATATCATCATCGTGTCATACTCTTCACAGAGCGTACGCTATCACTAATCGGACGACCAGACTTTGCGCTGTGTCTTGCATCTGTCAGTAATTGCTGCAGAGAAGACTTGTTTGTCCAGCTTACAATATTTTGCATCCAATCTGTTCTCCATCTTCCAGGACTTCTCTTCCCTTCCATATTTCCTTCTATTATCATCTGGAGTATTTAATATTTTTCGATCCTGATGATATGGCCAGAATATGACATATTTCTTTGTATAATGTGACTTTTTAATATTCTGCTTGTATTAGCCTCCTTTAAAACATCTTTATTCGTTATCTTGGCCGTCCAAGGGATTCTTAATATTCTTCGATGGAGCAACATTTCTACAGCTTCATATCGATTTATTTGTTTTTATTTAAAGGCATAATTTCGATTCCATATAACAAAATTGAGTAGATGTAGCACCGAACAATTTCTTGTCTTATAGTGATCGATTACATAATTAATGTCTCGTGTTATTGAAAGCTATTCGCGCATAACTCCAACATCCATATCTAAATTTCCATTTATATAACAACCAAGGTATTTACCGACCCTTTCAACACATTCATCGTTTATATTTATAACGAGATCATGAACTTGTTGTTTGCCTATCACCATCCACTTTTTTCTCTACATTTATATGCGGGTCATAGATCGCACCAGTTTCATTAGATTTTTGCAACAACCATTGTAGGTGAATCTGCTAATACGATTGTGTCATTTGCATAAAGGATATTGTTAATGATTTTACCATTAATCTTTATTCCGTACGGTTGGTCCATTATGGTTTGTTTAATGACTTGTTCAGCATATAGGTTAAATAGGGACAACGCACAACCTTGTCGTACATCACGTTTATATCTTCGGCTCATTTCTATTTAATACCTATTCTGCTTTTTGATTCCAATATAAGTTTCTTATTATATTTAAGTCGTTCTTGTCAATTTCTGTGTTTTGGAAGATTTCTATCAAATTGTCGTGCCGAACATTGTCAAACGCCAATTAATAAAACCTATGATTTTTGTTCATCTCCCTATATTTCTGTAAAATTATGTGTAATGCTGCCAGTGCTTCTCTTATCCCATGTCAAGCACGAAAACCAAACTGCCTTGCCGATAGATCGTGTTCGAATTTTCTTTTAATTCTTCGGTAAATGATTCTTAAAAATATCTTTAGCAGGTGGCTTATTAAACTAATAGTTCTGTAATCACCGCATTCCTTTGGATATTGTTTCTTACGAATTATAACAAAAGTAGATTTTAACTATTCTGGAGGTATCTCGCCAAAGGTACAAATATAATTAAAAAGAAGTGTTAAATCCTTTATATGATCATCTTCCAATAATCGTATTAAATTTCGTGGTATCTGATCTGGGTAGGTATTACCTCATCATCCCCCTGAAATAGCTTCTGTAGGTAATGTTTCTATATATCTTTTTTTTGGCTTCTTCCGCATTAACAGGAGTCCCGTGTTCATCGGTTGTTTTTATAATTTTATTTTTGAAGTTTTTTCCTGTTATGAATTTGATTTGCTTGTACATTCGTAAGGAGTCGTGTTTTTCTGCTAAAGTTTTTATTTCTCTACATTTTTCTTTCGTCCAAGTATTCTTTGCATCTTTAATATTTTCCTTAATTTGTTTATATAGCGCGGTATATTTATTCGCGTCCTTTTCCTTATATTTCCTTCGTTCATTCATCAAATCTAGAATTTCATATCTGTCATCCGCATCTTCTTTTTACGTATGTGATACCTTAGGTATCTTTGACAAATTGTTTGTACAGTTTGATTAAGCATTGACAACTTTAGCTGTGTAGTTGAATCACGTGGTTTATATTCTGTTAATTGAGCATTAAGCTCATCTGTCACCTTTTCTTTTATTTTTTGCGACCTTAGCATGGTTTACCATCGTCTTATTTTTTTATAACTTAATTTAAATTTTACAGTCAGTAAGGTATGATTCACATCAATTGCTCCTGGGTAAGTTGAAGCTTTCCTGATCGCATTTCTGATTTATTCGAAGTAAATGCAAATATATCGCTGAATCAATTTTTTCAGGAGATTGTGTTGCGAACAACTACAAAAACCAAAACTAAAAAAAAAAAAGAAAGGAAAAGACTGCAAATCTGCTTGTAGTAAATTGGTAAATTAAATTCGTCTTGATAGAAAAGTACGTAGAAGGGAAATACCACAAATTGACGGACACACTAGTGCAATACGATGAGATGGTCTTAAAAAAAAAAAAAAACTTAATTAAAAAAAGAATAATCGATTACAAGAAGAAGAAAAAGAAACAATAAATCGAAGAATAGCGAAGTTTACGCGGATGTTGCTACAGGCGTAATATTAATAATCGAGGATAAGACTAAATGGCGGGCAAGGTTGGTTAGAGTTACATTGGCAATAAAACGGATTTCCAACCGTGTCCCGTAGGAGATCCACGATCACGATAAGCCTGTACCGTTTCACTGCTGAACGGTGATGATATTTAATACACTTCACCGATGCCTGTTTAGCGGTTCTTTGATCTATCATACTGCTGTTATCATTATAATGCTGTCTACCCAGCGTACAAAATCTGTCTACATTTCTTCCTACTAGGGTCTAGTGACCTCGGTTGTAGTATAACACTGCTTGTTTATATATTCCTTCAGCAACATCAACTCAATTTACATAGGGGATGTACCCCATTCCGTTTGTTTCTTTTTTGTCTGATTCAATTGATAATTCTTCGATCTGCTAATGTAATATTCGATTTTATTTACTCTTGTCACGTTTGTTTTTTTTGTACGAACACACACACGTATATATATATATATATACGCACATGTATACATTTCCCTTTCTCCTATGTTTTTTGTACCGGGGAGGTATTTAATGATATCATGTGATATTAATATGGAATATCATGCACCACTTTTCGTCGCATAATACCTTTCTTGTATCGGATGTCAATGTTAATCTACTTGTTTCATTCTAATTCAGAAAATTTATTTACGAAAGATTTTAATTTTAGGTAATTTTAGGAAAGTAATACGTGGAAGTTGTGTTTAAAAAAAACTTAATCAGCATTATAAGAAGAACGACAACAAATGCGCTATATTGGTACAGAGTCGTTAATACGTTAAAGGAGATTGAACAAAAAATAAATTTAAACTACCGTAGAATGGTATAATATTTTAAACCACACAACCTTTGTATGTTAAGGATGCTTTTGTTAATAATATTAAAACGAAATGTAGATAAATAATTTAAATATTATGCGTTCTGAGAAGGATAATAATACTAAAACAACATGCTGCTATACATATATATATATAACGTATTCGTGTACTCATATATGAAATAAATTTGAACACGTATATATATATATATATATATATATATATATATATATATATATATATTCCATTCGGTGGATAAATCAGTATCAGCTTGTTGGGAAAGTGTAAAAAAGAGGAAGGAAACAATACAAACCTTCCTATATTGATGGCTTCGTAGAGAGGATCGTTTAGCCGGTCGTTTATCAATTTTTAGGTTGTTGAGGATCGTTTAGATGACGCCTCCTATCAACTTTCAAAATTGATAGGGATTTACTTTCATATATACATATATATATATATATATTATCATATAGGTTAATCTGATTCCAGATGTCGTAACTTAACACATGCAGTCAGAAGAAAAATGATTCGTAACATTTCTCCACGCTGAGCGATCTTCAGCATTATACATGATTTCATTTATCTATAATTTTGTTAGTTGTTTGATGTAATCAATGAATCGTAAGTGAGGTCTTCCTCGATTCCGACTTCCTTGTATAATTTGTTTCTTTAAGCCATTAGGTCGAATGACATGTCCAAAAAATTTAAAGCACTGACGCTGTATTGTGATTACTAATCTCCGGCTTGGTATAATGTTTAATTCCTGCAATATAGAATTGTTCGTCCGAAACGAAACGCGTTCCATGATATTCTCATCATTTTTCGCGGTAGACAGTCATCTCGAAAATATCTATCTTCTGTGTGCATCTTTTCAATGTCCAGGATTAAGAACCATAAGTAGCAATGGGAAATACTAATGTTTTCATGAAATACTTTTTAGTTTCTTCAGATATATTATGGTCTTTCCATATTTTATTTAGTCTTGCTATTACACTTTTTACTATTCCCAACCTTCTTACTTCCTCTTCACAGCCTCCCTTATTTGTAAGCAGTACTTCTAGGTATATCATTTTTTCCTTACGCTATGTCTGGTATCGTCTGAAAAACCGTTGAAAGTTTCTGAGTCCTATCAACCACCATTATAGAACACTTAGATTTATTGATTAGTCAACAGTTTCTTCATTTCTGCTCCTGTATTTTCCAAAAGCACCGCATCATTAGCGTATCTTAAGTTTGTTATTTTTCTTCCGCCGATGGATATACCACCATTACAGTTCTGGGTTACTTTGCTTACTATCCCCATTCAATATATACATTAAACAATACAGGAGAAAGTATACATCCCTGACGTCCTTTTCCTATGTGGAATCTGTAAGATAATTCTGATTCTACTCTTACATAAACAGAGTTCTTTATATATAAGTTTTTAATTAAACATATCAAGTGGTTAGTAACTCCCATATCTGTTAATATTTGCCACAATTTATTCCAGTTAATGTTTATCTTAGTCCAGAAAGTAGAATATTGGCGGTATATTATATTCATAAAATTTTACGATCATTTGTCTGATGTAAAGGATCTGATTCCTTGTACCTTTACCTCGTACGAATCATGCCTGTTCCTCAGATATTGTTGTAAGCGTTTTTGGATTATGTATAACATGATTTATGTGGTATCAGAGACAAAGTTCTATAATTTTTGCAATTTTCTTTATCTCGTTCCTCGTATATATATATATATATATAGATATATTGACGTGCACCAATCTTTCGGGCCATTGACCTGTTGCCCAGATGTTGGTACATATCCTATGTATTAAACAAATTCCTTCATCCGCTGTCGCTTTCAGCATTTCAGAAACAATGTTGTCAGATCCTGCATTCTGTTGTTATGTAGCCTTTTCATTGCTACTTCTACCTCATTCCACCTAATATTTGCTTCAACTACGTTCGTATCCAGCAACTCCCCCGATCATTAGATATTTAACATCGTAAAATTCCAAACGATGATACGTAAAATAATTCAAAATGTAAGTAGAAACAAAAATTTTACTTTACCGGGGGGGGGGGAATTCAAAGTTCAATTGTTCGATAGTACCAAATTACAATCAAAGTAAGTGATAATTTTACGTTTTATTTTATTATTATTACTATGATAAACAGGTTAAAACGGAAATAATAGAGCTATTAATAAAAATTGCTTATGTTAATAATTAAATTAATAAGAAAAATTTTCGGCAGTACGCAATTTTCGAGTTAAAATAAAAGTAAATAATAATAAATACTAATAAATAAATGATGTATAACAGCGATAAGAAAAGTAGTGTAAGAAAAATATACAGTTCACTAAAAAACAACTAACATTTAGCTCATCTGGTTCAAGACTGACGTGTTTATCGACAAGTACTGTTTTTTGTTAAGTCTATATTTTTCGTGTATTAATTTTTGTATTATTTGAAAATAGCATAATTGCCGAAAAGCTTTGTTATCAATTATTAATATTGGTGATTTTTACAAATAAATTCATTATTTCTGTTTTTCTGTTTATACTCCATATATATATATATATATATATATATATATATATATATATATATATATATATATATATATATATATATATATATATATAGCGTCTCTTCTTCTTCTTATTCAGGGTTGTTTAGTCCTAGAACCGGTCCGCCATGACTACATCTATCTTCCACTGTCCACGATACCCTCCTCTTGAATTTTAAATACGTCAGTACTCCTACTTCTTGTTTTATGTTGTCCATTATTATTAGCCTCGGTCTGCCTTTCGATCTTTCCCCCGCTATTTTGCTTTCCCTTGCATCGGCTAGCATTCCTCCATGCCTCAGTACATATCTGATCTATCCAACCTCCTATTTCTTATGCTTCGTAGGATAGAACGTCGTTCTTGGACTCGGTTACTTTGGTTTAATCCTTTGTCAGTGCATAAGACTTTCAGCATGTGACGCTAACACCGTGTTCCGAATGCTTAAAAAAAAATTATCTTTACGGACATAGTCCAGGTTTCTCCCCCTCCCCCATACAAAACTGCCGGCAATACATAAGTTGTTAATATTCGTTTCCGTACGCTTTGGAACATTCTTCGCTGCGTGATCAAAAATCTTTTTTTTTGCGAACGCTGTTTTTGCCAATTCTGACTACTATTTCCTTATGACATGATACATTCTCTTTGTCGCAAATATTATATATATATATATATATATATATATATATATATATATATATATATATATATATACATTAAATCTCTAATCTCTACCTTTAATTTTATAATAAACTGAGATTGCAGTTTTTAATAGTAAGTTAATACTATTATCGGCAAAGGTTGTTTGGAGCTATATTTGACATTAGTACATTATGCAATGAATGGTTACAATTTTTTTTTAATGTACATTTGTACAAATTAACAATGAGAACGTTCGACTAATTGCTAATAAAAACACAACGACGTGCAACCCCTGTTACAATAATCAACCTGCCTATTGTGAATTAGAAGAAATATCTTGATCTATAGGGAATAAGTTAGATCACTTTGTATCGGAGCATTGGTCGATTTAATCTTCGAACCGGATTGTCTGTTATTGCTGCCGTGTAGATTCGCCGAATTTGATAACTTGGATGATTATAACAAAAAAAAAGAAAGTTTGATATTTGTTTTGATAAATCTGTGCAACTGCGGACACATGTAGATCATGATGTAACGTATCGTTGCAGGAGCATTGCATATTGTTCTCAAAACTTGTGACTAAAATTGTCGGGTATACATTTGCTGATCCGGGTAAATAAATTCCGTATTTTAATGTGAAATATATGCCGTATACGACTAATTTCTTTATCCGTAGTAAGTCCAAGATATTTTACAATATCAGTCAGAATAATTGGTCATTTTGAAGTGCAACTGGCTCATGTTCAATTAAACACTCATTACGAAACGATGTAATATAGATTCTATGGACTTTAGTAGAATATTACACGTTTGGAAAATTTGAAAACGAGACTACCGCGGCAATCGTTTAAAAAGTATTTTAACCGAATTTTATGCAGAATATTAACGGAACGAATTTCGCTGGTACTTAAAATTTTCGAGACTAAAAACCAGCCAGAAATAATTTCTAAAAGAACGACACCTATAAAATATCACGAATACTATTTGAAAAATTCTGCGCACGTGATTGAAATTGTTTTTCGTGAAAAACCACGCGTAGTCTCTATTTTCATGATTTATCGTGTTTGTTTAATTATATTCGGATTGCGTAATAAAATATAAAGTCTACTTTCCTAGTAAAGAAGTACTGTACTAACATCGATCGTGTCTATTACAATACCGGTTTTATTCTCATATTATTTCATAACAACTAACGCCTCTGTGTGTGTCTACGACCTTACCATATAGAATAAAACAACGGCAACCGGTTAATATTAAATATCTTGTATCCAGATACACCCCAACAATAACTTTACCATTAACGATCGGATTATTTTTTTCACTATCTCGGTCACCTTCAACTTCGGTAAACGAGAGTATTCGTTCCAGTCGTAGACCTTTTTATTTATTTTTCTATTAAATACAAAAAAGAAAAATCAGATGCTAACTTAATCGGAAGAGTTCATTAATTTTCTAGCTTTAAATTTACTGCTAGTATTTGTAATGAATTTGACCTATACAAAAAATATTGTCAATTAGTATAAACGACGTCTACATTTTGAAAGTACGGTTGAAAAAGAAATATTGAAAAAACAAAAGTTACGCGCATAACATCGCGGTGTCAACCGGTGGGAAAAAGTGAGAACAGGTTAAATTGTTTACGTACGTGGAGCTGATAAAACTATATATATATATATATATTGCTCCAATTTAATGGAGCAGTGTATTGTCAAATTCTTTACGCAGCCAAAAACGTAAATAATGACAAGAAAAGTAGGTACGGTAAACGCAACAAAGTTCAAGACATAGTGTCGAAGACGAGTACATTAAAAATCTCACGGATAGACAAAATATTAAAAGATGAACTTTTAAAAAGAGCGCAATAAGTAAGAAGTATTTGACGATAGATTCGAAAATAAAAACTGAAAATCTTTTGAGGTTATCTACCGATAGATATTACGGAGGACAATACTACACGTAAAACTGAAACGGGCGTTGATAGATAAGCCGATGAAAGGAGTAAATGTTGATAACAAAGTTGATAACAAATTAAATGAGTGAAACACACAATCATTAGTAGATTTATAAAGTAAAAGTAACTGTCAACTCCAAAAAATTGATAGAGACGTCACTACATCGATTCTCGTCAATACAAAAATCAATAAACGACCAGTCAAACTAAACTTTATAAGTCAATATGAAGGTTGTGATACGTCATTACAAGCTTACTAATTTACCGATCATCTGAATGGATAGCTTAATTACTCCGAGACATTTTTATTCTGAAATATGTTCGTTCCCCCGTGTAATACAAATTAATTACAGCTCCGTTACGAGGGGGCATTTCATAAATATATTATATATATGTAGTCATTATCGCGTCCTCGTATTGTAATTCCAACTCGAACATCGCGGCACGCTATTCTGCTTACAAAACGGTCAGTAATTAAGATGCTAATTATATGCAACGCAAGTGTGCGCGTATATAATGTTATACTGAAGGGATTGATATTGCTTTTTCCGTAATGATTAAGAGCTACGTAATGATGAAAAACTTTATGCGCTAACTTAACTTTATATATATATATATTATATATATATATATATTATATATATATATATTATATATATATATATAATTATATATATATATTACAATAGTCTGTATTTCCCATTTTAAATTAAAATTTACAAATATTATTTTCTAAACGCTAAACTAGTATTAATATGTATAACTTTTCTTAATACTAAACTAATATTATTACATATCATTTCACTTTCTTAATATATATACATATAAATATATATATATACATATAAATAAATATATATATATATATATAATCGCTCAAATTATATTAAATTTTATTATTATCCACCATTTTACCTTTATATTTAAAATTTGAAAGTTCAATTTATGTCGCAAGTAATCGCAGAGAACGCGTTATTTTATTTTGAATATTTTGTACACATTAAAGTTACCGATTGACACATATTCGTCAAACTGTTTTAACTTATAATTTTTATTATTATTATTATTATTATACGTTTTAAAATTATACTAATCATTACGTAAAACATATTTTACGTTTTCCAGATATCAGGTTACATTTGTTGTAATTTGTTTCTAAAAATAAGTGTTATTTTAAAATCCATACTACAGTAACTAAGACTAGATTCAATAGACAGGATATAGAAATATCATTGCAAAATACAGGCTGCATACACGAGTGGGTGCTTTTATAATATATTGCCGAGAGGGACATAAAAAATAAACTGAGGAATTTCAAAAAGCGTCCTAAGCTCATAGTTAATTATTTTCGTTTGTGTTGCTAATTCACGCTTATATACGCGGCAATAAGGAAACTTTTGGTATTTCCTTAAACACGTGTATCAAATTATGGGTACGCCTATGTTGAAAACGTGACATACCTTGTCATCAGAATTGTGTATATATATACATGCGTATGTATATGTCAATGAATATTTGCATGTTTTAGTATACGTATATGTGTGATGTACGTGCGTGTGTCATGTGCGGATGTGATTTTATGTTATGAATATAGTTTATTTTTGTAGATTTTATGTGCAGATGTTATGTTGTTAAAACGATCGCAACTAATGTACTAAAATTAAATATAATTAATAGAAAAAGTCCGGTGTTCGCAGAAGTAAGTGTGCATAACCAAGATTGACGCACACGTTTTGTTTTTTTTTTATGTACACGTGATACGGCAATGTAATATGACCGGTGTATTAATTTTAATTAAATTAAATTAAATTATTATTATGAAAAATCTCGACAAATAAACAATTTTAAACGGTAACGAAGTACGTAGAGAAGACGAGTGAGTGACGAACGAGTAGAAATAATAAACAACAGATATGAAACTTGTTTTTCCGGATAATCGGAAGACCGTGTCGACGCTTTTCGAAAAGAATAATATAAAATAAAGAAAAGGAAAATTTAAAGAATTAACGATGATCGTTTCATTTTGGAAAAGGTGAAAAACCTTTGTTGCGTAGCTGTCGAGATAAACAATCAATTTACGAATGAGGTGAACTTGACAACAATATTTTTATTTAGACCGCCCGTATCATTATTTTGCAGTTGGCGAATAAACTTCCTGTTGATAATTACCAATGCCGCAAGTCGAACGAATAATTTTTAACTCGTAATTACTATCATTATTGTTATTTTTATTATTATTATTATTATTATAATGATTCGAGTATAATATCGTTTTAATTCGCAGACCGGGATTTAAACGGAGCCGTTTCGTCAGCACGTGAAAAAATACGCACGAGATAAACCGAATCGTTCGATTTTTCGTTTCATTATTACTACCATTAAAGCCTTACAGTCACGTAGTCACGTGTTATTATCAATTTTCTACAGAATATTATACATTTCTGGTCAGAATATTATACATTTTTAGTTTACGTAATGCAACTCTGATATTAGCACAAGTAATTGTATAGATCGACGTTTGACTGATCAAACCGCTTGCAGCGATCTAAATTCAATAAAAGTAAATCTATCCTCGACTTTAGCTCTCGATTAAACTTGACTGACCCTGTGTATCATTGAATAGCGAAAGCTGCAAACGCAAATTATCAGAAATCTCTACATCTTCCGCCGGTAGTGCTTAGAATAGTAATGAATCTGCAGCGACAATGAAAAAAAAAACGAAGAAAATAATGAGCAAAATAAATTGTGAATAAATTTTTTTGCCGGCTAAGTCATGTATAGAAAATAATCAAAAAACACTTACGGATAATAGATCCTTTGAAAAAATAGTTAATCCATGATAACAATAAATCCTCGTCTGGTCGAGGATTATTTAACGCGTTGAGAATATCCGGTTCAATTCAGCGGATACGGTATATATTCAATTGCAATCGGTCTATTTTGCCATCAACGATCATTCCCACAAAAATACGAATAACAAAACTCGCCAACGAAATATCGGAAGATTTAATAGTTTTTAATAACTTCCTTCTTCAATGTAATATCGATGGCTTGAAAAATAATTTGACAGAACTCCAACATTAACTGTTTAGAAGAAACACACCTTCGACTAGCTCAGTCTACGTCGTTAAAATACTACAATCATTTCCGTTACGACCGTACGTCAAACGTCGATGGGGTGGTAACTTTTATCCGTGCGAATCAATACCAATAATAAACGAGCTACGAATAAATACGGTAATCTCCAGAACGTTACCGTCAATATTCAATTCTGTAAATCAACTCCTTTCCATTAATTTACTATTTGTAAAACGTCTATTTGCTCCCCTCCCGATTCCAAACTGTCATTTCGGGAAATAAACTAATATCCCACTTGGCTAAACCGTTTCTCCTACTCTGGCATATGAATGCGCAGTCCGTTACAGGGATCTAACAAAACTAACAGGAAAGGGAAAATATAACAAGTTAATTCGTACGAATAAATAATAAACAGCCGACAAGACTCAACTCCATTAACGACGCTCTATGGGCCGTTAATTTAACATTACAACAAATCAAGTTTAACCAAAATTTCAATGATCAACAACCCATCCAGACCTTGCCACAGTAATCACTATGCAATTTGCTTACAGATGAATAACGTAATAGCTCTAGTAACGATCAATAGAAATTTTGATATTAATAAAAAATACAAATTTAATAAAATAATTCGATTACTTTTGTAATAGTAATGAATAGTACGGAAAATAAAATTGAATATTTAATTAACTCTAAATACGAAGAAATAAAAATATTTTTTATTAAAAGCAGAATACAACCGAATTTGATTATTGACGGTTCAAGACTGTATGAACGTCGTGCGAGCGTGCGCGTGCCTACAGTAATTTAAATATGAGCCGAAACGGATTACGTTACTTTCGAACGCCTCCTAAAGTTTAATACATTATTTTCTGTATGTAGTCTAAATATGATCAAAATTTAATATACAATTTTCTGCCTAACAAAATAATTCCGAAGTTCTAAGAAAAAAAACATAAATTATGAATTCAGTGAAAATAAGAAAACTAGGATATTTTTTGGGCACATAATGCGGAATAACAAGTACGAGTGGCTTCAATTGATTATACAGGTTTAAAATAAATGGTAATCGCAGGCGTGGCCGGCCTAGAATAATGTGGTTAGAAAATCTAAAAAAAAAAGTGTGGTTCGAACTAGATACAAATATTTAGAAAAGTTACGGATAAAGATCAAGTCAGATGATCGCCAACCTTCTCCGAGAACACGACACGTAGAAGAAAAAGATCTATACACGATTTTAAACTTAATTAAAGCTCATCGTTATATTGGAGGAATAGACGTACGCACATTGAAATTTATTAATGAAAAAATATTAGACATCCGGACTATGCGAAAAATTGCAGTTCGCTCACGGATAATTCGCAGGAAATTAGTCGTCTACAAAGAAGAAAAGTCTTTAACTTAATTCGATAAACCTCGGAAAGACTCTAATATCACCCCAGCGGTATAAAACTTGCAATCTTCTGACCTGTAATTCACCTCCAGTGGGATGTGAATTTTATTCCAGATTATTTTTCGCTTGGCCTTCTTTTTATATTCGTTACAGACTTACTAGATATAGATAGAGCTCTACTAGTTGTGTAAGATTGATCGGAAAAAAACCGTGAGAATTACCTACGGAGATTAATTTTATCCGACTTAATAAAACTGTAATTCGATTTTACTACCATCATTAATAATAATAATAATAATAGTACCGCGAATCGTTGTTCTCGCTAATTAATCGCGGAAATATTATGATTATTTTTCAAGCGCCACCCGCAAATAATTATTTATTAACGGAGCGGACTATAATATCAGAAAACAAGTTATGACGTCGAAGTGTTATTAGCGGACGAATAATAATAACCATTGTTCAGGGATGAATAAAATGAATGGCATCGAAAGGCTTTAATTACGTCATCCTTTCATTCTCACGCAACTAACAAAGCTAATCATGGAAAACTAGAAAATACACGTACACAACTACTTCATCTAAACGTGTCTAAATAACGAAATTTGAATTATTTAAATAAACTTTGTAATGTTTTACCTTACTTCGGGAAAAATTTTTTATATTATTTTACGTCAAATTCAACATTGAACTCGATTTCGTTAATTAGAGAAGGTCGGATAATTAGTTAAAATTTGCTGGCATAATATAATTTACTTCATTACGCGGTGGTGTACCTACACGTGTTCTGGTATAAGTAATTATATATATGTGGAGATATATCTAAATAATGAAATATTTCATTTAAAAAAAAAAAAAAAAAACAGTTTTACGTCTACTACTATTATTATTATTTTTTATTTCATTTAATTTTAATAATTTAAAGATCGAGAAACTTCCAAAAAATTTGATTTCGCTTTATCAAACACTATTAACGATTTACAATCATAGATCCATTAAAAATGAATCGGTACATTTTATACGCATAAATCGCTAGATAACGTCCACTTTTAATTTCCGCGTTCATTGGGCATTTTTACTTTTATAATTTTTCTTAATAACTAAAATTAAACTGAAATCGCGATTCTCTGTTATTTATTATCAAATATTCGTTATTTTCTGAGACTTATGGTTTAGTTTTATCGCTATATTCTATTACATGTTGCTGGACATCCATAATATATATATATATATATATATAATATATAGTACCCGTGATTTTTTTTTGAGGGGGATCATGTTTTTTCGGAAAATATATACTATTAAAAACCGCCAGTTACATAACAATGACTACTTTAATTATGTAAAATTTCGTTTCATAAATTTCCAGAGTTATAACCGAAAATATCGGTTTTGATAAGTACTTTGTTAGATTACAATGTATTTCCGGAAGATCCCATAGGTTAAATCGAAACGATGCCCGAAATATAAAATTTTGAAATTATATTTACTAACACACACACGCGTTAAAAATCAAATTTCTTGGCTTATAACATGCGGACGGTTAATATGCGATAGAGCTGAAATTTTTAATGTACATTTGAATAAGCATCGAGAATAACACGACGTGGAAAAATCGAAATTTCCAAAATTATATGTCGAGTCAGGATCCAAAAATTTTAAAATTCGTAATTACCATAAATACCATTTTCAATTGTTTAA
Source organism: Coronaproctus castanopsis (assembly GCA_032883995.1). Classification (NCBI taxonomy): domain Eukaryota; kingdom Metazoa; phylum Arthropoda; class Insecta; order Hemiptera; family Monophlebidae; genus Coronaproctus; species Coronaproctus castanopsis. Next base: position 167,063,076 of record CM065053.1, read on the forward strand.
ATTTCATCGAAATCGTCCGAGATTGCAGAGTATATATAAATATATATATATATATATATATATATATATATATATATTTATGTTTAATGAGGTAACATATAATTACAACATAAATCTGTCTTTATTTTTTTTTAAATGTGGTTTACCTTTAATTCATCCAATATATGTGACGCGTTGATTAGGAATTGTTGTTCGTCAAGAACGAACAGATCATTTTCTTCATACGTAAAAAGAAACGTCTTCAACATTCCGTTACTCATCATCTGTAAAATAACCGGAAAATAATGATTGCATATTTAACTGATGTCATTTTTCACTCAAAAGTTCGAATGACGCGTAAAACCTTTAAAAGAAATAAAATCTTTTAAATTACATTTTTTACTCTTCTTACCACAGATGATATAATAGGACGTAATACATCATCTGGGTCAGATCCGACCCGCAAATAAGAAACATAGTATTTTGCCTTATAGGAAAAATCATATATAGTTATAAAAGTGAAATAAAAAACAGAATAGAAATAGATATATACTTTTGTAATCATAAAAAAAAAAAATCATGTAGATATAACAGAATTATTCAGTATTCATATTTTTGACACATTCCGAGCATACACAATCCTCTTATTTTGTTTTTTCACAAAAATCAAATCTTCAACATTTTGCTGGTAGTTGTGGATTACTTTCTTCCGGTATTTCAGTAAACATTGTATCTAAAAATCTACTTATCCAAACCTTAAGTTTTCTTGGTAAATTCGAATTTTGAAGCCTCACTTTTGCATGAGGCTCTACTAAATTTTTGCTAATGATTTGAGAAATGTCAATTATCAGAAAGGATCCTTTTCAGAGTTTAATTGTTATGTTTTGTACGCACTGATGCAGCAAAATTCAGAATACCATAAAATATTGAAGTGGCTAACGTCTTGTTTGTTGTCCAGTCGACTTTTCATTACAAAGTTGGCCAAACACGTTATATCGTTATAAAACAATATCAAGTCAGGCTTCTGTACCTCACGACCGATATCTGCTTGGAAACGCATGGTGAATAACAAAATTACATTTTTATTTCTTTTAAGAGTACACGCCACCATCGTCTTACCGGGCTGGAAAATAAATCGGGAAGTGTCTTGTTCAACAGCTTTATTGTTCAGCATAAAAGATGAAATTTGAGGTTTATTTTTTCTTAGTATTCTAACCGTAGTCATTTTTTTTTTTTAAGTTCTTCTGCTAATTCGTACGAATAAAACCAATCGTGTAGTGTAACGTTTTTGTTTTTGTCACTTCTACGACGGACTTAGTGGGTCGTGACAATATTTTATCTCTTTTCTGTTTTCTCTCTAAGCATATGGAATTCCATTCCAAAAATAATGTGTTTTAAAATCACACATACAAATAATTTTTAATCTGTACTTATCGAGTTCGAATGGTAAATACATTCTGAAAGCACATGCTCGTCCTCTAAAGTTGAGAATAGTTTCATCAACGGATACGCATATTTGTACGGGGTGTAGTATGTTTTACAATTGTCTATAAATAAATTCCAAATTTCTCTAAATGCTGAAGAATTTATCTTCTTTTATTCATTTTTCCCTGTCATCAAATCGTTGCTTCATCAGAAGAAAAACAAATCGATTTCTAGACTCTACGCTTCTAAAAATAGAACTATCATACTGATTTGCATTAGATAGGTCAGAATTTTTAAAATCACACTAATATATAATAATTCAATAGAGCTCTGATTTCTGTAGAACACGTTTCGTTTGAATGCCCTTGCTCTGATTTACATTACATTACTGAAATTCGCATTCCATCATTAATAAATCGAGCTATAATGTCTATCGTTTCATAAACGATGACTAAATCTTGCATTGATCTAATAATCTACTTGCATGACCTTTCGGACCTTGATAGTTAGAGTCTAAATAGTACTCGAATACAAGGTTTCCATTGCCCAAATAGTTTCTTGGTCTTTTCCAAAAAATCTCTTTCATCAGCTTCTGTTCGACCGTTTTCAATTTTTGTCGAATTCTAATAATCCTCAATATCGTTGTCATTTACAGTAAATTCATCGCTAACGGTGTTATCAGTAACTGAAAAAGGATCCTCTTCTCTGATACAGCTTCTAGCCTTTGTAATTCACTTAGAATTTCCTCTGATTTATTTAAAAACAACCGAATCGGCTACTTATAAACTATATATATATTGCACGCACGCACATTATATACATGTGTATATTATATACATATGTATATATATATCGGAAGAGAGAGAGCGGTTAGATAAATAAATATATAGATATATAGTGACCATAGATTAAATTCCAACAAAGGCATCACTCTGTAACGACCTTATTTTTATGATCCCCAACTTGTGGTTCTTGATGGTAACATAACGATAAATTTATAATAACGTAATGCTAAATTTATTTAATTGCATCAAAATTATAAATATATATGTGGCGGCCCGTTGTTAAAACATCTAGCGGTTGCTACACCTCCCTATTCACAACATTTTTTTTCTTGTTTCACACAATATGGCAAAGTAACGTGGTGTATATATATCATAACTATAACTCCATCCATCTCCTCTAGAACAATCTGGAACAAATTTAGAGCTATGGAAGGGAAGACATAGGATTGGCTGTGCTGTTTCTAACGCCAGAAAATGACTCATGTGCTACTCATTTTACCACCGTATTTTTCAATTCTTACAGCTGAATTATATAACATTTTAGATTGGAGTAATTTTTATATAAAATGAACGGATAAAGGAATAATTTAGATTTGACGTTGTTCGATGATGTAAGAAATTAAGATAAAACAGAAAAATTATTTTCACGTTACAAATGTCTTACACACTTTGTCTACGTATTTTCAAGGACGTGTGATCGGTCATGAAATAGTTTTAACTCCCAGTATCGGGTCAACGCAGAATAGCGTGTTAAACTACTATTTGGAGATCGTTGACATAATAATGTTGGGTGGAACGAAGAAAAAGTACTCATACAAAAACTATTTCTTACATCATAATTAATAACTAGTTGTTGATTACAAGTTTAAAAATTTACATGTACACAAACGGTGTACGTATTTAATATATATGTATATATATGTATATGTATATGTATATATATAAGTTGTGTGCGTTCAAATGTAAAAGTGAAAAGATTATCATCTTGCCCAAGGGTGTCAGAATAACACAATAATTTTATTCCTGAATATTTATTCAGAAATGTTGTTATATTACGAAAACTAACTGAAGGCAACTTCGCAAGTACGAATAATTTCTAACGTTACCGTTCAAAATAATTTAATAACTCCGCACGTATTTTTAAAGAAATACCCCGTAAAAATTTTTATCAACTTTAGTACTCACCGTAATTTTATTTCACCATTTCTGTCGATAAATTTTAAAAACTCTCCTTTTTTTTATATATATATTTAGTTTTGCTCCTCCGGTAAAGTCTCAAACATTTATTAGCTTCAAGATTAAATGCGTATATATATTTTTTAAAAACAATATTTAACGATGTTGGTTCATTCTACCAAAATAGAAAATTGATATATGAAAAATGATAAAAAATCATTATTTGGAAAACAGTGTAAAGAATTATAACGAAAAATCAATAACAGTAACCAAAATTATAAAATATACAGAAAAGCGCTATAAAAAAAAAAAAAAAGAAAACACCTAGAAAAAATGTAAATAACAAAAGGAAACGATAAAAATTATTTATTGTATTAAATTCAATTGTAAATTCTGACGAAGAATTAGTTCTAAAAAGTATATTGTAATCATTTTTATATTGGACAGTTGCTTAAATTTATTTTTTATTTTACTAGCTATTATTGTTTATTTATAAATTTTATTTTGTTATAAGTACTGTTCTCGTACTTGGCTAATTTTTTAATAAACTATATATTTAAATTAGTATTTTTTAATGATTTAACTTCTTTTTTGTTGTTTTTATTTTTTAAAATCACTACATTTCACACTTTTCAAATTCAAGTGAACTTTCGACTGTTTCCAATTAGCGTAGTAAAATTATGGAAAATATTAATATTAATATTATTTAAAAATGAATGTTAAATTATTATTACACGCTTCTCATAAGCGAACATACTTTTTTTTTTTTTTTTACAATGTAGATTAGTCGCAACTAGTTCTTTTTTTTCGGTCTATAAAATAAAAAATAAAAATAGATTAAAAAGAAAAAATAAATAAATTAATTAGTTTAAAAAAAAAAAAGTAAATATTGCAAACGGTTTATATTAATTACGTTTGTAAAGGAAACACTGACAAACGGGGTAAATGATACTTTTCCGATTTTTCCTCATCTAGATTATACCGACTACGTATTATTCCATATGTATATATTTTTTCATCGTGAAAATTATTAAATAACTACATTATCATCGTCTTATTTGTCGTCGAAGTCAACTGTACGTTATATTTTTTGAACAGCGTAGAATGTAGTGATTGTAAAAAATAAGTAAACAACGAAAAAAAAAAGTAATTAAAATCGCTAAATTTTTGTATAAAAGGACCACAACTTTTCGTACAATGTAAGATACATAAGAGAAACAGGCAGACAATTAGCAATAAAATTGACTTTTAAATTCATATACGAACTACGATGAAAAATCATTATTCGGAAAACATTGTAAACATCTAAAACACAACTTCGATAATAATATTAACCGAAATTATAAAATTATACATACGGAAAAACATAAAAAAAAAAAAGAAAACTACTATAAAAAATAGAAATAAGAAAAAGAAATAAAAATAATTTATTAAATTTGAACGAAGAATTAGTTTTAAGGAATATAGTATAAATTTAACCACAATTTTTTTTAATTAGACAGAAATTATTTTTTCGGCTATTAAGCGTTTATGTATAAATTTTATGTTGCTGATTTATTCACTGTCAAATTATTTTAGAACGAAATCTGTTTTTTCGATTTACTATTTTTACACTATTGTGCATTCAAATTAATTATTTTATTTTTATTTTTTTTTCTTTTATATTTCGTGTAAATTATATATAACTTTATAATTAATTTTTTCACGTCCCATTAATGACTGAATAAGCGAAAAAGTTTGTTATCTTTTTATATTAAAATTTAGCAATTTTAGTTACCTTTTTTTTTTGCTATTTATTTACGTTATATTTTCGCTAATAAAATAGACTAATATTCGAGGTATTAATTTATTTACAACACTATATTAAGCGATGAAATGCCTTCTTCAATCTAATTAGAGTTGTTATCGGATGAAAGAATTAAAAAAATAACTCGAAGTAAAATTAATCTTCAAAAAATGATTAAAACTTTTACATATATATAAATGTATTTTTTTATAAAGAATGACCGGCGGCGCAAGAGTTTAGGGAACATCGAAATTCCACGAGAACGAAGAAAAACAAAAATAGTGGATCTGTCGCAATTTAAACTAGTTCCTTTATTTTACTAAAGTTATCTCACCGTACCAACGAGAAGATAATATAAAATAGTTGCAAATAACGAACTTTAAAGCAGAAATTATTTTTTCTTAAATAGGAAATATTACTCCTCCGTCGCTACATTAAAGAACATCGCAGTAATAATTATTTTTATAGTAACGAAGTATCTGGTAATAATAATAACGGTGACGACAATAACGATAATAATAATAATAATAATATCATAAATGATTTCTGTAGTGCATCCTCGGTGATACGTATTTTTAATTGTAACGTTAAATAGAATAGAAATACTTTTATACCGGATCGCAATGTATATACACTTAATCGAAACAGTCTACGGATTACAATGGTATTCGGTTCTGATGATCCCGTAATCAGTGAAATTTTCTTTTATTGGTTTCCCAGTTCAGAAAATATTGACTGAGGCAAATATATTTATTAATAAGGGTACATTAAATGGCATATGTCGTATACGGAATATATAACAAATGTTTTCACGAAATGACATGCACGTGTTATTGAAGAAAATTAAAAATTATTGTTAAATGCGTGCATAAGTATATAAATATTACACGCAAGGTACTTCATTTATACATTACAACGATGATACCCTAGGCTTAGTCACCGATAATTTATTTAAATAATTAATATCGGTATAATAAAAAAGCGACAAAGATATAAATATTATTTTTACTTAGAATGGTTAATCGTATGTATCGGGTTCGTGTTTCTTTCTGATGACGTCGCGAAAGTAAGCAAGAAGAAAATGGACTTTTTTGTTTATTGTTAGTATTGTATTTTTATCGATTTGGTAAGATTCGCTAATGTTTTGGAAGGCTTTGTACGAATGTATCAGGTGAGTATCTACTACGCTAGAGTCAAAAGTACTTGGAAGGAATGATGCAATGACAAAAGCAACAGATAAAGAGGCAATTTTTTATAGGGAAGATATATTTAGAATGAAATTTCTCCGTTGTGTTTTGAGTGAGTTTAATGTTTTCTTATTGGTGTAGACACTTGACCCATAGGCACGGGTTGCATCAGTCTTTTATATAGCATGATTCTCTAATTTCACTTTCTGTTTTAAGATTACCATCAGAGTATTACATTTTTCCGAAGTAAAGGACAGCCCAAAGTTCGTTATTTTATTTTCTCGTATTTCTAAAGACTATTTCAATTCGTTTATATTAGTAAATTTTGTAATTTTAAACATTATAAGTCATCGGTATAGGAAATAGGATCTGAGTTAGCGTTGAATATTGCACAATATTGGTCCTATGTACGCTGCAGTATAATAAATTCCATAGTATGGGCTCGGAAACAGAACCTTTTGGGACTGCGCAGGTAATTTTTGTTTTAGCAAGGACATTTGAATTGTGAGATGAGCGTATCTGTTGCGAAACTAATTAATAACGATATTAACTAAAGGCGGATTTATTTTATCATCTTTTAACATTTTTGTTATTGAGGACTATTATCAAATGCTCCTCGTATGTAGAAGATGATTACTGTTGAATGTCCCTCCGAAATTACGCTTCTTACGAGAACTATTATAGTTTGTATGTCGTTCCTTCAGCTGAGCGGGTTGCCATAAAGCGGTATTAATTTTCATTTAAAATTATTTCTTTCACCAAGAATTGACTAAAGATTTTTTCATAAACTTTACCGTATCAGTTCAACAATGATACTGGACGATAAGCTGTTACTGTTTGTTAGGTTTTTGTATAAAAACTAGATTTGCAGTTTTCCAGATGGTCGGAAGATTTTCCTTAAAAGAGAGCTGTTTATTATCGTCTGCGTATTTTTGCTGAGAAATTTTACCGTTTTATTTGTTATTTTGTCCTTGCCCTGGAACTTTTTTATTTTTAAGCGAATTTACAATATTGTTTCACAGTTTACTTCAAGCGTGGTAGAGTTGCTAGAGTTTACTGATTTTAATTCAATTTTTTTTTTTTTTTGTTCGGAAAGAGGTAAAGAAAAATTTTCCATTTTTGTTTATCATCACTGTGTGAGTCTTGTTTTGTACTTAATTTTCTACAATTTTTATTTTTCTATTTTTTTGCAGAATGAATTTGTAGAGCTTGTCAGTAGACCGTTTTAATTATATATATATATATTTTATTTTATTTCTAAATTAATAATCATATTGTTATTACTATTATTAATAATAATAACAACAAATAATAGTAATAATAATGCAAATAATAAAATGATACCAGTGATGAACGTAATATAATAAAAATGGTAGAATGGAAATGAACGATTTCTTGGATGCAAATATTATGACACGAACCGGAGTTACTAAAGTAGGCCTATTATTCCGAGTAGCAAGAACCCAGGGCTTACTCGAATCGAGTTGCCCAAATAATAACAATAACAACGGTTCGATTTTTTTTTTTTTTTTTTTTATTGCGCTTCCATATCAGTTTACTCATTAAACTATATTATATAGACAAGAAAAAATAAAAAAGAATTATCTTGATTTTAACTATATGGGTATGTTACAGTTAACAATAAACCTATATAAACATATGTATATGTGCATGTTACGTGTGGAGAGTAAGAAAGGAATATTGACAGGAAAAGGAACATTTAGAGATATGAGGTGATTATAGAAGGAGTCACGAGTGGAGCGGTAATATGAGCACTCCAGGAAAATGTGATTTGCGTCTGCGATACAGTGGATATCTGAAGGATGTGAACAGAACGGAGAAGCAACAAGATGCATTTGAAAAAGTGTAGCCGGTAGACGATTCTTTCCAAAACGTAGACGACATAAAGTGACAATAAAACGACGGAGCAGACTCGCTTGTATTTCGATATTATAGAACCATGGTAGACAAGGAAGATCAGGCTGAAGCAGTTTATTTTGTAACATTATAAGGATTATTCCAAGTAGCTTTCCACTATTCTTTATGAGCTGTCTTAATGACGGACAGGATTCATTTATCTATACAATATTATACATTTTTATTTAATGAAATTAAATCAAATGTATCTCCACTTCAGTATTACACGAAGGAATTTAAATAAATTTAAGACAAACGAGTGAAAAACAAATCAACAAAATAAACATATTTTAAAGTATATACGCCTTGTTCGATATCCACTATACAATTATGAAAACGTAGTTGCCGATTAAATTAGGTATTATATCTTCTTTTTGCACGTCCATCTCCTATCTAACAGAACTACTGTTTATCTCGCGCCACATGAACTGGCGTGGCACCATGTTATACACGTGGAAACAGGCTTTAAGATTTTTGATGCACCACATTCGTCTCCGTCCTCCACATCTGTACCCATTTATTCGTCGTCGTATTATATAGCGCATTTATTGTTTCAAAAATTATACATCTAAAGTAGGCTGATTTGGGTGTTTTTATCGATGACGTTACTTCGAGCGATTCGTTCATTTGTTTTTACTTTAAGAATCCGTCGATATAGCAGCATTTCAAAAGACTTTATTTTCTTCGTTGATGCTGCCTCGACCGTCCAACTCAATTCGCGTGTAGCGGGTATTTTAACGTATACTGTATTTAGGATTTATTCGAAGAAATATGATCTGATTTATATTTAAAAAATAATAAACGAACAGAGAAAAATAACGTAAATAAAACAAATCTGTGAAAGTAACAAAAATAAATAAGACAATCCGTAATAAAATCACAACAAAAAGGATGAGCATTGTTAGCGTTCCTCAAACTCACACCCACATAAACACATCTACGACACGCCTGTAACTTATAAAATAATAAAGAAATACAATATTAAAAAACCAATAAAAAAAAAATTGTGCCTCAGAGCGCAGAGAAGAAGTGAAACTTAAAGACAACTAAATTCGATTTTTTAATTTTTAAGCGCGTGTATATATATATATATATATATATATATATATATATATAAAAAAACACACATACACGCACATATATATATATATATATAAGCATAAGCTCCTGTATAAACGTGGTTTGACGACAGGTGTTGGTAGCGCGGTACGTGCGAATGCACATATATCCGTCTGGTATTTTCGCTCGCTCACTCATTTTGCGGGTTATCTCCCCGTATAAACCGCGCCAATAGAAGTTTCACTTCAAAAAAATAAATATTTCGTCCCTCTATCTTAGTTACTTACTATATAATGTAATAAAGCGACGTTTTTCGACTGATAATTCATTAACACTTATAAATTATAATTTTTTTTTTATAATTTTTTTTAGAAAAAATTATAAATTTTGGTACGACTCGAGGAGTTGAAAATTTAAAGTAATATATTTTTTACAACGCTGTTTTTTGCGAATCTAGATATATGTCCACAATTGAAATATTCTACCTTATTTAAATACCTCTTATTACGAAACTAGATTAAAAAGTTCATGTATGACGCTATGACTGAAAGGGTTAAATATTATTTAACCGACTGTGGGCGAGGGGTATTAAATTATACGGCAGTGAATTAACCGCATACGGCGATGTATCTTATTAAAAAGTAAATCTCTTTAGCGTTTCTTGTTTTTCACAATTTCTAATGTTTACGTTTTACTATAAAATCTAAAATATTAAGTTATTTTGTTATTATTACTACTAATATTTTTGTTATTACCATTTTGATAAGATTATAATTGTTTGTTGTTAATAATAATAATATAATAGATAATTAGCGTCTTCATTATAATAATGATTTTGTTAGATAATATTTTATTAAGAAAAAACCTAAACACGTTTTAGAAGCGTGGGATTTCACATGAAGTATTTTTTTACATTTACGTACCCACACACACACATATATATATATATATATATATATATATATATAATGTAATAAACTATATATACACAAACTACATTATGTATATAGCAATTATAAGGTTAATTTGAAGATATAGGCGCATACGTATAAAGAAGTGTAACGATTACTCTAATCAGATATGGATCGTTTATTCGACTTAAAATTAACGTGATAGCCATCGTACAATAATAATAATAGAACAAAAAAAGTTCCTGTAAATAACTTCCATTCACAGGCTTACGAGATATAAACAGAAGAGAGAAAAAAAGAGAAGAAACGAAAAATTCGAAAACAAAATGGCGAGAAACTTAAACACGAAAACCTTTTAAAGCGGATGTTTTCTTCATATAATAATTTATTCGTATACAAAGACGATTTAAAACGTTTCTAATTGGTTAATTTTTTTTAGCTTTACGCGTGTAATTAGTAAAAATTATGAAATTCTTGCGACGTACATATATTCTTCTTCTTCTTCCGCTTACGCTATCGCCAAACCAACATTAGCTATCTACACGGCGATAACACTCAGATAAGGTTGCTCTAAAAATTTCCTCAGAATACCCCACAACTACGATGCAAGACTCCCATCCGTGAATATTCGGTCTCCTACCTAAAATCGCTTTTCGTAATAGTTCGTATCTCCCATCTCTCGTAACATGTCTCGGGTAGCTCATGTTGCTCTTCTCGACTGTCGCCAAACGCATATTTTTTCCTACTAATTCGCCGCACTGAGAATTGGTAACTTTTTATACCGAAGAAAATATTCTCAGCGCTATCCCACATAGGAGATTCCACGCTTTACATCCGTATATAAGAACAGATGTAACGTACACGCCATTCGGAGAAACGTAAATCGAGGCTCAAATTGATACTTGCAAAGAAATCCTTCATTGCTACGAAGTCTGCTCGTGCCTGTTCAATTCTTAACTGCGCTTTTTTCATAAAGCAAGATCTCTAAATATTACTTATTTAATTATTTCCTTCGTATCCGTTCAAATAGTCGGTACGTGTTTCTTTGAAAAAAAAAACACATTTCTGTACTCTTTGACCTTATTTAGGGATGAACCCGAAGCTTCGCTAAATCACTGCATCTATCGGTCTTTATAGCTCCCGAGGGCTGCACAAACGATTAAACCTAATACGTTAAAATAATAACACGAAAAGAGTAACGACGTATTGCATAATAATCCAGCAGAACAAGCAGTGCAACTGGTATTCTCGGAATTACTATATTTAAATTCAGAAAAATTCCTCTTTTGTTTGTATTCATCAAAATTAGAAGTCGTATTAGCTGTGTAAGAGTAAATAAATAGATATTCACATAATTTCGTTACACGCAAAAAATTTTTAAAATAAGCGATTAATGACTTAAAATATATATACATATTTTTTGGCCTGTACCATTGGCCGCTTTGGCCATCTATACTGTAAACTATATCAACAACTTACGATGTTGGACAATGATGTACGAAGGAGTTTACGAAGTTTTCCAAAAGTAGAATAGTAGTTATCGTGATTTCAAGTCGAGTATCACTAACATTTTTTTAATATATATATATATATATATATATATATTTCAAATCAAATTATCGGGCATCTCCCGTAATTAAAGACATCCACAAAATATAACTTTCAATTTTTTAACCGCGAATATAATTTTTTTATATTTTTTTTATAATTTTTTTATAATTTTTTTCCGTTATCTTACTTTTAAATTTTCCGATTTTACGAACTATTTCTTTTAACATATTTTGTACATTTTATCGAACGAATCCCGCGATATAGCGATAATCGTTTAGCGTTTGCGCAACCTCGAATCCTACTAGGAACAAGAATAAAAAAGGTCACTACTCAACTCGACTATCAATACGAAATGATCGGTAAATCAGTAGCCCTTTTTGCTCGTGAGGAAATCGAAGCTATATATCTGCTTGCCAAAGATACGTCGTTCAACCCTTCATCAATTCTCATCTCCACTTTCTATTTTTATCATCACTACCTCTCAGCTACGTTTTGATAGGAATCATTTTCCCCCTCATTATTCGAAATGAACATTATCTTTTTACCGCACTTATCCCATCCTTTCGATTTCCACCCTATCGCACACGATGATTACATTTATCTCAAACGCCTATTACGCAGCTTTCCGGCGATTACTTTACTACCAACTTACCCTGCTTCATACTCCTCTTCGCATTAACGTATCATATATTTTATCTTTTTACAACTACGTTTACTTATATATATATTATTTCGTTCACGACTGATCAGATTTATCTATAATATATTCATAGATCGCGAGTTAAACTTCCCTAGTGTTTAATTTTATTTATTAAAATTTTCCGACGAAAATCCCATTTTTTCGATGTTCAGCTTATATAAGGTTTCGGATAGCTTACCGTCCGATTATTACGCGTGCCAAATATATTCGAGTGTATTTTAAATATCGGTGTAAATTTCTATTTTCCTAGGATGTTTTCAAATTCGACTGTTAACACTTCTTCTTTATTCTTTTTTATCCTTCTTTATCCGCCGTCTCCATCACGAAGGTTGGCGATCAACATGGCGATGTCTTTTCTTGACACGGCGACCTGAACATTTCAACAGGCGGATGGTGAAACCAACGATGAAAATCCTTTAACGACGAGTTTTAAGGACGGTCTATTTATCTTTTACCTAAGAGCTTTCCTTCCATAATGAGACGCAGAATTTCGTATTATACCTTCTCACGATGTGGCCCAGATATCGTATTTTCCGTTCTTTAATAAAAATTTAATAATTCCGGGCGCTTCAATTTCATTCTATTAAGAACTTTTTCGTTAGTAATTTTTAGTATCAAATTATTTTTAGCGTACGTCGGTACGAATATAATTCAAAGGCCTATATCCTTTTTTCAAAGGTAGCATCGAGCGCCCAATTCTCACTTTCGTAAAGAAGGATTGAGAAGTTAGCATTCTAATACGTAATCCGTAACTTAGTTCCCTTCCGGTGAGCGGGTTTTTCATTTTAATGAGCATTGCTCTTGATTGCTCTATTATCTGATTTATTTTTTAGAGTTTCAACTATCATCAAGGAGAGTACCGAGATATTCGAACAGAATAAAATTATATCCCGCGCGAAGAACTGTTGATTCCCTGAAATATTCATTTGTTTCGTACCCTTTATTCGTAATAAATAATTACTTTAATTTACAACGTTAAAAATAATATCTTGTTAATTTTTTATTGTAAATTAGTACGTCGTTTTTACAAGTTTAGTCCGTTTTTTCAATCATTAATTTTATAGTTATATATATATGTATATATATATATATATATATATATACAATCGACAAGATATAAAATATAAATGTACATCCGAAATATATACAAGATAAAGCGTCTACGCGGTTTTTTTTTTTAAATTCACAGTATTCGGATTCGATCGCGGCGCTATCTGTTAAGTCTATTACGAATTATCCGCATTTATTTAAACTTTTTTTTTTCGAATTGTATTCTTAACATTCGATATACTTAAAAATATTACGAATAAATCGATAAATTATTTTAGAAATAGTCGACCTATATTGTGTATTTTCATTTCAGGCGATTATTTATAAGAAGGACGGTATTGGTTTTTCAATAGGACAGTTGATAAGACTGCTACAACGCAAAACGGTTGCTCCACGTTTAGTATACGCGCTAGAGAATCGTTTTTATCCAATTTTAGTTATAATGGCATCCTATAACGAGAAGGAGCGCGCGTTTTGCGTTGAACGTTACATTTTCGGCGTGAATCGATCACGACGGTGCAAAGAGAATATTTCGAAAAGAATTACAAGTTACGCGATTTTTTGTGTCTACCTTAAGATACGCGTTTACGAAGCGCGTCCGCGAGATGTGGAAGACCGGAAAAATTCGGATTTTTGTAGAAATTTCCAAAATTCAGCGACCTACGCTCGAAAAAGTGTTCGAAAATTTTATAAAATGACCGAATGAATGTATTATTGCAAATGACGATCATATCTATACGATATATACGATTGTAAATATCTCGTTTGCTTATTTTTAAATAAAATTTCATTCAAAAATTTTGATCGAGTAGTTTTTGAGTTATTAACAAAACCGTCCGTTCTCTCTCAGTCACCCGATATAAATAGGGTAATCGATTTAATCAGACAGATTTTTATGAACCTCGCCGCGTCCTAATCGACAAGCTATTAAAACCAGTTCCCCGTTTATAAATAATATTACCCACTCGTAAATCGCGCGAGATTACGAACAAGAGCAGAAGTTATATATATATGATCGGAGTAATTACCACATCTGCGAAATCGACCTTTCCACGGAAATTACAAAAAACGTGAAAATCATAACGGTATTAAATTCGTTTTTAAATGTAATTAAAACTTAAATTACTCTTTCAAATACGAACAGATTAAATCGTGAATAAGATTAAGCTTAACCTATAGCGCGATATTAAATACAGCGCGTGGAATTCTAGTTAAATTGTAGAGTGCTGTGAATATTCTTCTACTTGTAACATCATCTTCGATCCCAAATGTTTATGTGTTCTTATTTTTATATGCATCTTGAAAGTCGAACGTTCACCTGACCCTCTGTGGCTAGTAATTTTTCCAAATTGCACAAGATGGACGAGATGATAATTTTCACGATGTCTGTAGTATTTCAATTTCTATATGGAACACTTCGAGTTTCAAGTTGAGTTCGACATCCTGTTCAGCACATCTTTATTCGTTATTCGGTGACGATAAGAGCTTCATCCTGCATCTCGAAAACTTCAATTTTCTTCTCCAAAGTTTGACTAATAATTCAACTTTTTACATCATACAGCAATATTAATCACATATAACAGCGTGCCCAGATGCATTCGTAATTGTAAATTGAAATCCTTCCTAATCATCGAATTCTCCCGTTAATAAAATTTGACCTAAATATTTAAATTGTTTCCATTTTTTTTTTTATCAAGCGCCACATGTGAGTGACCCGGTTTCTTACTGATCATCATTGTTTTCGTTTTGTTTATGTTTATTTCCATCTCGATTTTTTTCCCTGTCCTATTAAGCTGCTGTATCATTTTAATTTAGCAACCTTGCCAACCCAGTCACTATGGCTTGGTCGTCTGCAAATTTAATTACTTTCAATCGGGCTCTTCCAATATAGAACGATATAAGATATAATAAATTATTGAGTCAAATCGATTGTAATAATCTACGGAGGGATACTGATGTACATATGTTCACACACACACGAACCCAGTAGAACTTATTGTAATCGCTTTGTTGTCACAACATAATGCAGCCCCGCATGTTTTTTGTAGTATATCATTACTAGCCGGTATATGATGTTGCGCGTGGTGGTTTGCAAATCCACGCCATAATAATATCAGGATTATTTCGATTTCTATTTTCTGATAATAATTTATGCATTATCGATCGTATTCGAATTCGGTACCTTCCGTATAGAAGTCCGTGCTCTATGTATACTCGAATAAATTTAAAAATAAATTTAGATTTATTCTTTTTGTTATACTTAGCATATATAATTTGTAATGTAAACGCGGTGACACTAATTTTAATAATAATTATGATAATAATAGCGATTATTGTCGTTTAAGCATAATGATTATACGTATTCATATATTTATATATTGTTTTCTAATAATGTAAGAAATATTATACAACCGGATACAAAATACAGCGTGTAATAATACATACACGTACGTCGTGCGTTTCTTGTACGTATACAATGAGTGGTTGTAAATAATTCGGTATAATCTGAACAAGTCGCGTTGATAAATTATTTTTCATACCGTACCTCCGTGTATATTTTGGAATTTTTCCAGCGATAATAAAATAGACGATTTTCCTCGAAATAATCCGTAATTCTAATCTCAATCGAACGCTCGTAGCACTTTTTATATACGTGCGTACAGCACGTCTCTCGGGCGTGAAAATAATTCGAAATTTTCTAAACGCCCTTACACTAATAAATTTTAAAACGTCTACAGGCGAGGAATTTATTTTAGCTGCTAGACAGAAGTTTATCGTTACATCATAACGAAAACCGAATGAAATGCTGATTTTCAATAACCATAAATAGAAAAAAAACAACCAAATAAAAACGTCAAATACCTACGTGCATATAAAAAATTAAAATATCCGTCAGGGACGATTCTTGAAATTCACTCGAATTACGATGATTTATTTTAAATCATACCTACGTCAAGTTTAAATTAGAAATCCTCCGTATATAATTACATACGTAACGCGATATGTAAATGAGTTGGCTACGATTGGAATTTCTTTTATCGTAAATAAATTATCGCGCGCATAAACATACCGGAACATGCGCAACACGAACTCTCTAAAAAAGAAACGCATGTGCAGTGGCGTAGCCAGACTTGGTTGAAGAGGGAGCTTCAAACAAAACTAAATTATAATAGTAAGCCCAAGTTAAATTGAACTTTAAGTAAATAACCAAAACTCAAGTAGGTTAAACCCCAAGCCCTAATCCAACTCACCAGAGTTATTTTTATACTTATTAGACGTCTAATATGTAATTCTATTAGAAGTAATAGACGGCAGAAATATTTAACGTCACTGGAACATACTAATTACAAAGTACAATAATAAACGATAAATAATGATTTTATATTTTTTGAATGAATAATACATAGTAATCACGTTATCACGTTACGCCCATTTCAACCCACTGCTGGGTGTAGGCATACCCCAGACGTTTCCAACGATTCCGGTCTTATGCAACCCGGATCCAATTGATCCCTGCATGTTTGGCAATGTCGTCTCGCCACCGTGTTGTTGGTCTGCCCCTTTTCCTTTTCGAATACAATGGGCACCATTGCAGGACATGTTTTGTCCACCTGCCACATCATGTCTACGCGCTACATGTCCAGCCCACGTCCATTTTAATTTTGATATTCGCTCCAGCGCGTCGGTCAATTTTGTGCGCTCCCTGATCCAAGTAATGGTTTTCCTGTCTTTTAACTTGACGTTTAATATTATCCTTTCGTGAGCTGTTTGCGTTTTCCTGATTTTCATAATCATTCCCTCACGTTTCTGCTCCGTACGTTAACACCGGTAAGACACATTGGGTATAAAATTTGCTCTTCAAACTGTTCGGTATATCTTTATTTCGAAATATGTTGGACAACTTCCCAAATGCAGCCCATGCGAAAGATATTCTCCTTCGTATCTCTGCATATTTTCTCCTCTGTCTGCAGTTATTTCTTGTCATAAATAAATATACGATCGTACCTATGTGCTCCCCATTTATCTTTAATGACATACCATCCGTGTTATTTGTCATAACCTTTGTTTTCTGTTTATTTATTCTTAATCCTATTTTTCTAGATTCCGTTTCAAGTTCGTTCAGCATAGATTCTAATTCTTCTTTATTCATGCTTATTATAACTATGTCATCTGCGAATCGTAGGTGATTAAGTTTTTCGCCGTTTATTGTTATGCCTTTCGAATCCCGAATATTAAGAATAAGAACAGGGGAGTATACTTCTTTGGACTTGACTATAATACGTAAGTATTTTAAAGATATAAAATTGTTCTTAATTTAGTTCGGGGAATTTACCGGAGAGCTGACTACTTAAGGAATTTTTATGGATTGTCACCGGTAGCGATGTATTATCGACGTGTAACATCGCGGTGCAGATATAAATCAACATTACTACTCCTACTACTACGGTATTTCGTTGAAGTTATGTCAAAATTAATCTCTTAAACAGGCGAAAAACATCTCTCAAACTCTATGATATAAATTTTCCACTGCTGACCGGTGTTGTGTTCTCATTTATTCTTGAACTACTCTACCCGTTATCAGATAAACAATAGTGTCGTCAAATTTAGTAATTCTGGTAATGAGGACAGTTGCAGCGGCATCAATCAATAAAGGTACCGGTTGAATTTCAAACGGAGCGTCATTATATTGATGTCTCTTAGGTATTTGTAGCGGATGTCATAATTAGAAGGGAAAGAAAAATGAAAATAGCGCAAGCAATAAATTCAGAATGCTGTTTAATATGTATATATATATATACATATATATGTGTGTGTTCGTTTATATGTTAGCACATGTACACGCATAATATTGTATTATATATGTGATTTAGATTAAACATTTAAATTCATGAAGTGAAATTTATTTTTAGCCTGAGGGCAATCACAATCGAAACTATGTTCGACCAGAAAGAAACATTGAATGATAATTACAGCATTATCTACTATTAATTATTAAAGTAATTAATTTAATGGAAAAACTTTAAAAATACAAATTTATAAAATATAAACAAGTTAAATTCTTCGTTGGTCTTCTTAGCAGTCCAGGGTATTTTCAAAATTCGTCGGTAACACCATAATTCAAAAGCTTGCAATCGACTCATGATGGCTTTCTTCAACGTCTCACAAACGTACAATAAAATAGACCAGATATAACACTTTAACATTCGAACCCTTAAGATTTTCTTCATCTTGTTGAATGCATTCCTCGCCTGTTCAATACGACTTCCGACTTCAGTTTCAGATCCGCGCGTAATGTTCAATAGCGTACCTAAGTATAAGCGTATCCCATTAATATGTATTCTAGGGCTGGTGTTATTTCCAACGACCATTATCTTTGTTGTTCTTTGCGTTTAAAGATATTCCATATTTTTTACTAATTTTATCTACTTGTTCTATGATCAGTTTTAAGTTTTTAGCGCTATTCGTTTTTAAAACTGCGTCGTCCGCATAACGAATATTATTGATGTATTTTCCACCTATTTTGATGCCTATTGTGCTATCTTCCTAAAGCTTCTTTAAAGATTTAACCATCAAGATTATGAAATGTGTAAGACCAGGTTCAATACCAAGTATATAGAGAAGATTTGCTAAGAATATAACAAATTCGGAATAAAAGTGAATCAGTAACTTCCGATATGTATACAATTCAGCAATTGTACTGGGAATATATGGATCAGTTAAGAATATGGTATTTGAAGTAATACATCGAAGACTAAATTTATCGTGATTAAAAGGGGTGATAAAAACGTTACGAGTCGTCTAATCGAAAGTAATAATAAGAGGAGAAAAGTACTGCCGTGAAGAGGTAAAAGACCAGTTGGTAGAAGAAGAAATTCACGGATAAAAAAACACCGAGAAATGGAGTAACGTTAATGATATCGATGTACTCTTTAAGGCAGCGAGAAATTATTGGAAATAGCCTACTGCATAGTGTACGGTAATAAAAATTTCGTAATTGTACGCATCTTGTATTACTTTTATTATTATTATTATTATTATTATTATTATTATTATTATTATTATTATTATTATTATTAATACGAGTGCTTATTGTCGCTTATACAATTTTATTAAAGATTGTGACCGATTTATCCTTTATTTATGTAATTAAACGAAGTGGTACGCTCCGGACGAATTTGCAGATCAAACGAGTTAATAAAATTGACTACGCTTTACGGAACGGCTTCAGTATTATCCGAATCCGATGTAGAGATGAACTTAAGAACTTTCAAGCGTTGAACTTAGCTTGAAAACGATAGATATTTCCTTAAATTGCTACTGTCTTAACCAAAGGCTTAAACTTTCTTTAGAATTATCTTAACAAATCGTTTACACACGTTACGCCTAATATGAGTAATGATTATTTAAATTTAGTTTTAAGGTCGCAGAAGAAAGCAGCTCTGTCCTTGATAGATTTTTTATCGAGATTTAAAAAATCAACCTCAATTATTAGGCTACTGTCGACAGTTCAAACTCCGTCGTTATTCCATTAATGAAATTAAATGAAAAGCGCATTAACAACGATAATAGATTAATTGATATAGAATAACTGTAGGCGGTTATTATTGAATCGGTCGTTGTTATCTGCCGTAAAATTGAATTTGCTTTATATTTACACGACTACCTATTAACCTATTTCCAAATTATTCGGTCATTAATGAACAAACGATGATTTGTAAAATTTATTTCAGATCACGGTGAATATAATCTTCGCGTATACAAAAATAAAATTGGTATTGACCTCGAATAAAACACAAATACATATATATATATATATATATATATATATATATATATATATATATATATATACACATATGCGCCCGTATACATTAACAGATACACATGCGTACGCAAAAACATGTTCTCGTTGATAACCAAAGTAACGAAAACGCATGAGTAATACAACTCGGTTAAATAATAGATTATGTAAAACTTAGTAAAATTAGATAAATTTATGAATGAATGAGATTAAATTCGTTCAAAATATTTTTTACGGCGATAAAAACGGGTGTCTAATCGCCTACTATAACGTATACAGGTCAAGGATAAACCGAATGAAACTGGTGGGTCATTGTCTTACGTAAATCAATAAACATTTCAGTTCCACACGGGATATATCGATAAAGTAATACTTCTATAATTGGAAAAAATTGTATATATATATATATATATTAAAAAAACATCGATATTTTTAACAAAGAAATGTCATGGTACGCAAAACGTGAATTTATAATTTTTCGTATTAAAATTTCCTTTCCGTTCACAAAGTACGATTTAATGTTTTAACTCATGCGATTACTACACACCATAGTATTTTATTTTATTTGATTCGCGCTCTACATCTTATCTATGATTTATCTACTTTCAAAAAGATCCCGCGAAACCATCATAAAACTTATTATTTTTTATTATAAAAAATATCACAAAATAAAACAAACAATGAAACGTATAATCTTAAAAGGTCATTTGCAAAAAGTAGAAAACGAAGTTATATTAATTTAACCATTTTATGAAGGGTAAATATATTCTATAATTCGTGAATACAAACATTCCGAAGTATGTCAGGATTAGTTCGAACTATATAAAAAAAATTAATCAAATTTGAAGGACTCTGAACAAAGTGACAAAACTAAATATGAAATTGGGAAATGCGTAATTTCGATAAATGAAATATATATGGCTATCCAACAACCTGTAGCAAAATATAGCGATAAAACTAAACTATGAGTGAACATTTTCATATTCGCTACAACCATCGTGATCGTAAATAACAGAATCGGGATTTCAGTTTAGTTTTACTTATTAAGAAAAATTATAAAAGTAAAAAAACCCAATGAGCACGGAAGCTAGTAGGGGACGTCATCTAGCAATTTACGTCGACTTGAAGAGAGGAAACATACACGAGCGTGTATATCTGTAGAATGTAGCGATTCCTTTTTAATGAATCTACGATTGTAAATCATTAATAAGTGTTTAATAAAGTAAAATAAAATTTTATAGAAGTTTCACGATTTCGAAATTATTAAAATTAGATGAAATAATAATAATAGTAGACCTAAACAACTTTTTTTTTTTTTAAATTAAATATTTCATTATTTACATTTGTGTATATCATGAGTGTGCACGAATTTAATTAAATAATCGAATAGAAGGTATAATGAAATAAAATATCAATTGCAATTTGATTATTCATTGTGAAGAAATTAAAATTATAATATTAAACTTTAGGCGTATATGGTCATATTGCCTGTTAACCGAAGTACAACATAAATCGAACGTGGGGAGAAATTGAGTTCATACATTTTGGAACACAAACCACATTTGCATGAAAACGACTAATGACGAAAAAAATTATCATCCGAATTAAATTGAAAAAAAAATGCGAAATAAGTTAATGGCTAAGCACTAACGACAAAATATGGGGTTGTAGCTTTTGCAAGAATGTCCAAAAACCCCGATTTTCCCAATATCTCAACCTGTTGGGCAAGATCAAAGTGTTAGTATCTATTCTCATCAGCTTAATATCTGATAAACTTATAACCTAGTAACCAAAACCCCCGTAATGTGATACTAGTAAAAGACCGCGTAAAACAAATCACTACTACAATTACATAAACGAAAAAATAAAAGACCACAAAAATTATGCTTAAATTATTTTAAAATTGGTGCAATTAATTATAATAATTTTCAATCTAATCCATTACAAAATTTGTTTATAATTAATTTTAAAAATAAAAAATATTCAATTCATCATCGATACTAGCGCTTCAATTAATAATATTTAATACCAATAGTAGAATATTTGCATTAATGTTTATTTTAAATATTAAAGTTAGAATTAGAAGTATAATTTTTTTTTTTTAATTTCCTACTTTATAGTGCTTTTAATAAGCATATTTAGTCATTTTAAATTGAATATCGAATAAATAACGGGTTTTTCGTTTTGATTTTGTTGATTAGTAAATTTGGAATTACGGTTTCAAAAATTAAATTTTTTAACTTTTTTTTGTAAAAAAATTTTTCGTCGCTAGTCGTTTTTATGCAAATGTAATATGTGTACCAAAAATGACCAATTTCGACGACAAGTGTATAAACTCAAACAATAAAAACCATTAACAATATATGAAGCACAAAAAAAAAAATTACGAAAATAAAACAAACATGTACTAAATGTTTAAAAAACGAGCGTGATGGACATGTTCTTTTCATAGAATGTTAAATATGCGCAAAAAACAGAATACTCCAGTCGGAGAAATGTTAATATTAATAAAATGAATACAGTTAAATGCGATTTAATTTTTTTACTTTAAAGTTTTAAAAACATAAAATTAATTTTCATACCGTTAGCAGAATTTCGTGGAATAAATCCAAAACGTCTTTAACTGCTGAAGACAACATTATTGATAATTGCAAATAGCAAACTTGAAATTAGAAATAAAGCGATACCAGCAAATCGGCAAACGAATCGTGTAAAAACTTACGTAATTTACATTGTATCAACGCGTTTTTGCGAATATTAAACACAAGAATTACGTTTGGAAATATACAGTCGACTAATTTATAAATATGTTATAAATGATGATTATTCGCCGGATCGAATACTGATTAAAAATGACCACTTCGCTGGAAGGAGCAAAATATCGCATTATTAGCGGGAATACTGGTGAAATCACGGAGGTAAGAATTGTGACGCATTCTCGCGGAACGAAATAACTACCGACTAATATTTTTTTCACATTTTCAATTTATTAAAGTAATAATGTGTATTTATATTTTATTTTCAATTATTTAAATACACTATTAAAATATATACCTATTATATACATTCCGAACCAGTTCAAATTAATAGGTTTTGTTGTTCGGACATAGAGAAGCGTAAGGAATAAACATTTAAAATGAGTGTTTAAAATTACGATAAATTTTTTATTCGTATACTTAAACGTAATCTATTTTAATAATTTCAAATACATTCTTAAGAAATTATTGTGGATTATAGTGATATTTCAAGATTTGTTTTTGTGCTAGAAAAAATTTATTTTCATACACTGAGACCAATTTACGTTTTCTATTCACCAAGATTATTTTCAACATTTATGAAAATATATTTACAAAAACTTCTATCAATATTAAATTCCAAAATTTTATTTAATAAAATGCTCTAACTTTTCAACTCTAATTTATATGATCTAACTTGTATACTTCGCTTATTAAATGTAATAAGCTTATATTAGCACTGAACGTCAATACAATCATAGGCTCACATTAATGCATCATGCTACCTCATTTTGAAAACTTCTATTTACATAATTTTTTTCGTAATTATTATTATACCAATAATAACTTTTCATGTGCAAATATCTGATTTTACTCGAATTCTCAAGATTTTTTTGCAAGAAGTAAAGCAAATCTCAAAACAAATTATACACCAGAGTTGAAATTTTTAAACGTGTTAAACATGTAGTTATAACACTAAATATTTTGCTGGCTCTTTTTGGTTCCAATTTTACTTATTCTAGTTTCATCTAACGTTACTTCGTCTCACCCTGACTATATTTTTTGATCGGAAAAGTTGACTGTATATTTTCAAACGTAATTCTTGTGTTTAATATTCGCAAAAAACGCGTTGATACAATGTAAATTGTGTACATTTTTACACGATTCGTTTGCCAATTTGCTGATTTCGCTTTATTTCTAATTTCAATTTTGATATTTGCAATTATCAATATGTTGTCTTCAGCAGTTAAACACGTTTTGGACTTATTCCATAAAATTCTGCTAAAGGTATGAAAATTAATTTTTGAAAAAGTGTTTATTTTTGATTTAATTTCCAGAGAAAGTAGACCCGTTATTAGGCTCTATTTTTATAAGCATGAAAATTTATATTTCGAGAAACACTAAATGAATAATACCGATTGAAAAGTATACACACTCATGCCAGTCTTATACCTGCTTAATTCACCAACAAAATAGAAATTAGTTTAAAATCCATTGTTAAATTTAGAAATTATATTCCGACTTTTCATACTAAAAGAGATTACATTCAGAACAAGTAATTCGTCGTACACTTCATAAAAAACTGTTTTCATTGAATATCCAAATAACTGTCCGTACAATAGTACATAGCACTAAATAAGTTTACAATATTGAACTTATAAAACATTTTGTTTTCTTCTTTAATATTTCGGAAAGACGAATTGAAACAGCACTTTTTTACAGGCGTGTAAACAACTATGAAAAATATTCACAGGTAGCTATTTTTTCGCATTTCAGTAACACATTATTGTTTATTCAAAACTAATGAAGCTTATAGGTCAATTCAGCTAAAATTTTAATTACTTGATTATGCAAAAATTAGAATCATGTAATACCCATGATACATTATAATTTAGCTAATATTTCAAATAATATAATTTACAAACGTCAATAAAGACGATCTAACGGAAACAACATCAAAATTGCTCAACACATGTATGTATTACAACTTTCGGACCTTCTGTAGTATATGCCAGCAATCAAGAGATATGGCAACATTGGATTGTTTATTCCGTTCGGTCCTCTACTAAAAACACGTACCTTTAATTGCGTGATATTTAGTCATTTATATTTTAAAAGAAATAAAAAATAAAAGCTCAACATATAAAACATTATTCATCTAGTGTTATGATATTTTATCAAATAAATTTTCGTTTTGGTGTTTCATACGCCACATATATTCGCAAAAGTATGAATTTACCATTGTGCGATGCGTTATCCAATCCTTTTTATTTTTAGATTTTAACTTGACCCATGAACTTTCAATTGACTTGATATGAGCCAATGTCGAAATTAACACTGTAATTAAGTCTGATGATTACTGGCTACATTCCGGTATGCTCGCCATTTATCGCTTATAACCGTCGTTCCAGCAGCAACATTCTGCGTTATCAACGGCAATAACAGCTGATCTATTTGGAACCGACGTTAAGAGACATTCTTTTGTTTCTCTACAAATTCCTCCAAAAACTCATCGATTGGGTAAAATCCTTCCTCGATTATATTTTCGTTTCGAAAAGAATGATACGTCGATTTCTACATGTAGATTCAATCCTATTCTCGTATTCTGTTGTTCAACAATGCATGTTCACAAATTTCACGTAGATACAAATTCCACTCAACAGCAGTATCGCCACTCATATTCAATTCGTTTTTGCAATATTGAAGGGTGGTATATTCCTCATTCCATGCATAAATAAAACTAATTAGGGTACGGTAATGTATCTTGGAATTCGATATAAAAGTACCAGATCGTAGAGATTTTTCTACATCACATGTAGATTTACAATAGATCCATCTATCCCGAGAACGAGTACTTAATTTCATATCATGATTATTACTATATTTTTTTTTTTTATTATGTAGTAAACCTTTTTGTTGTAAAAAGGAAATATAACGATCCATAGTATTTATTTCTTCTGCCAATTCCGAAAAATTCATATTTATTAAATAAATAACTACAGACGTGGAATAAGATTAAAATGATACTATTAACAATTATGAACGAAAATAAACAATTAACAGTAAGAATCGAAATGAATACTATTAACAATTCAACACGTAAAAAAACAAGAAAATTATATTTTCCATTTAAAATAAACATTCAAACATTACAATTCAAATAATTCGTAAATAAACTTTCCACATTGTGAATGTTGCAACTTCATGACATTTTGTTTGTTTGCTGGCAAATACTACAGAAGGTGCCATCTTTTATTATTTATTCGTGTTATGTTATGAATAATAACGATGGCCGACGTGATCATAAACGTCCGTATGCAATCTCAAATTTTAAGCATAACATTCTTTATGTAAGAATTCTCTTATATATCTGTTTGTCAAATATTTCACCCATTAATTAAAAGCTTATAACGCATGGTGCTAAAACCAATATGGTTATACGCGATATCGAACTATGGTGAAGTGCGTCAAAAAATAATAATAATACAATCAAAACAATGAAGTCGGTTGGTGGGAACACCGTGGTGACGGTTCAATAAATAAAATCGAGATTGTGCTGATAAATTAACGATCCGGACAACATTAAAATCTAGTATATACTAGTCAGTTCTAGATGTGAAGGAAATAAAAACTACTTGAATATTATTATAAAACCTTATGAATGAAATAACTTTTTTTATTTATTTATTTTTTTTTTTGTAAAAAAAGAATTAGATGTGTCAATATAAAATAAAAGTTATAATTAATTACACGTTCAGCCTAATCTTTCTTATTTATTGCTTTCGTTGCAACCATATAAAAAAATATATCACTCTTATAATCCGATTCATATACAAAATCCAAATATACTTCTTCGATAGATTATTATTAATATACAATGAAATTAATTACGCTTATATATTCTTGTATAAAATTATAATTTTATTTATACTTTCAATTTTGACAATTTTCGTGTTATCGAATATATTACGTACAAGTAAACACCATTTGTATAAAACAAATTATAATGTATTCGAAATTTCTTGTAAATAACCACGCATTACGGGAAGTTGGAGGAGTTAAATAAAAATGAATAATTCGCAACTATTATATTCTTTATCGAGTATTCATGTTAAAACGTAGGTAAAGCACATTTCAAGACGTATACAATTTTTTTTGTCCTACAGACAAACCAAATTACATACTAACAAATAAAATACATCTTAAGCGAATATGCAAACAATTTGTTAAAATACTCAAACACAAGAAAACAATCTTCAGGGATTTACAAATTTGAAGTTTACAGCGTCACAAAAATGAATGAGATAATAACGGTAACTTCAAAAGCATTCACGAAATATCAAAACAAGTTCACAATACGAATATTAAAAATTTAAAGCATACTTATATGAGGATACGTTTTTCAATATCGTCGTCATACATATTAATAAATACGATACAGAAAATTTAATGACACCTACAAGTAAAGCATAAAGGTTTAGGAAAAAATATTAACTCCACTTACCTATATTTACATATAACGCGTCAATAAAAATTAAACGCTCCGAATGATTATAAAAACTTGATGCCTAATAAACATTATTTTATATAATAGTGCGATACCATTTTAGAAAAAGTAAAATGTGCAGCAGGAATTATAACAATAATTTAATTAACTTACGTCACACGTACGTTCATGTTTTACACACACACACACACACATACATATATATATATATGATCATTTGACAACATAACTAAATTTTGATAACATAATAAATAATTCGCAACTTTTTATAAATGAACGTGGCCTTAAGGAATTACATGCGAACAGATTAATTGCAAACCCTGTATAAGTAAAATCAAAATAATTAATATTACATGTAATAAAAACCAAATTATTTCTAAATATAAATTTTGATTCATATAGACATATATGTGTGTATGTTTATATATATGCATGCCTAAGAAATTCGGATATTTTATCAGGGTATGATAAAAAGTTTAAATACACCATAAAGTACGTTGTACGTCACACATTGCTTATCCAGTCATAATGAATAAACACCTGTAGTATTCCGCTTTAAAACACAGGGCATGTGTGTGCTGTGTGCATATTTACATATCTTGTATGTTTGTTCGAGTTTTCAGAAGTTAAATAAAAGTTCTAAACAAATATAATACCCGATATTTTGTACATTTATTTGTACACGAATGTATTTGCGAGTGAAATTATATATTAATAACTTCCGTGTACATAAATAAAAGTACTAAATAAATATAACAAATAACATGCGGAAAATTAATTTAGGTTTATATAAATATAATTTTATATAAAACATAATTATACTTAAAAAAAAAAAACAACTTTAAAATAACCTGCAAATTCCACAAAGAAGACCGATTACGACATAGCTACTTAATCCTAATTCTTATTTTTCTTTTTATATTAAAATTTTAATGGGCTTCCGCGGTGGTTTAACCATCGCACAATATTACGGTCTTAATGTTAACGTTATTGTCTGTTTTCATAACAAAGGACATTTAGCTGACAAGGAAATCTCAATTATAAAAAATTATTATTATCAAAGTTAAAAATTATGAAAATGCAAAACATAGTATACATTACCTCTTAAATAAAATCATTATATACAAGTGTGACAACCTATTCACGATGCAGGAGCACATAGATAGCCAGGCAAGCTAATACACCATACTGTAACGTCATTAATATAAAAAATTAATATATTGAATATTGTACACCTTCATTAAAATTCCATATTCATTTAAAAACGGTTTTCATGACACAATAACACAGTAATTTTGTAGCTCATTCCACAGTAATAACTTTAAATTGACAAATTTTTATACATCTTTGTTCATTACAGTGTGTTTAATATTTTATTACCTTGATTTTCGGATAATCATTCATGTAAATTGTGACTAGTCCAACGTAAGGTAAAAATCCACGAGCTCTGCCAACTACATCTTCGTTAGTTAACCATAATTGGCCTGGTGCATATAAACCTCTGTCATCGACACTGTTGTTATCACCTTTCGTCAAAAATTTTATCGTTCCATTATTTCTGTAAAATTTATAAATTTTAAAATCATATTCACTTGAAATTTAGTTATATTTTTTAAACTAGTTAATACATCATAAATTATAACAAACAACAGTTACAATAAACGTATGCATTACATACAGTCCTTATATTTGTCTAAGAAAATGAAAATATACGAACTTTTCGTGTAATTTTAAAACCCTATGTACGATTGGAATATCTCTTCCATCTACACGAAATACAATAATTTCACCAGCTCTAATCGGGTCTTCTTTATAATTTGTTAGAAATAATAAATCACCTCTATGAAACGCAGGTTCCATACTACCACTATTAAAAACAAAACATGTA
Organism: Coronaproctus castanopsis; assembly: GCA_032883995.1. Lineage (NCBI taxonomy): Eukaryota > Metazoa > Arthropoda > Insecta > Hemiptera > Monophlebidae > Coronaproctus > Coronaproctus castanopsis. The sequence goes on from CM065053.1 coordinate 167,092,534, forward strand.
AACTAATTTTATATTTTTAAAATCCACATTTCATTTATCAATTTACATGTAGAGTAATATTATATAAATGAATTAGGATTATACCGAATTTACCTTAATACAACTACAATCGGACTTTCGCTACCAGTAACAACCATCAGACCTTTCCACAGCATTAACGCTGACGATACTATCATACCAAAACTTAGTAGCTGATATACAAACTACAAACACGAAAATTAAAAATCAAATTTAAAACATATTTGACGTTGTTTACGTGGTCATTGAAACAAATTTAAATTTATTTACAAACATATACATGAAATTAACAAAACAAAATAAAAACAATGTTAATCACTATAAAATTTATTTTATTTTCGCAAAACTTTTCGATTTTTACATCATTTTCATGCGATACAAAACGTTTATTCAAAGTTTTTGTATCGCTTGAAAATGATGTAAAAATCGAAAATCCTTGTGAAAATAAAATAAATTTTATAGTGATTAAAGTTTTTATTTTGTTTTGTTAATTCATAAAATCACTACTCTCCAATACATCAACATTATACATGAAATGTTTCAAATAACTAATAATCGAAAAATACAGTTTATTACTGTAATATGCATTCATATGTAATATTAAAAAAACGCAAATACATATTTACCTGTCGTTTATTCATTCGCTTTATCTCATCTAACATACTTGCAATCATTTTGATAAATTATATTAATTAAAAAAAAAAAAAAAAAGTAGATCAACAGATCAATAAACTTCAAAAATGTAAAAAGTTTCAGTAAACGTTAACAATTACGTGCACCAATAGAAACAAATAATAAGGTAAAATGTGGATTTTGTCGATTTGTTAATTTTGAATTGAGTTAAGCGGTTCAACTTTATTGACTTTTGTGTATTCTAATGTTTCTTTTTTTTTAATCATTTTTTCGTTACTAATATAAAGTAAGATAAAATTTTAAAATAATTATATTTACAATTTTACAAAACAATATTAATGTCCCTATAATCTGTTCATTCTGTTTACGCACAAGATAGAAGTAAACTACAATATATCACTATCATTTTGCAACTATTTTATAACATATACATAATATCCACTCTCTCAAATATCGCTATAATTAAAATATTTTTATTAAACGAATTATTTTTTACATTTCAATTAATTTCTAAATAAAATGTTTCCATTAAATTCTGGGATACTCAGTAGATATAAAGAAGTTGTACAAAAACCGGGCTAAATACGATTATTATAACAATTTATTGAACATGTCTAAAAATCAACAGAAAAATTATTGGAACGTTATAAAACAAGTTATTGGCAAGGAAGACAGATGCATTAAAGAACTTAAAATTGACAATTATACAGTTCCAACCCATGGTAATGAAAAGTTGATAGCTAATTATTTCAACACTCACTTTACGGGCTGCGTGGGCGCTATTGTTACAATCAGAGGACACCAGTAGCTGGTAAAATTACTTCTATTAGCTTACGTTCATTTACGTTTACAGAGTTATCAGCATATGATGTTAAAGAAACTATTCTTTCTATGAACAATAAATCATCTTACGACTCTGATCTTATTTAGATAAAACTAATAAAAGAAAATATTAATTTTTTCCTACAGCCTTTAACGTACTTGTTCAATGGGTCAGTCAAGTATGGGATGTTCTCAGATGTGCTTAAAGTGGGTGGCATTACTCCTATATATAAAAAAGGTGGCAAAACAAACGTAACTATCGAACAATTTGTATACTACCTACTATTTCAAAAATTTTCGAAAAATGTATAAAAAATATGATATTAAGTTATTTGAACAAACAAAATTTTTTTAGCATTAACCAGTATGGTTTTTTGGTTAATAAAGGAACGGTTGATGCACTATTTGAACATGTATCACAACCATGAATTGCCTTGAAGAAGGTAGATCAGCTGTGTCGGTGTATTTCGACTTATCTAAGGCTTTTGATACATTAGAAGACCACAGTATACTGTTAAAAAAGCTTTTTAATTGTGGATGTAGAGGTAATATTTACTATTGGTTTAAAAGCTATTTAGATACTAGAACATACATAGTCAAACTTAACGATGAATAAAGCGATAGGGTAGTACAAACTTCTAGTGTGCCATAGGGCAGCGTATTAGGACCTTATCTTTTCCTAATTTATATGAATGATCTCTGCGATTTGCAACTACATGGAAAATTATTTTGTTACGCCGACGACACTGTGTTGACGGTGGATTCTAGATACCCAGAATTATTAAAACGCTTCGTCCAAAATGACGTGGACATAATATTCAATTGGTTAAGCGACACAAATTAATCCTACTAAACACACCAGAAAAACTACACGCATTCACAAGTCTCGCACTCATTAAAACATACATCACTCACACCCCACTCACACAATCTTACTCGAAATAAACGGAAATCTTCAACAAATTAATAAATACAATATAAACCTTAACGTATATACCACACGTACATTAATACAGGAACACATATGCCAAACACCCACCACATAATAACAATCTAGAACGATCGGAATAGACAACAGCGAAACTCATGTTCTCATCGCAAAATATGTTCGGGAAGCAACTTATTAAAGAAATATCTGTTATCAAAGTATATATCCATACAGGGAAATATGTTCAAAAGAGAATTATACAAGCGCAAAGCTGATGGCAACGGTGAACTTAAACCGAGGTTTGTTCGTGTACGCGGCTCACGAAAAAAACGATTTGATCGCCTATTTGGTCTTGGTACAATGTAGGAGACGGTTGATATTAAAATTTCTTAATAAATCGTAACTCATATATTTAGGGTAAATACCTGATATACGATAATATAGATATTTTAAAAATTTACACTGAACTTTATCAATTAACCTAATGTATTTATTATAATACGGATCCCAAACAATTGAACAGTATTCTAAAGGACTACGCACTAATGCATTATAAAGCGACAGTAGCGTCTATGGATCTCTAAACACATATGAATTTCTTATAATAAAACCTAGCATTTTATAAGAGCGATTAACAACATCGCTTACATGTATTGAAAATTTTAATTTATCATCAGTATAAACGCCGAGATCCCGCACCGCAGATTTTTTAATTATCTGCTTACCTATTTCTATTTCTACAGAAATTCATGTGGACGCATTTATCATAATTGAAAGGTAAATGATTTTCTTTGTTCCACAGAACCAGCTTATCTAGAGCTGTTTGTAAAGATTCTCAGTCAGCTAGTGAAGATATAGGAGCATAAATTTTGAGATCATCAGCAAATAAAAGAAATTTTGAGCGAAGGTTCTTTCCAATATCATTGATAAAAATTAGGAATAGGAGGGGGCCCAAATTCTAACCTTGTGAAACCTCTGAAGTAGGTTAATATGAATTAGAATGGTAGCCATTATACACAACATAGCTCTTACGGTTATATAAATAGGATTATATTATAAAATCTTTTGACAGGTTCAAGCAACTTTAGTTTATTCAGTAGAGGTGAATGACTGTGTCAAATGCTTTACTAAAATCAGTGTAAATACTATCAACTTGTAAACCACAATCCATGAATCTAGAAATCTGATCAGTGTATGTAACTAGATTTGCCACAGTGGACTTGTGCTTCATAAATCCGTGTTGCTCAAGCATAATTTTAGTCAGTAAATAACTGTTCAACCTAACGTATATTATAGATTCTAATAATTTAGCGTGTGGACAGAGTATAGCAGTGGCGTGCGGTGAGTTTTTCTAGAGGGTAAGCGATGACCATATGGAGTGTTACATCAAACGAAAATTTATTTACAAGAAACACGTGATAATACGTTTATTTAATACTTATTTAAATACAAAATCCATTCGGCGATCTAATTTAATAAAGTCGGTTATAACAAGATCGTAAAACGTACTCATAGGTTCATTTTGGAGCTGATTTAACAACGGTTTTTCAATGGATATCAAAGATAAGCCACTTAATCGTTCCTGTCCCTGTGTCGATCTCTGGTATGATTTTATTCGTTTCAATGCTGAAAACGACCTCTCTACACTAGCAGTTGTACTAGGTATTGTCAATATTAATTGACCTAATTTATAAACTTCGGACAAGATCTCATCGAACTCAGACGCCTTCATTGCTTCCACTAATTCATGCGTATTCATTTTATTAAGGTCGCCATCCATATACACCGAGAGCAATTGGTTTTTCAGCTTTACATCGTCGAAAAACTCCCCATAGCATTCTTTTAAATTTGAAAAAATTTCGTTTGGAAATTTTTTTTTATACTCTTCATATTTACTTGTATCTAGAAGCGATAAAAATTTCAATTGATCAAGATTTCCAAAACGTTCACTCAGCTGAGTTAGAACATTGTCAAAGATTTCGTTGAACAGTGCACGTGTGTGTGTTTCCTCATCTTCTGGTTCTGATAGTTTTCGTCTTTTTCTCACAACAAATTCTTCATTTTCTTTTGACTTTGCATAATTCCATATGCTTTTGAAGATCGCGTCGTTCCTATATTTTTGGATTTCCATTTGAATTTCTTGAATTTTTTTCATACAACATAAAATATCTAGTTGTTTTTTTTGCAAAATATCGTATAAGACATCAGTTAGCGCAAATATTTTGGAAAAAATTTCGATGAAGAATAAAGTTCGAACTTCGCTGAAAAATTTTAGGAACCCATGGGCTGATATTACGGTTTCAGTATCCCACTGTTCCGAATTTTCAATAACAGTTTGAAAAAACTCAGTGAAACAATGATGATATTCTTTAACCGTGCTTATCAATCTGGAAGAGAAATTCCATCTGGTTGGTGCGTTTCTTGGCATTTTTTTAGTAGTAAATTCACTAAGTGCATGTGCGCGTTTGGTTGATTTGCTAAAAAAAGCACCCAAACCAGATAATGTCTGAAAAAAAATTCTACATTCTTTTATATTTGAAGCGGATTGTGATAAAACTAAATTCAACGAATGACTAAAACAATGGACAAATAATGCTTTCGGATACAATTTTTGGAGTTTTGTGCGTAAACCTCCTACTTGTCCTGCCATCACCGCTGCCCCATCGTATGTTTGCGCCACGAGTTTCTTAGCTAAATCGTATTCTTCGATGATACTTTTAACATACTCAAGTATACCATCAGCAGATCGATCTGCACTAACATCAATAAATTTAATAAATCTCTCTCGAGCTTTTGCAGTGTGACTGCATATATAACGTAAAACTACAGACAGTTGCGATTTATTTGAAACGTCCGACGTTTCATCCAGTAATATAGCAACGTACTTCGCGTTTTTGATTTCTTCTTTTATCTTACCTTGAACAACAGCGTGTACCGAAGAAATTAAATCATTCTGAATACGATTTGAGGTCCCACGGAACGTTGTAGATGTTTCTAGGTGTGTTTTTAGAATTATATCATATTTAGAAAGTAATTGAAGAAGGTCTACATAATTCCCACGATTATCCGAATCAGTATTTTCAGAGTGACCACGGAAAGCAAGCTCATGAACACCGAGATAACATACTGCATCGATTAATCTTTTTAAAATGTTTCTATTTTGTAGTACAACTTCATTATGTTTTATCACTTCAATTCGTACATTATCGTTTAATTGTAAATCTATGCGTGACTTACCAAATTTTTTCAGCTTCATGGAGGAAAAAATATGAATTTGGGAACGTTCATGTTTTTTAACTGCATTGATCAAATTATTCAAGTTATCGTACCCTTGAGTAGGATCATTCCACACACATTTTTCTTTTTCAGTACAAAATAATAGACACGGCCAACAAAACAATTTTCCACCATCTTCACAACCAGTTAACCACAAAATTTTTTCATATTGCGATATATTGAAATTTCTGGTAAAAGGTGTACCACCTTTTTTTTGTTCAGTTTTTAAAGAAGGTAATTCTGGTTTTGGCTTACCACAATTTATAATTTCTAACTGTTCATTAAAATTAAATCGCGAAAAAGGTTTTTCAATCAATTCCTGAACACGCATTTTGCTTTCAAAAAAGATGGGAGCACGCAGCAGATACACAAAAACCGCGTTATTAGTTATTAAACTATCCAGCGAAAAGCGAAATTACAGTCGCTTACCATAGGCACGTTTTCATCACGTTTACGTTTGCTAGTATGTCTTTGTGTTGGTAAATTATCCGAAGAAGGGAGGTAGTAAGTAATAAGCGAAGTTCTAATCGCTGCCCTGTTCGACCAGTTTGACAGACCTCGCCCCTCTTCAGTTTTCAGAACCGTTTGCAACACGTATTGAACAAATCCTTCTGTGTGTATGTGTAACCAACTAACATGACGCATCTGCATTTGGATAAACAGAACACTTCGTAATAATACTAACATTCTGTTTTAACTGTATATGTGTGTCAACCAGCAACTGTATGTAGCGCCACGCGTTCCGTGCAATTGTTGAAGCAATAAGCGGAAATGTGATCGCTTCCTATTTTAATACTTTTATAAGTTAAGATTAAAAAAATATTTTCTTGGGATTTTTCTGGGTAAGCGGCGCTTACCTCGCTTACCTGGAATGCACGCCAGTGGAGTATAGAGATAGGTCGATAACTTAAATATAAGCGGTGGTAAGTTGGCAGGACCAATAGAAAATTTAGGCTTCAAGTTCTTGACGGCTTCATCATATTAACAAGAAGAAATAGAGTTGAGTTTAAGAATACTAGCTCCAAAACTCAACTATATTTCTTCTTTTGTGAATATGATGAAGCCGTCAAGAACTTGAAGCCTAAATTTTCTATTGGTCCTGACAACTTGCCACCGCTTATATTTAAGTTGTGTTCTGATCTAGTATAACAACTTGTATATTATCAAAAACATGAAGAATGTAATTACTGAATACCACTGAAGGATATTTTTGTGCAGTTGTTTAAAACGTCCTACATTAATCGTGTTTCGAAAATTGCACGTTCATTATTCAAATCGTAGTTTTAGTGTTATTTTGTAGATATACTGGTGCTTTCTTTTCTCCCTCCAGACCGATTTCTCAGTATTTATCTACACGTAAAAATATGAGATTATTTTTTCGAATAAATCCGATTTCAGTATTCGAGTATTATTATTACTAATAAAACAAACACAATTTAAAATATGAAACCATCCGTGGTACTTATTTAAATATTTATCTATATTGCTGCTCTTAAATTTTATTATAGTGTTCTTATTACTGATAAAACAAACACACACACACGTAAAAATATGACGCAGTCGGTAGACGCATTGATTTTCTCCCACCAGACCGATTTCAATACAAAAATAGACACACGTAAAAATATGAGCCCGTCGGTAGACGTATGTCAGTATTTTCCAACTGGAATATTATTGTGTTTTATCATCGAGCGTTCCACGTATTTTCTGATTCCGAATATTGTTGTTAATTCGTATCTTAATAAATTCAGTTATTTTCGCTGTTTTGCGTGAGCATCGTGTTGTCTTTGTTTGAATTAGTGCGTTCAATCGATAGTAAAGGAAAGGCTGTTCAATTTTTACGCGATCATGAAATTCTTCATCCTCAACGATTATGCCCTTCCGAGCACGATAAGAGTGACCGCTCGTTGTATGAAACGTGAATGCCGTTACGAAATAGGTTTACGAGTCGGAACGTGATTACAAGGTAGTAAGCTATCACTGGAAAAAGTGATTATATTTATAGAATATACTACGCCAAAATTTTGTTATAGAGACTTAAATGTATCTATAGAAGCTATTACAGAATGAAAAAGATATTTACGCGAAGTTTGTGCTGATTCGTTACTAAAGAATCAAATAGTGATCAGCGGTCCAAATCTCACTGTTGAAATCGATGAATTCTGCTTCACAAAACCAAAAAAATCACGTTGGTCGAATATTCCAACAGCAGTGGATTTTTGGTGGTCATTGTCGTGAAACTAAAGAATGCTTTTTATTCGCTTTACGAGATCGCACTGCAGCGACTTTGCTTCGGGTGATCCGCGAATGTATTCGTCCTGGAACAACGATAATCTGTGACCTTTTGAAAGCGTATGAAAACATTGCAACTATTCCAGGCATGAATTACCAGCATTACACAGTGAATCATTCGACAAATTTTGCGACTCATCGGTCTGGAGGAGAAAAGCAAAAAAGCGCCCTATAGATCGTATCGTGCACTAAAAATGTATCTGCAGAAGCAAATAAAAAATTATACGATATTAATATAGAAATACATAATTTAAAAAAGAAAAATTACATTTTAAAAAGTGTAAATTAATTTAAAGGGAGTTGAAAGAAAAGCTGCAAAATGAGATAGACATAAAACACGATGGATATGGCTGCTACAAGATATTTAAATGAACGGAAAATTTGGAGATAGCTAATCAGCGTTATACAGATAATGCGACAACAGCTACAGCAGAAGACGAATCATTAGAGAAAGGATAAACATCAATCGTCATTGCATCGTTTTACTAATCGTGCTAATACACGTTCGTATAAGAATTTATGGCGTAAACAGCTGAGCTTACCTTGCCCAGAAACGATCGGTCAGCGAGGTCAAGTACGACCCTCATCCCCCTCACTAACTCTCGTAAGAAACCATTCAAATGGTAGGGATGGTAATATTACTATTATTAATTGTAAAGTTAATAATATACATCGTATGAGCAGTAAAGTAAGAAATAGAAGTAAGGGTATAAAAGGAAGGACAAAAGTTGATAAAAAAATACTATTTGTCGGGAATATTAGATAAGTAAAGAGAATTTAACTGATTGGAGAATGGCGTTCATGGAACCTAAGTAGATATCGCAGATAAGGAGAAATGTTATCAATATGATAATGACGAAAGAGAATATTATGTCATAGTGGCAATTATCAAGGATAAAAAGGTGTATATTTTAGTATCGAGGGAGATTGGAAGGATAATTTAATAGAGTTTAAGGTAATTTCGGATAGGATAGCAGCGGCAAACTTCGGTACGAATGAGGGAAATAAAAGTAAATCTCTAACTTTAATACGAGTCTATTACAACAACTTCGGAAGAAAAAAAATACGACGAGTTTTATAACGAATTCGAAAATATTATATATAACTTCAGAATTAATCAAAAACATCGTTTGATAATTTATTTTAATAGTCAGGTTGATCAAGGAAGGAACGAAGAACACGAGATGTTAGCACCCCGTATAACTATGAAATGAAACAGGATGAAGACTCGTTAATTTCTGTTCAGAACACGAGTTAAAAATAGTAAATACTTTGTTCAAGGACATAATGAGATGAAGATGGACGTGGATAACCAAGATCATAAAAACCAAATTGATTACATATTAACAACGAGAACTAAGAACAGGATAATAGATTTTAAAATGTAATGCAAAATTTTAGATTTTATTCGAATCGTGAATCAATAGTATGTAAAATCGTTCTTACGAGCTGGAGTTTCCCGATAACAAGAAAGGAGAAAGTTAAAAATATAAATAAGGATAATTTCAAGAGTTATTAGTTAGAATTAAATAAATTACTAATAGATAGTAATGTTCAAAATATGGTTAGCAAGGAAGTATTATATAGGGAGATAATAACTAATATAAAGTAGTCATGAAGGAGGAGGTGTCCTCGAGGATATCTGAAGACATAATCAACTAACAGATGAAGCTTTAAGAAAACAGAAAATTAGAACAATTAAGGAAGAATTAAGTGTTTTGTGCAAGTTAGTGAGGAGTAAGATAAGAATATTAAACGAAGCGAAGCAAAAAAATCTTTTTCAATCAATACTAGAAAGTACAAAAAGGACAAAAACAATAAAGAAAAATTTAGCTTTAGAAAATAAATGATTGAATTTCCTTGTTGATGAACGAGGTGATAAAATATACGATCACAGAGAGATAATCGGATATGCCACGGCTTATTATGTTAAACTGTACAATGAAGAGAATTTTGACTGGCTTAAGTTGAAGGATTTGGAAACGTAACAGGAACCGTGTATATTGGAATCTGAAGTGAGGGATGTATTAACGAAGTTAAAAACGAATATAACTCCCGGTTTTGACAAAATAAGAAATTATCAAATAAACTTTGACGGTTCAAATCTAATAAAAAGTTTGGCTGTATTATTTAACGTGATTTTGAAAGGACAAAAAATCCCGCATGAATGGAAAAAAACCAACATAATCGTACTTTATAAAAAAGGTAATAAAAATATGATAGAGAACTATAGATAAGTAAGTTTAAGTCCTATGATTTCAAAAGTTTTTGCAAAAATAATAGCGAAAAGAATTTAAAATGTTATAAATGAACAGTTATCAATTAAGCAGGCGAGTTTTAGGAAAGGTTTCTTCACTACAGATTACTTATTTGTTATAAATCAAGTTATAGAAAAATCTAGGGAATACCAGACAGTAGTCAGCTTTTGTAGACTACCTGTAAGGTGTTTAGATTCGTTAAAACATAAATTTATGTTAGAAAAAATCAGGCGGTTCCGGGTATTTATCGGAAGATAATAACAGACTACACAAACGTGGAAGCGCGAATACTTACAAAAAGAAGAGGGAAACACTTTTATATCAGAAAAAAAAGGGTAAAGCAAGATGATATCACCATTATTATTTATCTGTGCTCTGGAAGAAGTATTTAAGAAACTGGATTGAGAACAAAGGGGGTATTAATGTGAATGGAAAATTTCTGAATAATCTACGTTTTGCGGATGATGTAGTGTTGATAACGAAAAATTTAGTTAAGCTAAAAGAAACGATTGCGAAGCTAGATGCCGCGGTGAAAGAAGCTGGTTTACATATGAATATAGAAAAAACAAAAATCATTAAGAACATAAGCGAAAAAATAATAATTGAAGTAGACGGCCAAAAAATTGAATAAGTAGATGAAATAGTTTATTTAGGACGTTAAATGTTCATTGTGTCTGAAAATTATGACCTACACACTCGTATCTTCTTTCTTCTAATTTTCCTAATAATGTTTTTTTTTTCATGGATTAATCGAAATCATTCTTTGTTACTAATTTTTTCCGTCCATTCTATTCTTTTTATTCTACTCCAACACTAGGTTTTAAGCACTTCTAATTGGCTATCTTTTTATCAATCATTCATTTTTAAAATGAACAAAAATTCACAACGTTCACATTACATCATACATGTCAGTCACGCAGGATTGGAATTGCACATGGTGTTCATCAATTATCATAAAGCGTTTGATACTGTAGAAACATGGACAGTGTTGAAAAAATGGTATAGATGATGAATACATCAACATAATAAAAAATGTTTACAATTCGCCAATGATACAAGTACAGCTGGTGGAAAAAACAAGCAAAATATCGTTAGAGGTGTCAGACAAGATGACACAATATCTCCGAAGTTATTTATAGCAGCCTTAGAATGTATGTTCAAAAACTTGTCTTGGGATTCTAAAGGTATGAATAATTAGTAATAATGTTGGTACGTTACAGGAAATGATAACTGACCTTCATAACTGTTCCAAAAAAAGGAACACATCTCTCGTGGGTAGCTTTTGTAAAGTTGAGTTCCTCAAAAATAAAGATATGTCTAACAGCTTAAAAAAGAAAGTATACGAACAGTGCATCCTTCCAGTGCTTACGTATGCAGCCTAACGAAGTATGTCGTGAAGTAACTTGCAGTGACACAGAGAGATCACGGAAGATTAATATTGGGCATCAAGATATCAGACCAGAAAATCAACACGTGGATAAGACAGCAGACTAAATTGTCGGATGTAGTCGGACGTGTAGCGCAGTTAAAATGGAATTGGGCAGGTCATGTAGCAAGAAGAAACGATAACAGGTAGACGAAGCGAATAACAGAATGAATTCCAAGAGAAGGACGCAGAAGTCACGATCGGCCGGATACAAGGTGACAGGACGATATAGAGAAATCAGCCAGTGTGAAATGAATAAACGAGGTCCATAATCGCTACAGATGAAAAGAAAAGAGAAACGCTTACATCCAGCAGTGGTTCATATAAGCGCATCGTGATATATATATAAGCAGGATAATTTACCCTAAATATTTTTTCAACCGTCATCGCTGTTCTTATATTGGTATTGTTTCCAAATGTACCTTCCGATGTATAGAATTAATTCATCGAACGTCAATGATAATCGGAAGCATTCGTGTTATTTTCGGCTAAGTTTAATGCTCGAGCAATGTCTTAAAATGATTGTTCAATGCAATGACACACAACGTCTATTCCTCAAATAATATAACAGTAAAAATGTCGAATGCACGTTAAATCACAATTACAATTTTCTTTCACCCATAATACGTTGTAACAGTTAAGAAAAGTTATTTTTCAAATTACGATCATAAATATTCCACCCTCATTTACTATGCCAATATACAATAGTCAGCAACGCTAATCAGATCATCCACGTCCAAACGGAATGACTTTGAAAAAATTAAAGTCACCCGATACGTATTTATGATCCGAAAGTAGTAGTAGTATACGATTGTGTTTAAACTTATATTAGTGTAATTAATAATGAATGCACACTACTTACACTTTTCCAATGTTTTTTTTTTAAGTAAATGTACTAATCGAATGATTAAAAAATAATGTAAAACACATTGACCGTTAATTCGCGAACTAATAAAACTGCATAACGGACAGACTCATTTCAGCAGTTATATCACGATGGTAGTAATTTTAATTCATACATTTCGTTTCTACAGTAATTTAATTTCGAAAAATTAAGCGCAAATAACATGAAGAATTTTGTACTTTTTCGAAAAATCGAAAATTACGAAGAAAAATTAACTCACGAAACGTTTAAAATGACCGATCAAACAACGCGTCGTGTGCAAGCTAATACGAGGTGGTTTGCCATTGCTTTTCACAACAAACTGGCACTAACTTTTGGATGGATAGCTGAGATACCTAGAGACCTTTCTATCACGAAATATTCTTGTTCCCAGTGAGATTCGAATACAGGCCATGTGAACAGAACGCTAAGGTATTACGTTACGACGCCCCATATATATATAGTATATATCTATATACATTATAGTGTGTGTATATATATATATTGTGTCTGTTCGAATCTTAAATGAAATAAAATCACGGAATAATTGAACAAGTATTCATTCTGAACCAGTGGGTTTCCACTTCCAGTAAGTAAAAAATAAAACTCAAAAGCGCCTTCCGCTACATTTATACAAGCAATATCGTGATATTTGTGCGAACAGAATTCATATCTAACGTGACCACTTAATTCATACGATTTTTGATATATTTAGTAACGGAATTCCTTGTACAAATTCAGATCCAGTGTAACCACAATTTTAACGAAACATGATAATACATATAAGAACTTATTTCACCTGGCAAGGATTAAGGATGAGAACGTATTCGGAATATCTTAGAAACTATTCTGTAAAATTGTACTCGTCCCGGTGTCTGTATATAAAAAGAGAAGTTTTACAGAAAATAGTGTTTTATTTTTTGGTATATTTGATAATAACAGTAAATAAATTATTACGTTCTATATAGCGATGTAATTTACTTTATTTTCACTTCCACGTAATAATCAGTTAAATTAAATTTGAATACAAGAGAAAGTAGCAATTTGCCAGAAGTAATACATAAATATTTTCTTTACATTACGCAAATTATAACACAGATAAATTGTGAACTAACTACACTTCATATATGCGCGCGTTCAAAAAACCGAATGAGCTGCCTATGCAGTTTACGATGTGGATTACGCTGTTTATACTGGTTTCCTCTTAGTGAAAAATTATAGGCACTGCCATACATAGTTTAAATATACAAAGTTGCAGATGAAATATATATATATATATCCAAATGCTCTTTCGATACTAAAATGTCAAATCGGTTGAAAACGCTAAACCGAATAACATCTCTTCTTTTATACATTGATGAAACTCTTGGCGCATTAAAGTAACTAGATATTTGTACAACACTCTACAAAAGAACTTAATTTTCTTTTACCATATAAAATTGAACTTTGTACATTCGGCGGAAGGTACGCCCCGTTTTTTGATTTAATGATTTTTCCGCATCTGTTATTGCATAAAATATTTAGAAGATATCTAAAATCCACAAACATATACTTTTTTGATAGCTTCCATACATTATGAAATGGAAAAGTTGAAAATTTGTATGAAATAAAACCATTACAAATTTCTGATAAGTATAAATTTGTAATTTTAGCACGTCTGATCGCTCACTATCATCGTCAGATGTTATCTCGTCTCGATGAAGTATCTGATTTACTTTATTAGTCTATTGTCTCATTGGAATTACCCGGCTAATTATATTGTCTTTTGTATTATTTTCTTTCGTACTTCTTATCCCCTATTTCTCTTCTCTTTATTCGTCTCCTTTTAAAACATGTTTATTAATGATTTGTAGAAAAAAACTAAACAATCTGAAAAATGCCAAAAATCAAGAATAATATTCAAGAATAAAAGAAAAAGTACGACTACAAAATATATACATATATTAACTGAAATTCTATTATTTAAAAATAATATACAAAATGACACTTATTAAAAACATAATTACGTTCCGATAGTCATAAGTAATATTCAACATATATTTTTTCACTTAACTTCGTTAACGAATAAACGTCCATAATATTATAATTTAAGAGGAACGGATCAGATTATCACTACCTTTGAATATATAATAATAATAATAATAATATTAATAATAATATTAATACTGGATAAGCATATTAAAAATTAGCTATTTCATAGTGCAGAATACATACTATTGTTTATATTTCACGTTACCCACGTTTCGCGTCCGACCTAGCAGCCTCATATTAAGACTAAGTGCGATCAGATTAACGCCAGAATTCGTAAAATGTACTGATTACTGGGACGTCATAGAATAGACTCATTTATCAGTCTATGATAAAGTACATGTCGATTTATGGTTTGCAGCTATGGGGATGTGCTTTAATAATCAACCGTGCAATTATTCAACGGACATAAAATATAATCATACGACTGATTAATAATTAATTTCAGCGTAGCGATAATTTACCTTGCACAAGTTAAAGCAAGTGGATGAAGTTATTCATAATTTTGAGTATGCGCATGGACGGAGACTGCAGGTCCGCGTAAACACAGAAACGTAGCTACGACGGTCGTCGTATGTCATGCCGAAGTAAAGAATTAAATGATTGTATATATTTAATTAAGTATATACGATGTAAACGTTAAGTAAAATGAATTATATAAATATTTATTATTAACGTCCACAAAGGTAACGGAAAAAAAGATGTATTATTATTATTATTATTATTATTATTGTAAAAGAAAAAACTGGTTTGAGATACGTCAGTTGTGTTCACACAATAATAACAATAATTAAGTGACAGCGCGCGTCTCTATGGTCACGGGGTAGCGTGTAACTGGTTAATATAGTCAAAAATTGGTAGAGGGGAGAGTTTCGAAAACATGGAAAAAAGTTTTAGTTTTGGCAATGAATTTTCAAAGAAGTTAGTTGAAGTTGTTAGCAGGGAGAGTAAAGTAGAAAGTAGTTGAGTTTCCATAGAAGTTGTTGCTTAGCTAAAACATGACAGGTGACAATGGAGGGAGTCGTTAGTTCGTTTAATAAAAAGAAGAAATAAAAGTACAAAAAGACAGAATCTCAAACCAGGTTAGTTCGTAATTGCACTATTCTTAATTAATGTGACAAAATTCGGTAGTCATTAAAAACATGTTATAGATATATATTTTTCATCATCTTATGTATATGGGGATATGTATACGTATGTGTAAAAATAATTAAACAATATTATTATTATTAATACGTTTGTTTATATTCTTGTACATATATATATATATATATTTGCGTATCATAACTAATAATTTATGCGAGGTTCTTAAAAACAAGTAGCAATGAAGTCTGTATGCGGTAACAAAGAGCCTATTAGGGTCCATGTCGATTTATGGTTTGCAGCTATGGGGATTTGCTTTAATAATCAACCGTGAAATCATTCAACGGATATAAAATATAATCATACGACTGGTTAATAATTAATTTCAGCGTAGCGATAATTTACCTTGCACAAGTTAAAGCAAGTGGATGAAGTTATTCATAATTTTGAGTATGCGCATGAACGGAGCCAAATACGGTAAAACGTAGACTTAAGCGTCTGAAATTGCATGATTTGCTAACTTTATAAAAATGAATATCCTAAGCCGTACATAACGTACTAGAACATACCAATGGGTTACGAGCTTCTAAATCATCATTTTATTTTATTCGTTTGTATTATTTAAATGTTTACAAATATTATTTATTTACAATTTTGTTCTTAAGATTGTAGCGTGTAAAAGAATAATAATAATCTACTTCCGATATATATATATATATATATATATATATATATATATATATATATATAAACATATACATATAGAGAAAAATATTGACATGACATTAATTGAGAGATAAAATGTATAATAGTGTTAGAATTTCGAATAAACATAAATTATATAATGAACTCACATACAATTTACTATTTTATCTATTATTTAAAAGCTACATCAAAATCACGAAAGAATGACGTTTTATATCATATTAATACTTGACATGTTATGAATATGTATATAAATTACGAATAGATTTGTGTTATTTATTTTCAAGTAATCGCAAATTCTTGTTTAATTTTTCTCTTAAAATAATTATTTATTTACAGTTTATTTCACCGTCAAGATTAAAAACAGATATTCTTTATTACCTTAAAATATTGTAATAGATAATGACTCTTTGTTTCGAAGAATTTCATAACTGAATTTCGTCTAAATCTATATTCTTATTGCATAATTCGTTATCTGTTACTACGTTTGTACACGAATCCCATAAGTAATTGAAACGGCGTCATATTCTGGAAAAATAATATTTTACAGGCATTTAAAAACAACTTCACATATGTGTAATTTTGATTTTTGTTTAATTTTAAACATTCAACGTAGAAAATTTCATTTACAATCAGAGATGATTTTTATTTTTATACCTGAGTTAATCTGATTTTATGTAAACTATGTATACATAGCTTATAATTTGAAAGAAAATTTCACATACTCAAATAATACGACATGTTGAAAAGTAGGTTATAATCTTTAATTTTCCTTATATTTGATTTGGTTTTACAAGAAGTACAATAAGTATCAATATTTAAATCATATAAATTTGATATTTAGATACTCACCAATAAAAATATAAAACGGATCATTTATTTCAGTCACGCATAAAATGGTACGGCGTTCAATTATCTCCTCATTTCTGGGGACAAACGAATAAAACAAAATTTACACAAATGAAACGAGTATTGGTAAAATTCGATTTAAAATTTTTTTAATATAGATGTCTCGGACATTTATTAAATAATTTTAACATCTCTCTCTCTCTCTCTATATATATATATATATATATATACATACATACATATTTACCCCGAAGTAAATTTATAATATACACGTAACACACATATTGTGTCTGTGTGAAACACATAACGCATAAGTGCAAGTAAATTAATATGAATTACCTAAGGTATACGGTACTGATGTAATTGGAAGACCCAACTTATTCTGTATCAGAACCCAAGTCCGATTCAGCATCGATATGCGAAATGTAATTTTTTATAGCATGAGATGATCCTCCATTTGAATACGGACATAACTGTGTGTTGTGTTCATGGATAAAAATATTCTCGAGTTCGCACGATGGAACGTCTGCTTCTGGTTCTAATAAATCGTGTTCATCATTTTCCGATTCTGCATAAATACTATCCGATACAGGAGTATGACTCCATATAGACGAATCGATTAAATTTATAAATTCTGCATCTACTTCGTCTGAACTATCGGTTAACGTGTACGTATCATCAATTTCACGTTTTACAAGACCCGCATTTATTTCATTCGGACAATCTGTCGACATGCTTACATTATTATGAGGTTCAATATCATTTTCATTTTTAACGTCACATAGATAATCTTTATCACTGTCACTTATCGGGTTTATTTCCGATTCATGTTCGTGTACACGGTTTGTACCGTCGTTAATATTTTCCAGATTTTGACAAGACTGTTGCGACATTTCAACATTCATTGATAAATTTTGCTTCGATTCCATATTACTAGAATCATCAGAATTTTTGCTATTTATTTTACGCTCAGAAACGATTTCCGAACACATTGTATCAACTGACTGATTATTAACTGTCGGTTTATTTGATAATTTATTTGTTATAATATTACTTATTAAACTAATTGTCTCCCCACGTTCTTCTTCGCCCATTTTCCGTAATTTAGAAGCAATATCGAGACCAAATAGATCTAAAACGTCGTTATCTTCATTAGTTAATAATTTTTCATTCGATCGCATCTTTTTACGGGGTATTTCTTCAACTGTTTCAGTCATCTTGCCAAGTTATTACAATATCGTAACTTTAATATGAATTAATGTATCGCTGTAAAAACATTAAAAAATATAATAAACATTTATTAAAAAGAAAAGAAATCTTTTTATTTCATGTACATGTATTTTATTATTGGTAAAATACAATATATTTTTTCGTATTTAAACCTTATAAAAATATCAGCAAGTATAAAAAAAAACTTCAACTGGCAAATTTATCGATAGATTTCACATTAATGTTATAATTTTTCACGGAAAAATAAAAAAAAAATAAAAATCAACCGATAAATATTACGGAACGAAATTGCTAGAAGACATTTATTGCAACATAATTTAATTTTATGAATTATGTTTGTAAAAAATCACCACTTACCATTATAGTTGGAACTTCACTAAAAAAAATCACCTATTAAACAACTTACATAATAAATCGTTTTTCATTAAAACGTATCATCTGACACATTCCGTTGAAAACTCAAAATATTTCCAAATTTGACAGATATGTGTAACTTAGACGTTCGTTATCTTCCAGACTGATTCTACATTGAAGTCGAAATTGAAATCTAATAGATGCATTACGGCCATTCGCGATCATTTTTGTTTTTGTAACCATTCGGTGCTATTTTTATAGTAAGATTAAAAAGACAATTTAAGTAAATGTTTGTTACTTACGAGTCATTATTATCTTTTTTTCAATGTCTTTTACATTAAATCTAAATGTTTCGCCATTCTTAGTAATCGTAATGTTCTTTTCGTTATATATAGTTTCATTTTAAAAAAGATAATTTAAACTCACTTTCGTATATTTTTATATGTCCGATTTATTTCAATATGTATTTTGCGTATTTTTATAGCAAGATGATAAAGACAAATTATTTAAATGTTCGTTACTCACAGGTCATTGTTTTTTCCTTCTAAACTGATTTAAAAATTTACCATTCCTAATAATCGTAATGTTCTTTGCATGCTAATTTTGTTTAAAAAAATGTATTAAATTTAGTTGCGCATATCCCATTTGTATTTATAATTTGCAATTATTTCTGGAATACCAATCATACATCCATTTCAACTATAATGAATGACGAATAACGTCCTGTAGGATGTTCAATTTACCAAATAAATATTAATATTTAATTAACGGGTATATAACATGGTTTACTTTTTTGTTCACTTACCTATGATAAACAATTTTTCAACAATAAATGAAACCAGAGTTTTTCGATGATAACTGTATATTATTTTGTTTTTTGTTTTAAAATAATAATAATTTTCCTAATCAATATTTATTTATTATAGTAAACGCAAACAGATTTAAAATGTAAATCATTAAGTTACATAAAAATTTCCAACCTTAAACGCAATAAGATTAAGATTATGGAACTTAAATGTGGTAAAGATCATTTCACACCTAACATTACCTTTAACATGAAAAAACATTTATGACGAAAATTATTTTAATTTTTACATACATATGATAAAAATAAATATTTCTTGTTATGAATTAATAGATCCTCATAAATATTTAAAATTTCAAGTTTCTTTCATGCTTATTATTTGAACACCAATTAAATCTATAATTGATTGTATTGTACCACCATAAACATAGTTTTCTTAATGTTTATGTTGAGATCTTTTTTCCGACCTTAAGAACAATTAACTACAGTAGACCTTGTAGATCTTCGATATTGTTGGCCTGAAGCGGTATCATCAGCAAAACTACGAATTTTCTCATCCAATTCTTATTCATTTTTTCATACTTCTAAAACCTGGCAAATATCGCCTCCAAGTTAAAATTAAATAACATTGTCGTCAGCACATAACTTTACGTAACAGCCAGTCCGCGTTGATATAATTCTTGACAGATGATTAGTATCGTTATATGATTTTTTCGGTAAAAGGATTGCAGAATTCTTAAATCTGCATTATCGATTATTCCAACGCTTCTTAATATTTTTATAAATCCTGCATGTTATACAACACAAATGCTATATAGTACCTGGGTGATTGAGCTTTTGTTGGATTTTTTTGGGAAAAATGGCGTTTTTTCGGAAAATATATTTAGAAAAGAATCACATATTATTAAAAACCACTACATATATAATTATTTGAATCATGTATAATTCTACTTCATCAATTTACAGAGTCATAAATAAAAATTTAATTTTTGATAAAAATCAACCACCGTTAATTATTTTATTTTTAGAAATGAATTTTGGGATTTTTTCCCCTCAAATAATTTTTTTATAGATTAAAAAATATTTTTAGAAAATCCGATAACTTAAATCGAAACGGTAACTGAGATATAAAATTTTAATTATATTTACTAACCCATATGCAGTAAAAAACAAATTTCTGAGCTAATAACATTCGAATGGTTAAAGCTGTCGAGCTGAAGTTTTTAACATACATTTAGTTAAGTATTAAGAAAAAGACGACGAAAGAAATCGAAATTTTCAAAATATAATGGTTTACTCGGGGTCGGTCGGGGCTCAAATTTCAATTTTCGTAATTTCCATAAAGGACATTTTTAATTATTTAATAAATTATTGGTATGTACAAAAATTTCATCCGAATCATTAGAGCTATTTATATGAAAAAGAATTTCCCGTTTAATAATACAAGATAAAGCAAATACAAATTGACCCCTGAAAATCTACGTTTGCATACGGAATAATGTTTTTCGCATTTCTATATTATTACAGAATGATCAATTATAACGAGACGTTTGATGTTATATTTTCAAAGTTTTTTTTAAAAAAAAAAAAAACACAGATCAGCTCTCGTTAGTTAGTATTCAGTCCTTTTTTTTTAAATACAACCTTTTTCATAAGCATAAAACTAGTTTCTTCTCATTTTACTCGAAACAATTAATTAATTCGTTGTCCTTCTTTTTTACAAATAAAATATGTTCACTTCCTAAACAACCTAATACTTCATCACTAAAGTTCTCCAAACCTCTTATTTACTTTCTATCAATCTCTGTTAATGACCAATAAAGTTAGGCTCGATCACAACCGCTAAACACGAAAGTTTAAAAAAATCGATTTACTTTATATTTAAATATAATCAATATCTAATAAGTGCATTTAAAAATACATACCTTTATTAATTTTGGTACAGCAATTACTTCAAGATCAAATGTTTCCAAAATTTAAAAGTTGAAAAACACATAAAAACACAATTCGTAAACACTGAAAAACACATGAAAATGAATTTATTTTTTGGCATTCAAAATCCAGTAAACAAGTTTTATTTGGTATCAATCTCCTTAGAAACATGTTCCCAATCGGTAGCAATAATTCTCTGTGTACGTAACACGTTAATTTATTGTAAATAACTGATATAAAATGATGTTCCAATTTGGGCGCATAGTGACTGAAAGGGTTAAAACTTTCTCGGTATACATAATATAAATTATTGCCGTCTCATTTTTTTAATACTATATCTAAAACTTATCAAGTTCTCTTCTTTCAGTGTAAGAGAGTCTTACTATTTTTTTCTTTTTTTTTTTAATTTACGCGATTAGAGTAGCAATAATAAAGCTTAACAGTGATGCAGTTATAATTCATTTTCAGCACTATTATAAATTTCGGAGTCACTCTGTAAGTAGAATTTGGCGTATGTGAAATTTACTAAGTTAATCACATAAACCCAAGCGGATCACATATATTTTTTAATTTCATACTTTGAACGACTTTAGTTCATATTATAATTTTAATTAAACCTTTATAATTTTTCAATGAAGGTTCAGTTTATAAATTGACCTCTGTGTATTTGCCACCTGTGAAATAAACGTTGGTATTGTGAGATCATCGTGCCTGAAACACGTTGCACACGTGTAATAATAGCACCGCAAAAACTAATGGAATTATGTATCATACGTTTCCTACAAACCCTACGATAAGACAAAAATGGGTTCACTCGTGTAAACGGAATGGTATTTAGAATCTAGATTCATGCCAATTCGATTCATTTTTCGGAAGACGATTATGAACGGGATTTAAAATCCGGACTGTTTCCATTCTAAGAAGAAGCTGAAACATGACGCAATACATTCATTATAATTACCGTACAATATTTCAGAATCAACATTACATAGATTTATAGTCACTAGCAGGAAACGAAGAATGGGAAAAAAGAGAATAAAAAACTGTAATTGACAAAATCTTCGCTAACAATGATCCGAATTCAGTTAAAAATAGCAATTCTGCAGATCATATAACTAATTTCAACGTAATATCCGACGATTCTTTCCTAACTACTCACCTCGCTATCGTGACAAATCACTATGTATATCGGTTGTTTCGACTTTTGTCTGACAACAAAGACGACGGATCGATCTTAGCCCATATCATTGATCAGTTTATGCGCTATTTCAGTCTACTAATGTAAAATATAGCTACCCATACTCGGATCAATGTTTTTTTTTAACTACATTGATTAGTTATTGTTACATAATATAATATCGGAGGAACTGCAAGGTACATGCAAAATTCCAATAATACGTAAATTTACCGCGAGAGATTAAGGTTTGTGTAACATAATAATCTGACTTAAATACCTTAGTAGTAAATTTTAAAGTCAATCAGAGATTAAAAACACAAAATGAAGAAAATTAAACCACTACTCAGACTGGATTCGCTCCAAGCGAACCAGGCTAGGAACAAACTGAAAGTTTTAAACCCAACCATTTCTATGCAACAGACAAAATACAGTCAAGCTATTGCACCGAGATCGCAGACATCTAAAAAACCTGAAAATAAATCCGAAAGAACCAATTAAACTTTCTAACGTCGTCAAAAATACAAGAAATATCAATAATGCATTCAACTTTCCTAATATCTTACGAAAGTAAGTAAATATGTAACCACCGTCTAAAATTACATTCCTATCGCTTAAGTCTGACAACAGAATGTGATTTTATTTCAATTCAAATAAAACTGCCAAAGAATTCATCTAGAAACATGGAGAAATAAAAATAATGTAATTAAGTCCGACTAGAAAATTGACTGATTATATCTAATGTTTCAGCGATCATACTACACCACATTATTGAAAAGATACTCTCGCGGATGAAACTAATTTGAACTTATAATGCCCTCTAATTCATTAAAGCAGGACATCATCAACCACCTTTCCAAAACATCTATAGGTTTAGGCGCGCAGTATTCTATATACAAGATAATGAACAACACTTGTACAAACCTGACTTATTGCTAATAAATTACAATGGAAAAGTCTATCTAGTTGGCATGTGATGTCGTAATAATCAGTGTTACCGTTTGAGAATTACAGCAATAATTTTACCATACGCTCGTCGGATCGACGAACGTTAGCTATGCAGGGTTAAAGAAGTTTATCCCAATATGTGTCGCATTGCTACAAATAAATCTAACAACCGACTAAATTCATGATATTGTTAGAAACAGTACGGTCGTTCAAAAGTGTATAGACGTTTTTTCGATAGCTCAGACAGTTGATGTTCTGCCTCGATAATGGACTGTATATGTTCGAAACATCGGCTTTAGTGACGCGGCTATCGATAGAAAGTTTTCTTAATTTTAATATATATATATATATATATATATAAAATTATTTTTAATATTATAAAATTTGTTAAACATTCCGATAGTTCATAATGGTATGATGAATTTGGTCGAAATGATTATGAAATAAAAATTTTGAGTCAATAATGGTAATTTAAGCGCTGCGGAAACAATTTAATTTACGATCTAACTAGTTTGCGGTAAATAAAATACAAAACGTTTTTCCTGAATTTACAGTAAGATTTAATCATTTTCAGCAAAATATGAATAAAGTTATTGATTGTGGAATGTAGTGATTTTTATTTATACTTGACTACTAAAAATAGTTAAAATCACTAAATTTATTTTTAATTATGCGAAGCTTTTCGGCAATTACGCCATTGTCAAGCTATATACAGTTAAAATTAATTAATATAAAATCATAACATATTAATTTAAAACTAAGTTTACAATTTTACACAAAAATGAATTATGAATACTTTAGACTATCTGACCCTGACTGTGGTACACAACACAATCAATTGTCAGTAATATAAAATTTACAGAACAGTAGCTAGAAAATAATTATTTTATAAAAATATGTGTTTGAACAATGAAAAATATATATTTATGTGATTAAAAACTTAATAGTTCATAAATATATATTTTTCATTGTTCAAACACATATTTTTATAAAATAATTATTTTCTAGCTACTGTTCTGTAAATTTTATATTACTGACAATTGATTGTGTTGTGTACCACAGTCAGGGTCAGATAGTCTAAAGTATTCATAATTCATTTTTGTGTAAAATTGTAAACTTAGTTTTAAATTAATATGTTATGATTTTATATTAATTAATTTTAACTGTATATAGCTTGACAATGGCGTAATTGCCGAAAAGCTTCGCATAATTAAAAATAAATTTAGTGAGTTAAACTATTTTTAGTAGTCAAGTAAAAATATGAATAGTTTCATTTAATCTGATTTGATGGTAACTAAGGTTATTATAACTAGCTATTTAAAACGCCAATAGTTAAAAATAAATCACGAATTGATTTAATGTATAAAATAGTTGCGGTCCCAAGACGGAGACTTGAATGACACCACTAGTTCTATGCATATCTAGTAGCTTATTGTTAATTAATAGTGAGTAGTATCTGAAATTGTTTGAGTCGGCGTATTAACTTATAGAGATACTAACATTGTCAAACGTCTTGAAATATAAAATAATAATATCGCGTTCCGATGCATCTAAATCGAAGTTAAATCAAATATTCGATTACATAAAGATAAAGTTGACAGTATTGTAATATTTGATTCAAACTTATAGGCGATTATATATGTATATATACATATATATATATATATATATATATATATATATATATATATATATATATATATATATATATATATAATTTACGAGGAAAAGTTTGTAATTTTTTATCATTTCTTTCGAACTCATGTTTTTGAAAATTTCTGATTAATCGGTTAAATATAATCGATATTTCTCCGGTATAATTAAGATATCTTCGAAAATCTATACGTACCTAATTTTTCATTTTCGCCAAATTTAAGTGAAAAAAAACAACAACGTCACTTTAGTCTCGATCTATATTAACATACCTCATCAGAGTAATCTAATAATCGATACTAAATCGGAATATCCTTATTAATATATTTAGAATAACTACTGACGAGATGCAACGCAATGACAAAATATAAACATTATTAATTCGAATAAATGACAAGTTAAAAGATTATTATTTGCAGAAAAAGATTTGATTCGTTTTTGTACAAACATCGCATTCCACGTGGCAACACCAATGAAATTTACAATGGCATCGTTCTTTGACGGTATTACGAATTGTGTTGTAACCTCGACCGCAGCATAAATGATTACAATTATCCATTTTTGCCGACGTTTTATTACATAGTCTATTTTCGGTACCTGGAACACGGAGCAAGTGATAAGATATTAAGCGGACCATAAAAATCTACCGCGAAAATGACTTAAAGAGATTTACATTATTTTTATTTTAAAATAAATATAATTAACGACATTTCGTTTTCGCGTAATAAATTTCGACGACACCCTTAAAAAGGGACACTAATCGATGTTTAGATTTTTAAAATTCCTTATTATAAAGCTGCTCGCACCCGGACGATAGTCGAGATTTTTCAGTAGTGCATTACGTATTTTGTTGAAACACTATTAACCCTTTCGATTATACATTATAAAATTTTCACGCGAAATTATAAATTTTATGCAGTTGTTTATTATACAATACGATTTCCTAGTTCATGTATTTATATAAATATGTTTAAAATTAAGACATTTAACGTCGACTAGAAAATAAAATATTTTATTAACATTAAAATTTCATCTACCGAATAGCGGACATCCCGCCTGAAAAAGTTAATCACGCGGAGCAGATCATATTCTAGTTATGTAAAATCTACATCCGTTGCTAAATCGTATTATAACAGGAATAGAGTGGGTATTATATTCGACGATCTGGTATTTATAAATTTGAAGCAATCACAAAATGCGAATAATATTCAAAGCAAACTGGACATATATAGAACAGCGACGAATATAGCTATTGATGAGCCAGCTGTATACTAAAACAGAAGTAGAACTTAAACATTTGCTAGTGCACATAGATATTTAATCGACGACATTTTACACTTCCTTATATTGTCTTTAGACTTCTCTCTGTTGACTTTTACATCAACTTGTTAAGTCTCAATAAATAATTACTATAATTATAATTTAATTAATTTTTTTAAACTTAATTAGTATCCACTTTCCCCTTTTCGAGGTTTCCACCAGTTTTACCCATCGGCAGGGGTACCCTTTACATTTAACATTTTAATCTTAACTTCCACGTTTAATATAAAATACTATTGCATGTATGTGTGGTAGTATACATTGCTAGTGTTTATTTTGTGTGTGATTATATATTATTGTTGAATGTAATGTGTGTGTAATCCACGTGTTTTTATAATTGTATTGTGTGCGGACGCTATATTGAAGGACTTCTCCGGGACGGGTAACCAGCGGAGGGGTGTTGTCGTTTATTAACGAAATATTCAATCGCGTTAAATATTCTAGTACTTATAATAAATAAATACATTTTTCCCTTTAAATCTAGTACATACTAAATCAATGGAATAGAAATAATTTATTTCTACCCACCTGTATAGTATACAACCAAAACCAAGCTAAGACTAGTAATTTTCTTATATATATATATACACTTGTGAGACAGTAATTCTGCGGATAATTGTACATTTCGCTTTATTTCTCGTCAGTATTATTTATTTTATTACTTACTCTACTGCTGTGCTTATATTTTCTCTCGACCAAGCACCTCCTTTTCCATTTCCCTAGTACTTTTTCTTCAATGATCTCTTGTGGTATAAAGTACTCATTTATCCTATATAATAGTTTATTTGTCCCTCATTTCGGCAGCCTTTTCTTGTATGTTTTCATTGTCTTAGTGTTATAATGTTCCTCTCTAACTGTTTGTTACTTTTTTTAAATAACATTATTCGATAATTAAACATTTTTGGAAGTAATCTATCTGTTTTCTGTAGAAGATCCCCCTTATTCATGTTTCCTAACATTACATATTAACTACGGACATCTTTTTTGTGGGTGATTTAGTTTTACTAGTTTAATCATATCTGCTTCTCCCCATATTGAAATACCGTATTCTAGATGTGATTGCCACATTGCATTATAAATTACTTGTAACATACGACCGGTAACATGTTTCAATTTATACATTATAGGTACTTTAATTTCTTAACTAAATATTAAATGCGGTAATCCCATCTAAAAAAAATTCCCAAATATTTATGCGTTATTACTTTTACAACTTGTGGACATTTACATACCTCTTTTCAGCGTGTATATATCTACTATATATTATAATTATCGAGTTTATGTATTCTTCTGATCCACATTAATTTCGTTTTATTCGTGTTTATCTTTAATCTTTTATCATGTACCCATTTATTTAATTCATTTATATCTGTAACAATTTTTTTCGCCTGTTCCAAATTCCAGTGTTGTATAATGCTAAATCATCTGCAAATCCAAAAGCTACGCTATGTTGTAGTAGTTGGTACATTTTATTTGTATATATTAAGTGGCGGTGGTACACCAACGTTTATTTATATATCTCTTTGTAGTACATATTATCTTTACTTTTAAAATCTAAATCACTCGACTACGTTTCGTTTATAAAAAGTGAAAATTATCAATCACGTCAAGTCGTATTTACACTTATCGTTTAAAATTCTACACGAAGCCTGTTAAGTGAAATGTAGGCAACAATTAGAATTAGGTTAAAATTTACTCGTCTTATCGGCGTAATTTCTCGACAAAAAAAAACAACAAGGGTATATATCGGTCTAAATGGTTTTAAATCATCATCATATATAGTCGTCACCCCAAAATAAGGTATCGTGATTAACAAACGGTCCGTTTTTGTGTAATTTTCCGCCACTCATCTCTATCTACTGCTTGGTGTACGCATTCAAAGAAAGACAGGCCTGTCGTTTTCAATATAATATCCGTCCATCTCGTGAGTGTACGTCCGGGTGGTCGCTTTCCTTTAACTTTTTTCCCATAATCACGGTGCTTCCCATACCTTCTTGGTTACGTATTAAATGACCGATGAATTTCAGCACTCTATTTACGACAATCGCTGACAGCCTTAACGGAACAACGCCAATTTCTTTTAACACCGATTCGTTTGTACGCCTTGCCGTCCAACGAATTCGAAGGAGTCTTCGCCAGCACCATGAAGCTGTCAATTCTTCTTCTGTCCATTTTCTTTATTGTGTCCATGTCTCCGCCGCATATCGACGGAAAATATAAGCGTTTGGACACTTTTCGTAATGGCATTATCCTTCTAGATGTTTAGTTTCATCATGGCATTTTTGGCAATTTCGATCCGCCGTTTTATTTCAACTTGAGAGCCACCTTTATTAAGTGATCGTAGATATACAAAGCTTCCAACAGTTTCCTAGCCGCTTAATGTCCTTTTATCGTATGTTATTACGTTTGCTCGGTCAATTATCATTATGTTTTATTTTTATTTATACACTTAGTCCCCGTATTCTGAGCTGATATCTTTCAGTTTATTCAGGAGTTTTCCCATTTCATCCGTATTCGCAGCTACCAATGTTGTATCATGTGCACATCTAAGGTTTGTTATTCTTCGTCCTCCTACCAATATTCCACCATTCCATTTTTCTGGGACTAATCGCAATATATGTTCAGCGTATAGATTAAAGATGATAGGTGACAAAACAACTCCTTTGCGAACATTAAAGACTCCAGATTTTTCAACTCCAATACGTACAATGTTGTTATTATTTTCGTATTAAGTTTTTTTATAAGATGTACAATGCGCCTTGGTGCACTCATTTCAGTTAACACTGTCCAGAGTTTATTCCACTGGACATTTTATCAAAGGCCTTTTGGTAGTCAATAAAGCACAATATTACAGATGCTTCATATTCCCGTTTCTATTAGTAATCTTATTTTAAGAATCTGCTCCCGCGTGTGCACCGATCTTTCATAAAGCCTGATTATGATTTTAAATAATAAATACGAAAGCGAGAAATACGAAGTATAAACGCGACGAATTAACGTTTAAGCGAAAATTAGTATCAAAATTAAAGATTTACTCCGACGACGCATTTATAATCTAACTAAACGTATCAGATTAAGCGGTCTGCAGGCACAATACTAAACTTGTTTAGATTTAAACACCAATTACAAATAATGGCAGATAATGTTCGTCTAATAGTCTAATTAAATCGACCGAATTAAACGGTTTAATTCTAAACGTGAGCAGAGAAGTAAACATATCAGCAGTATGAGTTTTTACAAAAAATGAACTATTATCATTATCACCAAACCGAATAATACAAAAAAAAAAAAAAACAGGCTGTAATAACGATACATTTTCTTACAAAAAGATGTCAGTTGCAGCGCGAAAAAATTATAAAGTACAAACTATTAAAGAATATCTGAATGCTGCAAATTGAAGATTTCATCTTAATAGCGGGTTACTTCTCATCGAATGAACCGATTGAAGATCAAATCAAGATATTATATATAACTATTCAAATTTAAATAATATAACGGAAAAAATTATCTAGTCTGATAATTTCAACACATCATCATTGTACGAGAAAATAGAGCGTACAAATATTAAAAGGGTAAATATTTTCGAAGAATTCGTAATAGCCAACGAACAAAAATGTTTACGATAAAAATGATAGTAATGTAATCGAGCTGGTTAGATAACGAAAGAATCCGTGATCGAATAAGAAAAATTAAGATTACATGTGCGAACCTCTCTTGTCACATTAAAGTTAAATTCAAAATCAAGAACAGTTCAGCGAATAAGGACGAACAGCGAATTAAAATGATTAAATACGAAGAGAATATAAATGGAAGTTTTAAAGAATAAATTGACGAAATTATTAAAATGACCGATGAATTAAATGCGCAGCTAAATGAAATCGCGACACCAAAATTTTATATCAGAAAAAAAAAGCCGAGTGAAACCTATATAAAAAAAAACAAAGCAGTAGAATAATTAAGTTTTAAATAAGAAATTTACAATGTGCGAATCACGTAAGAACAATAATTTTAAAAAATACTAGCAAATTACCGACAAAAATTATTTTGATTTCAAATTCAAATGAAATCTAAATAATGATTAAAAAACGATAAACATAAATAGGAACATTTAGCTGTGGAAACAATGCCCGCGGAAAATTAAATTTGTAATATAAAAAGCGAGCAACGTTGAAGGCAAAGTGTACTTTTAAAATAAATTTAGTTACAAAAACAAATTATTACGGAAAAGTATTGGTCGTAATGAAGAGAAATGCCAGAACGTTGGAAATAATTGTTATAAAAAATATTCCAATTACAGTCTAAATTATGTTACAGGCGAAGGAGTGCTTTGTACTCGTTTAAAGATAATTTGAAAACGCACCAATATACAAAGTCTTCGAAAACGGAGGTAAAATTTTTACGAAAATATACAAAACCGGTTATATAGTCGAAATTTTTGTATCAATAAGGAAATTTGTTCGCGATTAAGATGGGAAAAAATGAATAGTTGTATAAATTATCAGTATAATATCCTTATAAATTTGTTTCTGTTAAAGATACAAACGTGATACTAACCTCACCGAAATACATAATATTAATATCCAAGTTAAATGCTAAGTATATTACAAGCGTAATCGTAAGTAATTGAATATATTCACGATGATTAATTACATTAATTACTCGTGTATTTTATATATTGAAATACGAACCGAATAAACTCTGCTAAAAAAACGCTCTCAAACAAACACACGTCGTACGAAATGCAAAAAGCAACATAAGAGTGAATTATGCCACGTACGAATACGAGGAAGTAAGTTCAGAATAAAGTAGATTCGGAGGAATAAACACTTTAAACGATACTAGTGTAGCAGAAATATAATTTTTCATAATCAGTAGCAACTGTAACAATTTAGAAATAACTTAACCCTACAACACACGGGTTATTTATTTTTTTTTTTAGAATAATTATTTCAATCGAATACATAAAATTATGCAATTTTATATCCAGTCTAATATTCGGGAAATCTCAAAAACTCTTGTTGTACGCAACGTTACGTATTCAATAATATACAAGCATAAAAAAAAGAAAGTTGTGACTTTTAATGAAGATATATATATATATATATAAATGTCGATGGACTTGAGAAAACGTTTGCAATAGCACTATATGGTGACTATAAATAAACAAAATGTTCGCATGCGTTCGAAATATGGTGCTGGAAGAGAATGAAGATAAGGTGGACGGACAAGGGATAAAAAATCAATAACTTATGGATAGAATAAACGAAAAAACGGGATTAATTGTACGGAAAACGTGGATTAACATGGATTGACCATTTTATAAGACATGGCGGAATATTTCTAGGTGTTTTCGAGAGCAAAATCCAAATGAAACGAGAATGTGGAATTCATTCACAGTAACCTTACTACGAGACACAGAGCTCGGTAGCCCCTCTATAAGGAGTTAAAATGAGCTGCGGAAAATCGGGTACATTGGAAAAATATCATTAAGGAAAAAGACCAGTCATAGGGCTGAACTTAAAGAATAGAAATAGAGTATATACATACATTGCGAATAAAATTATAAAAAAGTCTATAATCGAAAACATAAGATTGTATTTAAAGTCAAAAAACGCAGGACAGCATTTAAACTAATTTCATAAAAAATGTTTGTAAAAAATCATTATACCGCGTAAAGTTGCATATTAGCAACATTTTCGAAGCGTACATAATATACCGCAGAATATTAGTAACATTATGCACCATAGGGTTGTTAAAAATACAGAATTGGTTTTTAATAAAAATTCCTTGCCAATTGAAATCTATGCAGCACTTTAATGCGCGAAGTTGCATACTAACAACAACACTTTTAAACGTATACAACGTGCAATACAATTTGTTGCATATTAGCAATATTATACATCTTAGAGTTATACACTGTGACATTTACACCTATTTATTCACATTCAATCGTTATTTAACCGCTAACTTTAATAAAAACATA
Organism: Coronaproctus castanopsis; assembly: GCA_032883995.1. Lineage (NCBI taxonomy): Eukaryota > Metazoa > Arthropoda > Insecta > Hemiptera > Monophlebidae > Coronaproctus > Coronaproctus castanopsis. The sequence continues at coordinate 167,125,134 of CM065053.1, forward strand.
ATAATAATAATAATTGGTTTGTTTATTTTTAACCTGTAATCGGTTTTGACTGTGATTTATTAACTGTAGCGTTTTAAAGTTTCTCCTCCCGATATATATATACATATATATATATATATATATATATATATATATATATATATATATATATATATATATATATATAATAACCAGTTGTAGAGAAACAACCAAGAAATCGGTCTGCATTGATAGATAACGATCGTAATCTATAAATATTCTTAATAAATTGATCGGCCATATTATTAATTGTAACGTAATTTTAAAATACCTGTCCCGAATTGTAATCTGTAATTACGTACGATACGATATTTTTAAATATACGCTAAAGGTTAATTTCCTTAAACGATTTCACCGTAATAAGGAAGATGAACCGCTTAAAACCTGTAGAAGGGAGTTGAGAATCGGGCAAATGCCTAATGTTGCCGTTCGTAATAAATATTTCATCCGAATGATATCGTTATTAGAAAATGAATGTTGAAACATCTTAGTATTATGTAATTGTGCGCTCATGTGTGTGTGTGTGCGCGCGCAACTGAGTACGTTAAACTTACCTACAGTACCGGCTGTAATATTCTTTAAACAGTAATTGGGTGATTCGTCTACGTATACTAAATCATTAACACTAGGCACTGCTAAGGTTGGATCTTTGATCTGTAGACGACCTTTTCGATTTATTTTGACCTTAGTCGCCGTATCGTATTTAACTTTCAGGTAGTCTCCTGTCGAAATTGCATATAACAATCGATCAATAAATAATAATAATATAATAATAATAATAATATCGACTGTAAGTAAATAAATTAAATGAAATGGAGGGGTGGTAAATTAATGAATTGTGGGGGGGGAAGAAAATCGAATTTGTTAATTCGAAGATGAAAAATAACGGAATAAATTAATATAAAAGTGGTTTACATACGCATAATAGCATAAATGTATAAGTTTTGTCGAACATCATTAATTTATCCAATTTATCCACGCAGTTTTAACACACGAATATATAATAATATATATAAAATGTATATCGTTAGTGGGTAAATAACTGAACTAAAACCAGTTTCGACATTTTTAGAAAGAAAATTATAGGGACTCGTAAAAATATCAAGATTCTCTGTCGAATGGATGGTATAATAAATTACTGTATATATTACCTGACACAGTAGACATATACATATGGAAAACCAATTAACAGATTAATAATTGAAATCGGCAGTTGTTTTACGATACCGAAGGATTACAACCAAAAAAGGCACAAAATAAAAATCGTAAAACGAACTATTCGGTTTTTTTTTGGTTTTTTTTTTTTCATAATACTAATAGTAATGAAAAAGATAGGAATTTTTATTACATAATTTTCGTACGTTAATTCTCCGAAATGCACGAGTTTAATTTCTCGCCCCTTCATGCACGGATCAACTTTGAAAGTTAATATATATAAAATTTTGTCCTGTATAATTTGTCCGAATGTAACAAGTTGAAAATCATCAATATACATAATTTTGAATTTTAATACTAGGTTAAATGTGAAAAAAATTGGCAGGTATTATGGGTAACCGTCATGCATGCATAAGTTTCTACTTTATATACATTGATTTGGACAATTATCTATATATATATATATATATATATATATATAAATCTATAAAATAACAATCCAGGTATATACCATTTTAAAAGCAAGATAACCGAGTAAAACATTAACATTTATAATTACTGTAATAAAATAGCATCCTACTGCTCAAAATTACATTTAATAAAGGTGGTCAACGTAAAAAACAAGTGGATGAAAGGGCAGTCCAAAGAAATAATGAAACTAGCTGAAAAACACAACTCGCTTAGGATGCATGGATAGATAAAAGCTGTTAATAGAAAACGTATGGGAAATTCCTCAATGTGTCTTGTAGATGAATATGGTACGGCTAACAAGAGGAAAAGAAAAAACCTTGGAAAATATACATACAAAAATTTATTCAGCGAATATCGATCGAGAAATCTCACTGTTCCTAATAACTTCAAAGAGAGTTGACAAATTTTAGAAACAGAAGTAAGATATGCAATTAAATTACTACCCATTAGGAAAGCAACAAGTCCTGATAGAATTCCTGCAGACGTAATCAAGCTGATATCAAAAAATTGCCGGAATAATCCAATAGAGTCTACATGTGCGAGGAAATATCATCTGAATGGCTGAAATCTTACCGAAAAAACATTATCTTATAGAACAATTAGTCTCATTAGTCACCTCTTGAAAATATTTCTGGGAATTATTTATCGTAGAATTCGGGATAAGTGTGAATATAATTTAAGTGATACATGATTTGGTTAAAAGCTTTGGAACAAGAGAAACCTATTCATTTGTTTTCTTGACTACGAGAAAGCATTTGATAGAACACAATAAACTAATGGACATGGTATTGATGAATATGACCCCGTAGGATAATTAAGCATCTGTATTGGAATTAAACAACTGAGCTCATTCTAGGAACGGGTGAAAGTATAGACTTCGATGTCTAATGTTGTATTCTTTCGCGTCTATTATTAAACCTATACGTCGAGCATATGTTCAAATTAGCTATCAGTGACATACCGACAGGAGTGAAGATAAACCGGAGAATTATTAATAATCTGCGCCATGCGCGGATGATGTGGCGATTCTTACAAATAACGAAAAAGACCTTCAACGCCTAAACTGAACGCAGCCGGTAATTCGTATAATGCGAAGATAAATGTAAAAAATGCAAAATGGACGATAATTAGCAAAGAGTAAAACCTTAACAAAGTCTCCAAATTAATAACAGGAAGATTGAAAGAGTTCAGAAATTCAAATACTTGAGCAGTTACATTACGGAGACTCTAGACCACAGAAATAAAAATGCGATGTAACTACGCACGGAATGCCTTTTATACGGAGTCTCCTTTGCGATAGATGGTTACGTATAAATATACGTCAAAACATTATCTATGTATATTCGATTTTACTATATGGAATTGAGGCGGCAACATTAAATAAAAGGCTAAATAAAAGGCAAATAAATCGATTAGATCTGTAGAGATGTGGCTACATAGAAGGATGTTGAAAATAGTATGCATAAACAAGACACGAAATCGTAAAGTCCTAGAGATGGGGCCAAAATTGAAAGAAATTTTTAATGAAATCAGTTATTCAAAAGAAAATAAAGTATTCCGGCTATGTAATTAGAGGAGATAAATATAAACTATAATTATCTAAGGACAAGTAGATGGGAAAAAAAATCGAGGAAGACAACCGACACGCTGGTTGGATAACATTAAAAAGAACGAACGTACTTAATACAAAAAAATCATGCAAGAAGCCGGAGAAAGGAAGTTTCGATTGCCAACATACACGATCACCCTTCGCAGAGAAGGGCAAAAGAAGGTCGAACATAGTAATTACCGTGCACGACAGGTTAAATTTTAGGTGATTCATAAATAAATCGATAGCAAGTAAATAGAAAAGTAGCTCAACAAGAAAAAAAAAACACGAAAATCTTTTAAACACGCGTTAAAAATTAACCGAAAATTTTGAAAATTTATCAAATATTAAAACATTTATACTTAAACGTTTCGCAAGCTATCGCAGACGAGTTAATATGAAACAATTTGTATTATTTTCGTTAAAAGTGTTCATTAGAGTAATTCAACATGTAGACACGATGACAGTAATTAAATATAGACTAGGATCGAATTTACCGATTTCTTTCATAGTTGGTAATTGTTGCCAGCATGTGACCAAGCTACAGGAACCGGAAACTCCGTGACACTTGCACGAAACGTGGGAATTTTTCGACACGGCCTATGAAATACAAATTTAACGTTTTATTCATACGCAGTAGAAAACTTCCTTTTATACGTCACCATCAGCGAGGCGGATAATTACAAATTACATATATAGTAATGTACTAGATTGTAAATCATGAAAGAAATGTTTAAAAAACCTATATTTAATTAGATAACATTTAGAGTACCGTATTTTTATTTATAGATTTAGTATAACATAATGCAATATAGTACCTATGTCTCTACCGTCATAATTGTTTTCGTCTAAAAAAAAAAAACCCGGTAATTTTCTTTTGTCCCTTTGCAGCTCGAGCTTCCTTTACGACTATGTTCCGTATTTTTCGTTTTTTCATAAGTAATGTGTATGCCTGTCCCCTTATCAAACCAAACGTTAACATGGCTCTGATTCTTCATCATTGTTAATTTCATCATTATTGGACTGCTAAACATTAGAATGTTCATCGGTCAAAATTTCAAAACCTTCTAACCAATCTGTTAAGCCGACTGACTGGTAATAAATGACCAATACAGAGTTCGACGAACGAACCATCCTGGCGACGAGACCTCGATGTCATTAACCTAGCTTCAGCCAGAGTGACACAGGATAACAGAGTTTGAAATTTAACTTCATAATTTTTAGTTTTCTCGATTTATTATTACTAATGTTAGTTTGCTTTTTAGTGTATGTTGCGGGGGGGCGCGTAAAACCACGAGCCAGCCGCCACTGTTATTTCATAAGATTAATAATACGGTTTGAAACTGATAGTTTTTATACATATTTCTGAGCGAATATAGCAGCAGCTGTATCTCACTGTATAGGAAGTAAATATTTTAGCCTGTTCGAATTCTAGTTCTGAAGTGTATTTACGTTGAAAAATGACGTAATCGATTGTTGCATATCGCGCGGTGTGTACGGTACACGGAATTCTGGAAGATTTACTTTGAAATATTTCATATTATACAGCTTCATAAATGAACGCCATACTTCTATACCGATCTCAGCATGACTTTGTATACTAATAGACGATTTTCCAGAGATATTTTTTTTCTTTTTTTTGTTAAAGATGTCGAAAGGACTGTATTGAGACACGGGTATGCGTCAAGTTAAGAAACGTTTTTATGGGCTGCTTGTTTCTTTCTTAATTGTCGTGAAAACCAGCACCCATAAAATACGAGCCGCAATAAATCGGAATTAAGTCTTTAATCGTGTCAACGATTAAAAATTTCACATAATAAAAATAAATGACACATTGAAGAACTGCTTGTACGATGAAGCATTCCGTTTTAACGACATCATTACACACACTTCGCATTTATTCATTTTAATAAATAATCGTGTAAAATGAAAACATCGTTTAGCAATGAAATTCGTGTATAAATTATATATATATATATATATATATATATATATATATATATATATATATATATATATATATATATATATATAAGTTTAACTTACCCTTCTGCCAGCTTCATTATTATGTAAATTAGCTAAACTTCTAGCCTGTTCTTTACTAGCTCTTTTGTAAGTCTTTCCCCTTTCTTTAATATCCAAAAATTCCTCAACGAACCTATACAATCAGCTATATATTATACGACACACTACATATTTGTTATTATATATGATATTAATTTATTTTAACTTTGCACTGATCGTAATGATGAAGTCACGTTTAGCGTTGAAAATTCTTAATTATGTAAATTTACTACATATAAATACGTACATATATTTTTATATTATCGCTTCTATACGATGTCGTACATAAATCGAGATTAGAAACTTTAAATAAATTAATTGTTTTATTTTTTATTCGAAATAGATCGATATCGTTCGAAATAAAATCGAAGCGATTTTTTATATTTTATTTTCTAAATTCGAAAATACTTTTATTAGAAAATTACCGCGACATCATTTTTGTTAATTTCGAACTTTTGTATATTCTTTAAAAGTAACGTTTACCGGAATGTGTAAACAAATTAAAAAGTTTTGAAAATTTGCGTAGTTTATATCGTTTACTGTAAACGACGGATTCTTAACATTTTCACTTACAAACAGGACCGGCCCTAGACTTAAAATAACGCGGTAACCTTTTCTAAAAAAAAAAAAAATTATTTATTTTCAAATCTTATTTAGTTTTTAACGTCATAATTTTTTTGAATAATAAAATACATCCGTTTGATTTGATTAAAAAAAAATAGTTTCATTTAAATAATTTCTAACATTAAGGAAAATACAATATCGTCAAAATAGGAATCAAATAAAATTTCGTTAAATAATTTATTGATAATTTTTATTTCAATAAATTAGTCAAACAAAAATATTCATTATTTTTTTTTTTTACTAAAATATTATTTACACGACTTGCAACAATTACGAAAATCTTGTTCCGCTCCTAATTTATCGATATTATTGTTTCTACCAGAGTTTCAAATTTGCCGTTAATAGCACGTCGTCGCGTGCACGGTACGTAGATCGAAAGTTCTAATTATATTTACTATTATTTATCACTCAAGGGGTGTCCCTCTTTCATAGCTCGGGGCACTTCGAGCCTATTGGACCTACGCACGAAGACGGTCCTGGTCACATATTATCAAGTTCGGATATAAAATTAGCAAATTTTATCGTATACGAAGTAACTTCTAATAGAGGGCATTGTACGTCAACTAAATGTCTTATTATAAAAAAATAACACTCTTATTAGCGCTAAACGTGTTATAGGCGAACATTACGATTGAGAAACGGTTAAATTAATCGTTAATAAAAATAGTTTTTCATCTTCATTTTATATTTACGTGGAATAGAACGTACGACTCATAAGACTAATTAGTCTGTAGTATTCATATTTATTTCGAGCTAGGCTTTATAGATTTAAGCCAATCACTAGGCAATTTACCTGAGTTATATATTTCATTGAATAGTTCTATTGATATAGGTAGAAGTTTTTTTATACGTATATATAGGTATTCTGTTAGTACGAAAATATTAATTAAGAATATGTAAGTTTTAGGTAGTGACTTTAACTAAACACATTGTGTATACTAAGGTTAATGCTAAATTACTGATACGAATACCGTACGTCGGGTTAAAATTATTAAAATTAACGCGTTGTTCGAAATGATAATTAAAAGATTTTAATCTCGTCAAACGCAGCCGTTAATTCTGGTTTTGTAATTTATAAACAACTATCTCACACGTTAATTAGAAACGAATGAAAAAATACGAACGGAGTGATTCACGTTTAGATTTTAAATTCACTACCGAAAATACGCGTTTTCGATTTATACGCCTGGCTAACAAGTGGACAAAAGTCGTTTGAAGAGACGGTGGTAGCGAAATTTATAGCCGGCTGTTAAAACGAATACCAATTAAATCCAGGTAGTTCGTTACCGCTGGATTATCTAAATCACATTAATACACACATGCAACCCCATATATACGTAATACGATATAAATACGTATTAGAACAGAATTAAAAAACTTTATATTCTCGTTGGACCGAAAAAATAGTAAAAAAAAAATAACTAAGCTACTTTAATTTTTTCTGTCGCTTCGTAAGGGACCACCGTGTAGTACTAATAAATATCAATCTGGAGGACGACCTTTTTCACGGAGTATTCTTCTGTTTTAACTTGTATTAAACCAATCCGATTGACTAAATCTTTAGGAGAAATATACTCGACAATTACGTACAAACATTAATCTTGTTCGTATACGATTTTAAAATAAAAAATTTTTTAAATATTTAAAAAAAAAAAAAAAATATGTATATATAATATATTTTAACAAATGAAAGGCAAAATGAATTTCGATTAAATTCCTAATTAACATTAATTATTCTTTTAAGAGCGACAATTCGGCGGGAACTTTCGCGTACATTATTTATAATTGGCGGGAAAATAGTTCCCGCAAGACGTGAGTCACGCCGTACGTAATTCTATCGAACGAATATTACGATCTAGTAACGGAACTTTTTATTTCGGTACATTTATAAAATTACGTGGTTTTTTTTTAATTTTACTTAAAGGAGTAAAATTGTTAATTATTTTAAAATAAAACGAATATAAATAAATATATAACTGGACATTAAAAACTACCATTTTGTTAAGAAACTAATACGATTAAGTTACGAGAGAATACATATTTTAAATATATATATATATATATAACGACAACACGTACACGCAAACATATATATTACACATGCGTACACGCGGTATATACTACACACACACATACATATATATATATAAAGTCCAAGTAATCCTCACTAACCGGAAAATTGATAGAAAACTGACAAAATGATTCATTCTATGCAAGCCAATGTCTTATACAGATTATTCACTTTGCAAGCAAGCGGATACTCTCCCGCCGACCAAATAGATAAATAACTGATTTAACCGAAATAATTTTTTTTTACCATGAAAACGTTTGTCCTCTCGGTGGGATTAATACTCAGGACGTGTGCGCAAAACACCAGAATATTAACTATTATGCCACGATATATATATATATATAAAAGTATAGATGGCCAAAGCGACCAGTGGTACAGGTCATATATATATATATATCATCATCATTGGTCGAATCCCCCGAAGGGATGTGGTGACCACAATTCATGTTATTGTTTCCTGTACTAATGTACTCCATCTATTACTGTTTTCAGCCTCTCGCGCACATTCCACGAACGATTTTCCTGTTGCTTTCCTTATGGTATCGGTCCATCTGGTGTATACTCGTCCTCGAGGTCGTTTTCCGGGCGTCTTTCCCTCCATAATTAATCGCTCGATAGAGTTCCGCCGCCGCATAACATGACCAAAAAATTTCAAAACTTTCTTTTGGACATCGGAGAAAGAGCCTCACTCCTTTGTACGCTGTGAATTCTTTTGATTCTATGTGTCCGTCAATACGAACTGTATTTTTATTATGATCATATAGTCGACTCGGATGGCCAAAGCGAACAATGGTATAGGCCATATATATATATATATATATATATATATAGATAGATAGATAGATAGATACATAGCGTGAGTGGGTACAAAATTTGTAGCTTGAAAAAGAAAAACTAATACGACTACATACACACACTCACATAAAAATATATATATATGTAAGATTGTTTTTACTTGTAAGCGTATTTCATATTATCTGAACAACCACCCCACATCCAGTCCTTTTGTAAATTTTTGGGTCTGATATCTTTCGAACATCCGCAAGTCATTAACTGGCCTTCTTTACAGGCTCGCGATACGCTATGTACCACTCCGGCTGCTAGAATCGCTTTTACAAATGCCGTTTCTCTACTATCTACGACGACAAACAAAAAAGATGATAATAAGAAAATAAACGTATAAAATTCGTAGGTAGCCTTTTTGAAAAACTTAAAAATCAACTAAGCCTATATGCACACTAAAGATAGACGATTATTATTATTATTTGCTCAAACATTATATATCGCCGCGATAACAGCGTCCCGATGATGCTTAGTACGTACTATTATATCAACGTCGGAATGCGACCAACGTCTGAAGAAGAAGGATTAAATCGGATCGAACGATAAATGTTGCAGTACGTTCGTGGAATTTGCATTCATGCGTATTTCCTGGAGCTTAGTCGTGACGATAAATGCGTCAGAAGGATAACAGGGGGAAATAAAGTTTAAGGATTAACTTGTCAGCAGGAGATTATCTGCGAGATGGTTCACCTGTTTATAGAAAGTGCGTACACGTTTCGAAAAAAACACATACCGTCCGAAATTTATTATTATCGTTATTTATTTATAATTTATTATTATTTATTTATTTATTATTATTTATTTATTAATATTTATTTAATATTATTATTAATTATTATTATTATTATTTCGATATATGAAATAAAATAAAAGGGAAAAATATTTTACTTGTCAGATCGATCTTAAGGGCGATCAAACGTGTATTCGACGGATTCATTTCGAATGTTCAAAGTATGCAAGTTGTTCTCTACATCGTATATATTGATTTTATTTATTTTTTCTTTAAAAAAAACGCCTTAACAAGCAACGATAAATGCGGAGACTACAAAATTGAAAAATTGATTTACCAATTCATACACGTTTCTATATTTCTATATTGTACTAAACTCAAGTACACAACTGGTTCGAGAATAAAAACAATGCAATTAACGCTAGATGGCCAAAATATTAAAGAAAAATAAAACATGATATTTTCAGCTTCCCCCCCTTTTTGACATGTTAGTAGAGATAAAAACGGTCTTCATCTACAAGAATGTTTAAATTTTATTTTTATTTATATAAATATCTATATTTAAATATATATATATATATATATATATATATATATATATATATATATAAATATAAAATTTAAAAAAAAAACTACTCCCCTATTTTCAGATAATAAAGGAACTGACACGTAATATATTTCAATTTTAAAAATGTTTATATATTTCTTTTAAGCGCTAAATCAAATAAGTTCCAGTATTAATAAATGCTTATAATCAATTAAATTGGTTAAAGTCCAGTGACTTATCGCAATGATAAATTTAATTAAATTACTAAATCTAACGGACGTCTACGTTTAACACGTCCGATGTCATAATCGATATCTAGCAGTCCTATCGCTTGAACATTTACATGGTCGTGTAATGGTTTTTCATGTATTTCAGCAAACTTCTTAATGACATATTTAACAGCGGCTATCTCAAGGTCCGAATGAATATCACGATTACGTGAACATTGATGTGCATCGACGATTAACGTGATATTTTGACATCGTTTTATCATTTTTTCCATTGGAGCGTGCAGTACAACCCCATACGGCAATTCCATACGTCCATATCGGTCTGATCATTTGCTTGTACGGTAATAATTTGCATGACGTATCCAGTACGGATTGTCTACTTATTAACCGGTATATTTGCTCTACTTTAAAGCCGTGATTTACTGATCCTTCCTACATACATGGCATAATCAGCTTGTGGAACAGTTCTATTACTAAGGTTTATACGGTGTATCGATTGCTCGCAGTATAAAAAGGACACGAGTGGATTTCCGCTTATTTAGCATAATTTAGCATAATCAGTCCATGTATACACTTAATCAACTCGTTACTGAAGCTGGTGTGTAACTAATGATTCTGGTGGAATTAAAGCTGCATCATCAGGAAAGTTAGAGTGATTATATTGTCATCATTTGCAGATAAATCACGTGGTATACAGTAGATGTAAGAAAGGTACAAGAACATAACCTTGCGGAATATTAGCCTGTATATTTTAATATGTGGATTTAGCCAATTCATTAGGCCTTCGTGCCATACGTGAAACAAACTTATCTCTAGGTCTCTTTGCAATATACCTCGCAGTCAGCTAGTGAAGATGTGAAAGTGTAAATTTTAAGATCATCTGCAATAAAAGACATTTTGAGCAAAAGATTCTTTCCAATATTATTAATAAAAATTAGTAATAGGAGGCTACGTTATACACCACGTAGCTCTTACAGTTGTGTAAATAGATTCCAACAATATTATAAAATCTTCTGATAGTAGTCACCTTAGTCTATTCAGCGCATGTGAGTGGCTGAGTCGAATGCTTTAATAAAATCAATATAAATACATCAACTTCTAACTCGCGATCCGTGAATCTAGTGTATGCAACTAGATTTGTCACAGTGGACTTGTGCTTCTTAAATCAATATAGTCCAGGTATAATTTTATAACTGTTCAACTTTCGCCGGTGTACAGAATATAGAGATTGGCCGGTGATTAGTTGACGATCACCCGATACCGGGGATTACTTTAGTTGTTTTAATTGAAGTAGGCCAAATTTCCAGTTTTAATATTAAACTTATATGTATTTTCATATGCGTTAATTAAATTTTTTCACTTTAAAAGAAAATTTTCATTGTGTTCCTTATCTGGCGTGTGCGTATAATAGATTTTCTTTCTTCATTCTTTATTCGAGCGACGTTATCATTATCTAATTTAATTATCGATCCGAAATTGATAACTGGAATTATTTGTTGACGGTTAGATGACTAATGACGTTTTGATCGTTTCTTTTAACCACCACGAATTTACTCTCGAATACTATCTTTTACACTTACATTAAAGAGTTGGTCTAACATACACTGTAACTCCTACAGTCCTTATACCTTTCACAATTTTCAGTATTTTATTCTTCAGATCTTAATTTTTATTTTTACCTCCGCCTCGTCAATTTCTATATTATTCAGATATCTTTCCGTCCAGTATCTATTAAAATACTGACAAGCGCATCGTGTTAGGCTTTTTTTGAAATCAATAAAACGTTATATCTTGACGGTGATCATGCAGTAGCTGTCTCGTACGAAAAAAAGCCTCGAATCCAAATTGAATATCTCCGCAATGCGCTTATAAAATTATAAATTGATGGATTACAATTTTTTTTTTTAAAAAAAAGTAACGCGAATTTATTATACCGACAAATACGTTCGAACTTACTCGTCGGTAGATTCGGTCCGAAATAATTATCTTCGTCGAACATGGTGCAGTTCCATTTGTGATTTTTAAATTGCGATTTACATTCCGATAAGCTGGCTCTTATTCCTCTGCCGACAAAATGCATGTGATCTTGATACAAATGACAGTACATGTGTTGCCCGGAAGAAACGTTATTCAGTAGATCGCAATCGAACAGATTTTTTTCTTCTATGTAAAGATTTTTATTGTCTACGGCCGTATTATCACTGTAAAAGAAAATTGTAATTTATTATTATAAATAATAAAAAGCGTGCATCGCTCAAGCGCGACAGTTAACATTTTGTACTTTGATCAAACTTACGAACGGGACATTTCTTTAATGCGAGTAAATTCTGAAATTTGATTATTTATAATTACGCATTATTCGTTATAATGTCGTGTCCGTTATTGGCAAACATACTTGCAGTTCTACGTCGGTCTAAAACTCTGATCGGAACAAAAACTTATCACTGGTAGTAAATTTTACCAATCCGACAGATTCTATAGCCGTTTTGTTTTTTCTTACTATTCACTTAAAAACGAAGTACTTAACTTAATTTCGACATTTAAAAGAAATTATACGTATAATTTTTAACAAGATGAAATAATTTTCGAAAGCCGAGTAACAAATTCTGTCGTTCGCTACTTGAATTAATTAAACGCACTTAATTATTTTTAATTTATATAATCTTTAAAAAAAAACTAACGAATATCGATGATAAACCGATTTAAACTTGTCTAGGATACGAGATACCAAGAAAATGTGTTTCTTTTTTTTGGGTTGTTCAACAAATTTTTACAAAAAAAAAAAAAAACTTGGAAGTCATAATTAGAGTTGAAATAACTAAAATAAGTATTATATTTAGTTTTAAAAAATTAATAAGAATAACTGCTCAAAATTAAGGATTACAAAAAATAATTATATTGTCGCCTATAGTTTTGAGTAGACTTTCTGCGCGCAGCAGCCGATACATTCTGACATTATTTCAATTAAAAAAGACAGTCATGACATACATAACATACATATATAATATCTTCTTCTTCTTTCGGATTTTTTCAGTCCTAGGACTGATCTCACTATGTCTTTCTTCCACCGTATACGATCTGCCGCCCTTCTCTATACGACTGTACTTCCTGTTTTGTGGAGTCCATTACCGTTAACCTAGGTCTGCTTTTCGCTCTTTTCCCGGCTATTTTGCTTTCCATTGCTTCATTTAGCATTCCACCATGTCTCAATATATGTTCGATCCGTTCCAACTTCCTTTTTCTTACGCTTCGTAGGATAGAACGTCGTTCTTGTACTCGAGCAAAAAATACTATGGTTTGATACTTTGTCGGTCCATGATAATTTTAACAAGCGACGCTAACATCAAGTTTCAAATGCTTCTAATTTTTTTCTTATCTTTTACAGACAAACTCCAGGTTTCTGACCCATACAAGGCTACAGGCCATACATACGTTGTTACTATTCGTTTCCGTAAATTTTGGGGACATACTTCGCTGTGTGATCAACTATTTTTTCTTCACGAATTTTTGCCATTGCAATACCCTCTGCTATTTATGACACGATACGTCCTCTGTAATCCATTGTCCTCCCAAATATCTGTATGTTTTCATAAAGGCTTTTCCTTCTAGTCTTATGTTAACCATATTTGGTTCTTTACTAATGCGCATGATTTTGGTCATTGCCGCATTAATGTTCATTCCATATTTCTTCGCCGCATGTTGCAGCCTCGTTAACATTTTTTCTAAACCTTCCGGTTTTGTAGCCAACACCGCCGGGCCATCAGCAAACTTGATGATTCTTAATTTTCGACCGCGATGATTCTTAGATTCCTTCCCTGCATGTTTGTACATTGAAAATCATTTCCGCGGATATGTTGAACAGTAGTGGTGAAAGGGGGCAGCATTGCCTGACATCTCTCGCGAATATATAATATATGTATATCGTATATTTGAGGACAAATATAATCATGATTTTACAGCTAGCTGAAAATAAAACTTTTCTCACAAATTTGTATTTTTTTCTTCTGATCGTAATCAATTTATTTAATTTCGATAAAAAAATATTAAGATCGACGAAATACACGTATTTGTTATTATCAATTAACAAAATACAAAGTTAATCATTATAAAAATTATTTTTAATAAACTCTCATATATAATATATATCTCTGTTAATTTATATGTAACTATATATACGCTTGATAATGACGTAATTGTCGAAAAGTTTCGCGTTTATAAAATAATTTTTATAGCGATCAACTTTGTTCTTGTTTCGTTAATTCATAAAATCACTACTCTCCGATACGTCGACATATTGTCAGTTTGAAAATTACAATTAGCTTGTGTCCTATTTTCAAGTGTAATCTTTCCAAACGAAAATAAACAATTATTTCGTAAAACAATATACAATCTAACGAATTATTCCACAACAACGTGACGCAATCGTTAATTATAAATAATTAAAAAATTTAAATAATTGTCTAGTCTTTCCCTATTATAGTGCTGTGCACGTACGTAATTATATTCACCTAATCGGATGATTTTGTTATCGCCTGTTCAGATTAATATCCTACGGTTATAATTATCGTTGTTTAATACAATCGTAACCAGTAAAACTGCCTACTTTCTCGAACAGACTTCGCGGTGAAATATTTGAACACGAACGCTATACCTCTCTTCAATTAGTATGTTATATTTTTACGGATTTAATATATTTTTAAGAAATTTTAAATTGCCACGATGACATTATTTAATGTGCTCACGTAGTAGCACACCCGGAATTGCGTGTACACGCGTCCATTTTGTTGTTACAGAAAATGAACGAGTAATAATGTTTGTCGAATTGAAACGTTCACATTTAAAAGCTCGTACGCAACAACAGTTGGTCCCTTTCCACTTAATTTCAGCTATAATGATAGATTTTATTTACACACACACACACACACATACATGAGTATATATATCATATATATATATATATATGCTACTTCACATAAATGGGGTCTTTCTGCTCGAGACAAAGGCAATTTTCGAAAACGACAAGGGTAGGAAATAAATAAACGGATAAAGGCAAAGCGAACTTGATTTATATTCTTTCTGAAGCGAATGTAATTTATGGTGGTCGATCTACCGATGTACTCTGAAAATCCTAAAGACGAGACCTGCGCGTTTTCCCTTACTTAATAACCGTCTTCCACTGTCTGCAACTGCAAAGACGAGCGATAATGTACGACCGATTAAGTTGCGTCCGCGCACTACATCAGCTTTTAAACTGAAAAACGAGAAAATACGCCACCCCAAAACCTCGCGACCATTTATCAAAAACTATGCCAGCGTACACCCGTGCCTTCTTT
Organism: Coronaproctus castanopsis; assembly: GCA_032883995.1. NCBI lineage: Eukaryota > Metazoa > Arthropoda > Insecta > Hemiptera > Monophlebidae > Coronaproctus > Coronaproctus castanopsis. The sequence continues at coordinate 167,140,808 of CM065053.1, forward strand.
CGCGTAATAGATCTCTAAGCTTCTCTCTTTCTCCAGCGCAACTCTAATTAGATTTCAGACGATTAACCAAACTGTTCACGGCAACGCGTAGCCAGAAATTTCATTAAAGTAACAACTCTTTAAAACGATCTCATATTCCATTCTTTCGCCCATTAAGACGGACTAGCGGAGGGATAGAAAATGTTCGCTACTATTAAATGAACGATATCTCATGAAATTGATCCGGTCTTAATACTGGGATTCGTGCGTCACTAATTTACATTAAATTACATTTCACAATTCAGTATTTTAAATGAGCGATACATGTGTATGTATGTAAATATAGATATATAGTACGCACAAATAAACCATTATGGAATGTTAATTTTATATATGCATGTGTGTGTGCACATATACATACGTAGAGAGAGAGAGAGAGAGAGATTTATAAATGTACAGAAATATAGATAGTTATATAACACTTGGGCAACTCAGCTTTTTCTCCGTTTTTTCTTTTTTTTTTAAATCGCGTTCTTTCGGAAAATATATTTAGTTAACAAAAAGCACATAAAAACACCCTCACAAACTTTCAAGGTTGATATCCATAAATTTTTTTCGCTGAAAATCATGTTCGCGTACTTGAGACGTTTCAAAAACACTCGCAGTTTTCATTATCAAACTGAGAGCGGCTATATAATTCTGCTGTGCGCACATCCAATTATCAATGTTTTCGTCATAACTTGTTTTTTTCCCATTGGATTAAGGTCTTCTTTATCAAAATTTGGATGTTTAAAAATTTCAAATTGCTTCGCGAACAATTCCGGGCCTATATTTATCCATTTTTGATAAAATTTCAAAATTGTCAAATTGTATTTCGCGATTTCCTGGACACTGATACGAAGCCACTGTAGACGAATCGTTCCTCTTAAATCTGCCTTTCGTTCTTTTAGTCTTTAATTAATGCTTCTACCAGTCTGTCCAATGTACCTAGGGCGCGTGTTCGTCGAAAAATTTAGACAATATTAAAGATCGTGTAAACACAATCCTATAAATATACCTACACAACCGCTCTCAGTTTGATAATGAAAACTGCAAGTGTTTTCGAAACGTCGCAAGAAAAAATACAAACAGGGGATAAAATGATAGACGGAAAACATACTATTAAAAATTCGTTACATACGTAATCGTGTAAAATTTGGTTTCGTAAATAACCAAAAAATTTCAGTTGACACAAATATTAGAAGTAACTTTTTTTTTCAGAAATAAATTTTGGAATTTTTCGATCGGTTAAAATAATTCTTTCGCATATTAAAAAATATTTCCGGGAGATCCCTTACGATCTATGTAGCCGTAAAAGTAAACACAGATTGTTATTTTCATTTTACAAATGTATCATTTCATTTTCAGTCACTGTATCACTTCCATAATATTAACGTCAAGCATCTACGCTTGTACAATCGTCTTTACTAACTTTGCTACGGTCATCCAGTTTGCATATAGTTCATTCTGTATTATAGAATTATTTGATATTGCATATACCGCATTCGCGTTATAGTTTTCAAAACGCGTTTTACTTCATTCGAAATTTTGTTTCATAAATATATATTATATGACGTTCTAGTTATAAATATAACGAAATAATATGAATTAACTTAATAATAATAACTTAATTTTCAACTTATACGTGTAGAAATAGATTTAGTTATTCTACTAATTAGTAGTATCGACGATTTTTTAACATAGCATTCTACAGTATTTCTCTGTTTTTCCATTACGTGCTAATCTAATAACTAAAGTTCGAGATGTTTAGTTCGATTCCTCAACGTTATGCGAGGAAAAGGATACCGATCATCAATTATTAACAGTTGAATAGAATTAACTAGTAACCGAACAACATATTTTGACCGATAAGAATATATAAATCCAAATGAAAATGATATATATATATATATATAATATTGGATGTGTTTTTAGTAAAGGCAATATTTTCAGTCATTAAATTTCGATGTATGTTAATTATTAGGCAGATGGTCACTTCGCTGTTGAAATCATTAATATCATCGGCGCCAGTGACACAGGGTGTGATTTTATAGCGTTATCATTATTAAAAAACACGTTTAAAAATACAAATTCAATAAATTCCTTTAAAACAAAAATGGTAATAGAATTCTTTGGAATCTTCTAATCGAATATTTTTTGCATATTATCCGGAAATTCTGGAAATCTCTGTTATCGCATCGACTAGCCTAATAATAACTTTGTATCTGGTTAAATTCTTACTCTATCGAACCAAACCAATAACCAAATCCGGCAATAATATTACCGGTCGTTTAAAGCTAATAAGAAAATAGTTTTAAATTATTATTACAGCAGCATCGTTATTTATTACTAAATATCATCCTGTAAAAATAATTTTTACGATAACTCGAATGAAGTAATTTTATTTTAAAAAGATTTCAATTATTCTTCTATAATTATATTATTAATAAAATTTAAAAAAAAAAAATATTTTAACCATTTCAACTACAATACTAACTGCGATCGAACCTTGGCGACGAATTGTCCACTTGTTATTTGTAATTTAAATGTTACTTTTTTCAAGACGTTAACTCATCAATTACAAATTTCTACGAGCGATATAAAACGTAATAACGCCGTCGATAAATTACAAACGGGATTACGGGAGCGAGTTTACGAACGGGAGAAAAATTATTAGTAAACGGATTTAATTACCGAAAATAGTCACCAAAAAAAAAAAACATCCGTGCCCCGGGGGCCTAAGAAAGAAGTGAAACTTAAAGACGTTTTCCAAAAAAATCTTTTTTCGATACAGTGTAAGGTATAATAAAAAATAAAATCGATAATCAAATTTATATTTTATTATTTTAATAAAATTTATTTTTTTGGTGATTAACGAATCAACGCGTATAATATATGTTATTATCATTATTATTCAAATCTACGTCGTACATACATTCTTTGTGCGTCGAAGATTTGAACGAAATAACGGATAGCCGTGCGCGCATGCGCGAGAGAAATAATAAAAACACGCAGAGTGCGATAAATCGTACATGTAACGTACTGGAGGTAGCGAACAGAAAGCGCAAGAGAAACCACGCTATACTTCTATACGTGATTACGCGCAAGAAATATTATTTCATAATTTCTGTACATGTTTTTGTACATATGTACGTAAATTCAATATACACGTATATGAATACAGCATGCGAACTACACTGTAAGCATAACCCTCCCTATGTACCCATGTATATAAGCCTTCGGCTTGATCGCTCGTTTTATGGGTTAATTTCCCATATACAATGCGCCAATAGAAGTTTCAATAATTTGTTTTACACAATATATTCTTAAAATTATCGAAACTAACCGTAAACATTTCCGAATTATAAATGTCCCACCTTAATTTCTCACATCGTCGTTCGAATAAATTATAAATATATATATAAAAAAAAAAGTATGTTAAATCAAAGACTTATTTACAAATAATCAATTGAAGATTAGTTAAATCATTAATATTTATTTTTGCTTATAGAAAACACAAAGCTTTTCGGCATTTATTATCGAGTGAAACATTTTTTTTTTTAAATCGTAATTTTAAAAATATAAATTAAATATTACTTAAAAATATTTGATGGTGATTGTGAAAATATATTCCAAAAATGCTGTTTTGCTTCTGTTCTGTGTATTTTTTGAATTGTTTAAATTTAACATCAATATATTTGTTTATTAATTTTGTTTTTTTAATATTAATTTTTTCTTTGTATTAGCGATTTAACTAATTTTCGATTGATTTTTTATAAAAAATCACTACATTCCACATTATATAAAAAATCATTTACAAATGTTATTCGTCCATCATCGAAAATCTATATACGGATGAAGAGGAAAAATCTATTACAGGACTACAGGCTTTTACTATACAGCATCGTTATCCTAAAATCATGACAGACTTACGTCGTGACACGTTATGGTGAGGCACGAAGAAATCATATTGACTGATTTTCGAAACAGAGTTTTCATATTGACATTACGTCATCAATCTGTCGAGATTATCATCGATGAACGGTGACATCGACAGATGAACAAAACAGCGAACGAAGATATTGCTTAGAGACTCGAACGTCGGTGGCTGCTATTTTTTTTTATTTATTTATTTATTTTTTTGTTAAACTCGATAATAAAACGACCCGAAACATCGAAATAAATAATCGTGTCAAGAAGACGTAATATAGACTAAGCTCATTAAATATACAGTTAAGTTTTAGCATCACTGGATGGATACTCATAGTATGCATATAAATTACGAAACTTACCCGAATAGCATTAGCTAGGTGTAAGTTAACGATAGCAGTAATAAAAAAAAAATAAATAAATAAAAAAATGAACAACGGATAAAATAAAGTTAAATGTAACTAAACCCGTCCACGTTACTGATGCTTATTGCAAAGTTATGCGACATAAAGTTTACCTAGGTTATCTAGCAGTTCCACAAAGTGAGTGTGCTAGGTATAACCTAGGTAAAAGTACACCTAGATAAACGATTAACTTGGGAAATTCACATTAGAACGGAAATTAAACAAATCAAAACAGTAACAAGACAATTGTAGCGTCTTATCGGTCGCAACTTCACATTAGACGTATCCTATAAACGCAAATAATAAAACATATTTAAGGACATTCAACTTTAATAAGCCGTAACAAGATCCAGGCGAGACAAAATATCCACCTACGAGCCGTAGGTCGATACGTATATTCGCGTAACGACGACATTCGTCGTGATGTGCGGATACAATTTGTTGACGATGTCATCGAAGAATTCGCAAAAAAACACGAGGTATTATGTAAATGCAGAATCAACTAAACTTCTAGATACGACGCCTTAAATAAACTTAAAGATTTAAAATTTGCGAATAAGATTTTTTTAAGGAAGGTTTTAGCATAAATTCTTTACATTACTTATTTTCCCTTTTTTTTTATCCCCTTGCAAAGCTCTGTGTTAGTAGACGATAAACTTATTATTAATACAGTTAACGTTATATTAAAAAAAAAAAAGCAAAATGCATCAATGGATGTATCTGTTAAAACAACCATTTATTTAAACGATAAATAGGTTAATAATATAAATAGACTCTTCTACGTATCGTAATAAAAAGTTAAATATTACGGCAATCCATTAAGGACGGAATAAAAATAGGCTCGTTTATAATTTTACTTCTCGTAATGCACGTTGAGACATTAATCGAATCGCCTTTGAAAGCTATGATCGAGATGAATACACCGGCAGGGGTTCAATTGCCGTCTTTAAAATTAAACGTTACCATAATTCGCAATTAAAGACAACCTGTTTTATTTCATCCGTTCTGTAATCTTAATCTTTTCTTTTGAGTAATCTAGTTGAAAAAAAAAAAAGTATATCCATATCGTTAAATTATCATCGCACGTTATAAATAAACCGACCGATGACGTACATGAAAATAGTTCGAATAATTATTAGTTAGATAAAAAACAAATCAAATAGGAAATTATCGACAACGAAGAAACGAATTTTAAATAGGTTTTTTTTTTTATTATTAGATAAATTTCCTACGAAGTTATAATAGGCTGTAAATTACGGTGGAAAAATATTTTAAGTAATTTTCTTTTACACTAAATTTATTGGAATCTTAAATTAAATTTAACTAATTGTTCCATTTCGATCTACTGTTGGATGTAAGCATTTTCCAATTCTTCCACGCAATCCGGTCGTTAGTCTTAATCAGTCACTAGTTATTTTATACGTATTAGTAAAAGGCCTACAAATACTTCTCCGCCCTCCTATAGGGGTCGACTCCATAATCCGTTTAATCCATCTATTGCCCGTTCTTTTAGCTATATCTCCAACCCAGTTTCACTTCAGCTACCCTACCCGTACTATAACATCTAATACTTTTGTTTATTGTCGAATCCATGTGTTTCGTTTTTGATCCATTAGTTTCAGACTAACATCAATAAGTCTCCTGAGCATGGTGTTGGTGAGGATCCACGTTTCTTGACCACACGTTAGCATCGACAGAATACATTGGTTATATACTTTGTTTTTTAAGGAAACAACGATCTGCTTATGTTCCTTGTGATATAGCTGAGTCTTTCAACTGCAATACATTTCGTTTCTTTATTTCTGTTTGTATAGTTATCCGTGCTAATTACTTGACCTTATATATATATATATATATATATATCAGATATAAATAGAAATACAAATAGTAATTCAACGCAAATAAAGGACAATAAATTTGAACAAGAACCTATGCCTTTACGCGATGAAGTAAAACAAGCGATTGTCAAGCTAAACAATGGAAAAGCTGAAGGCGAAGATAAAATTCCTGCCGAAATAATTAAAATATTATCCGGAGTCACTTTTGAGTTCCTATATAAATTATGCTGTATGGAATACATGTGTGGACCAAGTCAATTTTAATACCGATACATAAAAAAGGGTCTACAAAAAGTTGCGATAACCATCGTACAATCGCCCTCATTCCGCACGATTCTACGTAATAAATGAGCGTTTAAAGTCCTTAATTGGCAAATTCCTGACGAACAAGCCGGTTTTGTCGCAGGAAAAGGCACGCGGAATCGGATTTTGAAATAGAAAAAGCCAGAGAATACTACGTGCCTGTATATATAGCCATTTATAGACTATAAAAAAGGCTTTTGACAGCGTGATATGGGACAAGCTATGGATAATTTTGTCCGAAATGGGTGATCTTATAATGCTAGTGAAATCACTTTACGAAAACAATTATAATACAGTACGAGCAGATAATTATTTCTCTAAACCTTTCAAAATATCAAAAGGTGTTAGACAAGGATGTATCCTATCGCCACTTTTATATAATATATACGCTGAATATATAATGCGACGTACTCTTGCTGCAGAGGAAGGAGGTATTTCAATTGGTGGAGCAAAAATTAATAATTCGAGATATGCCGATGACACGGCAATTTTTGCATCATTTATGGAAGAATTAAGTACAACTTTAAATAAACTGACGACAGTATGCCATGAATTCGGACTGCGTACAAAAATAAAACAAAAATTATGGAAGTGGATCATAATAATGAAAACATATCTAATACTTCACAATAATTACACGGATATGAAGTCGTCAACGAATTTGAATATCTAGGGAACAATAAAGGAGGCTCAAGCAAAGAAATAAGGAGACGATCTGCGATGAGTCTAAATGCTATGAATAAGTTGCAACGTATCTGGCAGGATGGAAATATCAATTATTCTACAAAAATACAACTTGTTCGTTCCCTGGTGTTCTCCATCTGTACCTATGGTTCCGAAACATGGGTAATAAACTCCACGGAGCAGCAATATATTGATGCATTTGAAATGAAATTCTGGCGCATAATGCTGGATATAAAATGGCACGATAAACGAAACGAACGTCTCGATCATTAAGCGTCTTAATATAGATAAACGATTGTCACAAGATACACGCGATATAATGCACAAATTTTTCGGTCATATAATGCGTGCACGAGACTTAGACAGGACAATCACACTAGGAAGAATGAACGGACATAGAAGAAAAGGTCGGACAATGACCCGATGGACGAAACAAATATGCCGACGTGTTAAACTGTCAATACCATATTTGGTACACTCGGCAGATGATCGACAACTGTGGAGGAATTTGATTGCTACATAATGGCCACGACGGTCAATTATGATCAATATACGACTGTAGAGATATATACATAAGCATCCGCTGATCTAACTGATTTTTCAAAAGCAATAGACTTTATGCGATGAATATATTCTTTAATAAAAACCTTTAAAACAGGTGGATATGTAGAAGTTCGAACTTTAAATACAAAAACCAGATGTATTTTATCATTACAAATAATCATAATGGTACAATGTAACGGTGATAAAGTAAAATTAAAATTATCAAAAATTAAAAAAATAATTTTATACGCGTATTCGACTGCCCTTCG